>JAGPOW010003447.1:33108909-33151151 GCA_030014935.1 Caiman crocodilus | reverse complement strand
CGTGAGGCACCCCAGGGGAGGCACTCGGAGCCTGGAAGGTGGTCGGGCGCAGGGAGGTGGGCGGCTCAAAATGGGAGCGCCCCCTACTGGCCCGCCACACCCCCCAAACCCACCCCTCTCTCCCCCAGCCCCCCCCATGGATGACCCACTCGAGTCAGCTCTGGCCCTTTAAGAAAAAAAAACAAACCTAAGAAAAGCCCCAGGATTCACCACTTCTGCAGTGGCCTTGGGGCTTTGGGGGCTCATGCAGAGCCCCCCACATGGTGTGGGGCAGCGGGGATTGCCCCCCGCCTGCCAGCACCCAGTGAACATCAGGGCTTTTCTGGTTTTTTAACAAGTTCTGGGAGCTGGGGCAGCCATTGCTGAGCAGGGGGTGGGCCTGGCCTGGCTCCTGCCAAATCTCCAAATCAGATTCAGCTGAATCGAATCGGGACAATGATTTGAATCACTGATTCAAATGGAGTCACTGTCCCCTGAATCAGCAGAATCCGAATCCAAAGCGAATACGAGCCACTTTGCACAGACCTAATATTCATCAAGACAAGAGTTTCCAAAATGCCTTGGAAGATTCTTGGGTCATTCTTGCTAACGGCTGAGCCTCAAGAGGACTAGAAGTTTGGTTTGGCTACATTTGTATAACTCTGGATGCTCTTCCAATTTACCTAAATCTCTTGGGCTAAATTCTGCTCAGTTCCGTGAAGATCTCAAGTAAATGAATCAATGGCACTGGAGTTACTCCAAACTGACACTGGTGTCACTGGGACAAGGATCTGGGGTCCCACAACGGCATTCTTCATATAAAAGTTTCTTTGGAAAAAGGACTCCCAAAAGAAGAGATGCGCTCTTTGTTGCAATTTCCAAACACTGAAGCTTAAGGGACTGATCTGGATTTCAGACCTTGTTGAATCTTGTTCAATCTAATCCTCCAAGAGGAGTGGGGAGAGACTATTTGCCTTAGAAATCCTTGTGCATGCACACGGGACGAGGCTGCAAGGAAATCCCCAATGCAGCTAGAACACGGGCCATGCTACAGTTAAGATTAAGGCATTCTGGATCTCATGGACAGGATTAAAAGAAAGCATGATGGACTGATAGTGTAACGCACCTCCCTCACTTCCTCAGGGTGCTGCTATGGGGACCGAGTCTCTCTCTATGGCAAGTGACACCATACAGCCCATGCGTCTTCCTGTAACCAATATAAGCACAGATTGTGAGGTCTAACACTTACCTAGTATGGTAGCAAGTGATGCTTTCACCCACTGATGTCACATCCCAGTACCTTTCCCTAGATAAAATGCAGTCACAAAGTAGGTCAGTGACTTCAAGACCAGTCACAGTCTTCTCAGACACTCATGCTAACCACAGCATGAATGTCCCATTTAATATAACTCCTCTCTTTCAGGTCCCCGGCTTCCTTCAACTCTCTGCCCTCCAGGCTGGATCTGTCCTGTCTATATTAAGCAGCATCATGTTTGTTCTCGGGGTGGGGACAGTGGACCTTCTTCATGGATGATCCCTTTCTCCATGCCTTTGTGGCTCTGCTTGGCTCCCTGGGTACGTCAAGAAGCCCCCACATTTGTTGAATACTTTGGGGACAGATTCTTACCCACAAAACCTACCCATCAGCTGGAAATGTGCTGCCTAAAGATCTTGGTAAGTCTCCATCCCACCTGCTCTGCTAAATAAAATGCTGGGTCTAATCCAGTGATGTTTCCTGGGTGCTTTCCATCATTACTCAGGACAGCTAGCTCTGCTAACAACTGACCTTCTTCAAGTAGGTTTTGGGTGTTCCCATTTGAGTCTTTAAAGGACAAGTTCAACACAGCAGCAAACAACCCAAGCCGATGTTGGATGAGTTGGACACTTGCTGATACATAGGGATGAATGTGATCATTTCAGCTTCCCATGCTGGTCTATGAACACATCTGCAATGACCTCCTGTTATTCTACATCTGGTCTTTCACACAAATCTGCCAACTCACCTTAACCCTATCTGGCTGTAACACCCTAGATGCTCCGACCCTTTGACTGTCCCGAGCAGATACCAAGCACCATGGATAATTTTTGCATGTACATTTGCCAATATCTGTATCAGATCATTACCTCCATGTGACCAAAGACTGAAATTCAACACACTCAAATTCATTGCTGACCTGACTAGATAGCAACCTACACTATTGTTTCCTATGGCAAAGCCTCTGAAATTTTGGATGAGGACTTCTTCCCCTAAACCAAGAGATTCAGTGCTCTTGTAAAAAAAGAAAGAAATACTGTGATAAAAGTAAAGCCCCAGAGGGGAACTCGCCGAGACCGCGCCAAGCCAAGAAAGCAGTGGGCATGGAGCTGTGGCAAGAGAAAGTGCCATGGCAGAAGAAACAACTTCAAAAGAACAGCTGATCCAGGAGGAGCCGGGAGTGGCTCCTGTGCCGGCATGGTCCCACTTTATGCCTGCATGGCAGTGCCAATTCACCGGCCGGCCTGCAGGGAGAAAAGCCCCAACAGGCAGGAAGCCCAGAGGACCAGAAGTGGGTTCCCCTGCAGGCACACAGCATCCCAGGGCAGAGCAGTGCTCCACAGAGGCCAGATGTTGGCAGCCCCAAAAGGGGAATGAGAGAGAGAGTGAGAGCTCAGGAGGGCACCAGTACTTACCAGAAGCTGATCCTTGGATTCTAGACATCTCCCAGGCAGACTGGTGTTCCCAGAGCCTGTGGAGGGAAGGAGATGGCTGTTCATGCCATGGCAATGACAAGTTAGAAGGATTGAGTCTGACACCAGGAAACCAGGTAACCTGGGGACAGAAAGAAGCTAAGTCAGTCCCTCTGAGGCCAAGGCCAAATGAGGCTGACTGATGCCCATAAACAGCTTACAACCTTGAATGGTCAAGCTGTATACCCAGACCATGACCCAAACCCAGAAGAGTGGGATACGACATCAGTGGTTGACGCTAGGTGAGGTGTAGGGGAGAGGGAGCCCCAAAACGGGAAGATCACCAAAAGGACGAAGGAGGTGACCAGGTGAGACAGAACATACATCTTCCTCCCCAACAAACATATTTATTTCTGCGAAGTCATGGCAGACGAGTACCACTAAGGACCCTCTGGAACCTGTCTCGATTATCAAATATCATTCCCACAGACAACAGTGGTATCCAATAGACCGGCACGTACCAGGCACTCTGGTGAAAGACACAGTCATTTACAAACACTCAAAAACATCACTGGAAAGATCTGCAAAGAACAGCAGCCAAGTTGCAGGGACAAAAAATGGACAATCACTGCATGCTCCAAAATCCCCATCTAAGTGGGTGTTTTGGCATGTAGGTACCTCTTCACCTATCTGGGGTGAAATTCACTTCCAGAGAGAGAACCTGCTTACATTTCCAAAAAGTATTTAAGGCATTCAATAGATGCTGTAAGTGCTGGCTTGGTATAGTTGGTTTGCTCATCAGGGCTGAACTTGCAATTAGGTTTAATTGGGAAAAAGAGTAACGAAGCCTTCCTTTCATTTTTTTTTTAAAGAAACTTCACAGAACAATCACAAGGAGGTTGTGAATGGAAAGGAGAGAAGTGTGTAAGTACAGATTACTGAGGCAATCTACCTGCTTTGTACTTTGAAGAGGAAAATCAGCCCTCAACCCATTTCAGCCAGACAATTCAACAAGGTTCACCGCTGCAGCTTTGGCAGGAAATAGCTGGAGCTGCCCACATAAGTTTGGCCTCCAGTTTACATTTTAGCCCGAAAAAGTGGTTTTGCTATTTCCTGGCACCCCATGTATATCGTAGAGGACAGCAATGTGCATTATACAGCAATGCTTCCTGAACATGTAGGGAAATAGAAGATTTCTGTGTTCTGACAGCTTGCTCCTGAGTTTGCCTTATGCTGGCTCAGACTTTCAGTTCTTCTTAAATGTAACTTGCATATCAGTGTAAGCCCTCTCCTTCTTTTTGACAGGGTGCCCTTGTAGATGGTAATTTCCTGTGAGGAAGATGGGAAAGGGACTCGCAATCCATCTTGGACTGCGTGTCCTATGGCAAGAAATCTTGGTAGGATACAAATATGTATCTATATACTTAGGAAGAGGTTCAGGGCTGGTCTCATAGCCAATCTGGAGGTCAGTGAGGTCACAAAAGTCTACAATGGGCACAAGTAAGATCAGATCCAGGCATGGAGAGGGAGAGAAATAAATAATAGCTGTTTGGACCAGGCTGCAAGGTGATAGCACTGATGAAGAATCTGCCTCGACGTTGTATGTTCTGTATCATCAGTTCCCGGGATCCAGAATACATGCATTGCCCTGGACAAAGAACCAAGAAAACAAGCCAAACAAGTAAAACAGGCTAAAACAAATAAGCTATGTGAGTGTATATGGTCCTTTGCATCTCCAAGCAATTATCAAACCTTTTATTAATGTTAGAAATACCCTTGCAAGGTAGGTATGGTCTGAATAGAGGGATGGAGGGGTGCAGCCCAGCTCATCTCATGAACTTGAGGCACAGCTAGGAAAAGACCGCCTGAAATATGGCTGGAGAAGGCTCAGATTTCACTCCTATGCCCTAATTCCCTCCCAGCTGCCTCTGCAGTGTTGTCCCAATGCTCGTACATCCACTTGCATGCAGGAAGGGCTGAACGATCCACCTGCTTGGGAGCAGACACCATCAGGAAAGTAAGGCTGTAGAGCTGGGAGTTTCCCCAGACACCAAAGGAAGGCAAGTGCCCTGGATGACCATGGCCACAGCACTGCTCCAATCCAATAGGAAAGTGATGAGACTCCAGGGTCTCATGCCCAGAGGTTCCTCTGAAGACCTCAGATGAAATGTGGGAAGTTTCCCAATTTATGTATATCCTCCATTCTTCCTTTTGGGGGGAGGAGGGTGTATACAGGGGAGCAGCAGGGAGGTCTCCGTTGCGGCAAAATGAGGCAGGGAATCAGAGCAAAAGGTTTCAACGCAGAGGCAGGTAGAGAGTGGGCTAAGCAGTCTGGAGCAGTGAATGCACAGGGCAGAGGCAGCTAAGCAGGGAGAGGAGAGGAGACCGAAGGAAACGAGCTGAGCAGGGTAAGATGCTGCTTTTGGGGGTGAAGGTCGAAGGGGCGGGCAATGGGGGATGAAGAACAGCCTAGCGAGCAGAGCAGACTGTCAAGGAGAAGCTGAAGACAGGGTGAGGTTTGGTGGGCACCACCCTGGGCGAGAGGGGTGGTCACAGCCCCGATCCTATTACAATAGAATAAATGCATCGTCCCTGTCTCCCCAGCTAGGCTGGAGGAGTGACGCCAGCAACGAGTTCAGCCAGCTGCACCTGTTTGACACCAGCCCCAAATGCACAGCCACAAATCAGCAAAGTCTTTCCTGCAACGCGTGATCTTCAACAAACAGGGCCTTGCAAAAAAATGGGCTTCCCGGTAGCACAAAGTATAGCATGTCACACGGCAAAAGTATAAAGTGCCTTAACAGCCAGCAGGCAACAGCACAGAATCAACCAAAATGATCAAGAGCTCTGAAGCAGCTGATATTTATGGCGGCACCAGCTGCAACTCCACAGTTCAGTACCATTTTGCACCTGAAGCAAAGATTCAACAAGTCCCTTAAGTTTCCCCCGGATCCCCGAAGGTTCCCCCGCTGGTTTTTTGAGGACAGAATGGATTTCTTGAGCGTGCATAAGTCAGTCCATTCGTTAGGAGATAAAATTAATTTAAAATGGGGTCCTTGAAGAAACTCACCATCTGTGTGTCCTTTTCTTTTCTTTTCTTCTTTTTTTTGTTCTGAATGATCTTAATAATGAAATAATGGACTCTGACTTGCCATGTAATTAAATGTAATTGAAATCTTGCGCAGTCGACAACAGTTACAGAAATTAGGCTGTAATTAAGTGAGTTTATTAATGATGGTTATATCTAATTATTATAATTATATAGATTACAGCAAGCCCCAGGTAATTCGGCACTGTGGCTATTGTAACAGAGGTAACGCAACCAATCACCGGCCTTCTTCTACCCGGTTCTTCTCATTTGCATGTATTAGTTCTGTTATTTGCAAGTGTTCAGCCAGAGGGAGACTAGACACATAATAAGAGTTTTCACTAGCGGTTAATTTGGCTCAACTTTTTAAGCCATTTTACTGGTGCTTTCAGTGTGCCCGTTCCAACTAAGCAGAATAGCTGCCCAAACCTGGCAGAGAAAGGAGACTCGGAAAACGCTGGTTTAATGCCTCTGCTCACTGCACGCACAATTGTCAAAAGAGTTGGGAGAAAGGAATGAAGAATCACGTCATCTCTGTGTAATGACAACTGGCCCAAAGCCCAGTTCTTTGCCGTCAGCAATGAGCTCGGCCCCAACCTGCGTGGGAAAGACCATCCAGCATCTGTCTGGAAGAGGATGCCTCACCTGTTGCACGTGCTAGTGGAAAAGCAGCTGGGTGCTGCCTTTATTTCTGCAAAATGCAATCAAAACCTATGGGAGGAAGGGAAAGGAAAGCTGAGGACAGCAGGCTCTCAGCCCTACCTGGTCCATCTGGCACTGGATTCTCAGGGAAGACCTGGGCATGAAGATATGGGGACTGGGGACTTGGCTGGGTGAAATTCCTATGTCATTCATCTCTGAAGATCTCCCCATTGCAAAGAGGTGGGACATGGTCCTGGGATGGCTGCTGGGAGAACCCTGCATCTCAATGCCACCAACCACCAGAATCACAAAGCAGCCCACCTCCCCGAGTCCGCCGAACAAAGACCTGACCCAGACATGAGGTGCAGAGGCAGGTTCTTAATCCCCAACCTTCTCACGAGTGGGGCAGAGAGACCTAGAAAACGAGGCTGAGCCACACATAATAGAAAACCAGTGACCACAGCCAGGAGAAGGGACAGGAGAAAAGCACATTAGAAAACCCAGAGAGGAATGACTGGTGCAGACAAGGTTGGCTTGTTCTGCCTCTGGAATAGACCTTGCATGCAATACAGCATAACCAACAACAAGCATCTATCTATCCATCCCCTACCCCCTGCTCAAAAAACACCCCCAAAACAGATTTCTTTAGAAACAGATAGGTCTAAGAGGGTAGATGGGAGGGAGAATTTAATCAAACACTTTGTTGTATATCTACTTCTGATTTCTCACAAGCTTTGCAAGCAGGCAAACCCATTCCTGCCATCAGCTTTCCTGGGGCCTCACTATGGACAGGTAGCAGGGCCCCAAGTGAGTTTTGTGCTGATTGAGATCCCAGGCAGCTAGGGCTTGGGAAGACCTAAAGGGCGGGCAGTCTTGAAGTGTCTTGCAATATGTCTATTCAAGATAGTGGGAATGGAGAGGAAAAGTGAGGGAGGGTATGGAAGTGGATAAAAACCGGGGGCCAAGTGTGCATCCACAGAGGAACACAAATGGTGCAGGAGAGTGGGGGAAGCTAGGGCAGAGATATGCCCAGAGCAACATGAAGGACCAGAGAGGACTTGGGACTTATATTCAGGGGAATACAAGAAGCTTCAAAGAGCACAGAGGATCCAGCAATAATTAAGTACTTGCCCTTCTTTGCACTGCATCATGCAGCCAGAACATACCAGCGACTCAGGCAATAGCATTTCAAATAATAATTAAAAAAATGAATAGATAATCAATATTTCATAGCCTCAAAACATCAGACACAACAAGTTGCTAGTTGCTTGGTTGGTGCTCCCATAAGAAATTTTTAATTAAAAAATGGTATTTCCCAGGCAAAAAGGAGACTATTAAAATGGTGTTATGGTTGAGAGCTTACACCAGACGCTAAGGGGAATATTCAGGAATGTTGCAATTAACCCAAAACCAAGTGCTTTAAATCCAGGAAAATGAGAGAAAAGCTTTAAAATAAACGCAAATGTGTTAGTATATGGAAATGAATAGTGAGGGCATCTAGAACAGCCTGACCCCTCACTTCCTGTGAGAACACCTAACTGGGTGCATCTACACATGCACTTTAATGTGCACTAAGCTACTTTAATGCACATTAAAGCGTAACTAAAAAAACCATGCTATTTAGTTAATGCGGCTACCGTGCATTAAGCATCACTAAAAAACCACAGGCACCTATACACGAGCACGGCGGCTGCTCCGACACACTGGAATTTCAGCATCTTGGAACAGACTTCATTAACTGAGTCTGCTGAAATGTGACAACCATGACGCTCCAGCAGCCTCCCGTGTCTCGTGGATCAACATCCCCACACCTAAACATGGTGGCAGGGGCACTTGAAATAAAGCTTGTAAAGGTGCCCTGGGCTCTTTAGTTAAAGCACATTAAGACAGACTAATGCACATTTTCTTAGTAGCTCACAAGGAGGGAGCCTAAACACAGGAAGTGAGGCAGCTCCGAGACGCTGGTAATTACCGTGCTCCGGCAGCCTTCAGCATCTTGTGCATCAGTGTCCGCACACTTAAAAATGGAGTCTGGGGTGCTTTAACTAAAGCTCATTCAATTAGCTTTAGATAAAGTGCCCCTGCTGCCATTTTTAAGCGTGGGGGCCCTAATGCACACGATGCTCTGGGTGCTTTAGTTAGAGCCGGTCTCGGAGCCACTCTAGTGAAAGCCCACCCCCCAGGGCACGTGTATAAATTCCCCAAGGAGGTACTAGATTTAATGCTCAATAACTGAAGTGCATTAATGCACATGTAGATGTAGCCCAATGTGTCTGTAGAAATCAGTTTAGTCTAATCTAGAGCCCCAAACACTAAACTGCTATAACTGGAACTGTGTGATTATTGAACAGTGCGACTATGGGGCAGAATTAAGGTTGTTTGGATGCCCAGCTCTGTATGTGGGAACACAGAAGCAAGCAGAGTGGAGACAGCCCTTGGTCCAGGAAGAATGGGAATGCCCATTGGGGTTACCTCTAAATTGCACTGCCTTATCGAAGAAATCTCTCTATTTCCAGTGCATCTCTCTCTCCACCTTGCATAGATGTGGTCTGGCCCAAAAGGGTTTTTTTCCCATTATTGTTATCACTGAAACTCTCAGGATGATAATACTAATGCACTAATGTTTGCAAAAATCCCACTTACCAGTAAGATGGCCAGGGCATGTCACTTCATGTTTTCCACTTCATTTGTTTCTGTTGAGTCACCTGGTTTTACAAAGTTTGCGGCGATTTTTCCGAGGGGCTGGTGTCCCACACTGATGCTCCGGTGAAGAGAGAGGTGAGGTCAGGTCACAGGTTAGTCCTTGAGGATAGAAGCAAGACAAATCAGAGATGGGTATGAACGTACGAGGCTTTGCAATGAAATATAGAGCCACAGCAGGGCACAGCTTCCGCCCCAGCACTGCAGAAGGCTAAGTCGACTTCCTGCTGTGGGAACACGGCATTTGGACATCTCACTGCAACTAGCGGGGAGTGCTAAAACTTTGACTTTAAGACTCACTGGTTCTTCTTCCATTGCAGAACTTTAAAATCACTTTCCTTCCCAGGAAAGAGAAAGACTTCTTAGCTCTGGGTTGGTTTTTCTTTTCTTTTTTTTTTCCCCCAAGAGGGATTTTTCATTCTTTAAACATTTTTTTTTTAACTGAACTGACAAACTAATCAAAAAACCTCTTAAAATACAAGTTGCTTATGAAAGTGTCACACATCCCAAAGCAATTCCTATGGTTTTCCTTTCATGTCTTGAAGCTAGCACCGAAGAAAGGGAGCATCCAAACTTTGCTCACTCGAAGACAGCATTGACCAACGCCAGAAACCTGCTTGGTGCAAACGGCAACCAGTTGGGAGTTATGGCCTACTGTGACCACAAATCCCAGCACACTACCCTCCTCTTGACCCAAACAACGTTCTAGCGCAGGGGCACGCTAACCCTGGAGATGACTATGGCGGGAGTGAGGGATAGGCACCATGCAGTTACTGGCTGCTTTGGCCTACACCTGGCCTTTTGAGCTGCAATGCATCAAACCCATAGCCAGATTTTTTGTCTCACATTTTGCGCTAAATTCTCATCTAACCAGACGTGCCCAACATCCAAACCCCACGTTCCCGTTTTGCCGCAGTTTGCATTTCTTCCGTTTTGCAGCCGACCTGCATATAAAGTACGTCCCATTCAGACTCCACTGAGATAAATGTGCTGCTACCATGAAAAAGGGAGAACTTATCTCTTACTGTCTTATAATTAATTTCCTCCCTAAGAATAACTTAGCAATGTTTTGAGAGGGCAAATCCATCGGAGGAAGCCCATGTCCTTAGAACCACAAGGATAGTCAAAGGGTGGCCTGATCTCTGGCTAAGTAAGAAGACACTTTCCCAGCATAAGGGATTCGTAAGTCTGAGACACTTCAAGAAGGGTAAGCAAAGTGCAGAGCTGTATTTTCTTCAGAAATAATGTAGCTCTTTCCTCCGGCGTTGGAAAGCTTAATTGGGGTGCAGGGGCTCTCCTGGAGGCTGAAGCTGTGAGCTCAGGATAGACATCATACACGCAAGCCTGTGCAGGCATTCATGGCTCGCTGTACTGCTCTGCCTCCTGCCCTTTTGCAGATCTGCCATGCATCTGCAGTGTGCCTCCATCCCGGCTTGCAAACCCCCTTGTTAAAATGGTAATGGGAGCTCGCACTGCTCTGTCGGTGCATCTCCGTCCTGGCCTGCTGCAGTCCTGCGATTCCAGCCCTGAGCGGGGTTTTCTATAGCAGCTTTATGGCACAAGATTGTCTGCAAAGCGCAACAAAGCAAAGCTATGAATTCGGTATTGACAGCACAGCATCTGTGTAAGCAGATGTAGCCACCATCTTGGCCCCTGTGATAACACACACGCCACCAGCCCTGGGCATGGTATTCAGTTCAAACAGAGCAGGACAACGTTACGGAGAACACCGGGGGAGGTCTTTGCCTCCACCCGAGCACACTGCACAAAGGCCTTTGGTTTGACTCCTTGTCTAAAGAATGGTACCTCTCACAGCCCCGAGGTGTAAGGCCAGCAATGACCCTCTTTCTCACCAGAGCCGGGAAGTCTGAGATGTCGCCACGCCAGAGATTATTGTTATAGCCTGGCTGTAAAAGCGGGTAAGATATTTGCAAAAAGAAAGCTCTTATACAGGAAACTAGTGTTGGCGTAGAAATAGTATTTAAAGGTTTGTTTGGGGGGAATTACCTTATGGGTATAGATAGATGCATTCGAATGGTTCAGGATGGGCAGCAAGGGTTAATTGACTTCTAAGAGTCTGGGTCACGCCGAGTTTTACACAGCCTTGGAAGCAGACAGGCTGTCTAGCACAAGACGACGTCAAGGGCACGGTCTGGAAAACAGTCCGGAAACAGAGGGAGTATGTACCATACTGCCCATAACACGAGATGGAAGTGGCACCAGCTAACAAGACCCCGGAGCAGGGGGGCCCGAGTCCCAGTTTTCCAGACCCAACAACTAGGTATCCTTCCATTTCAATTTACAGTTCTGCTCCAACCATCAGGGAGCTGTTGCCATCCCCAGCATCTTTAAGGCGTACTGTACTTTCTTGCATACAACATGCTGCAGAAGATCAGCAGCACTGTGTTTCTGAAAGGCAGAACGAAGAAGGCCAAAAACCCATCTTTCCTTATAGTAAATAACTGAGGAGCAGCAGCAGTAAGGGAGCCAAGGCTGCCCGCTGTTCTCATCCCTGCGAGTCGTTGCAGGTTTTACTTTTGGCTGGCAAACAGCCGAAACTGTACCAACTATATTTCTTGAATATAATGCATGCTCCAATTTCCAATAGCTGTATTTTGGGAACAAGGTATGTTGCACATGAGAAAATACAGTACTTGTGGAGGATGAAAAAGACTCTTTTTGAAAAGGCTGGTCGTGTGTGCCAGGCTGTGGCTGAGAAGCCATCAATTACACAGCTTTTTAAATGTGCTACCATACTTGCGACTGTTTGATAACAAGGTGATATGATTTATAAGGGCAGCCAAAATTCAATTACTGATTTTCCATAAATTTTCAACATGGTTTCTTCATCTTGAGCTGGTTTATAAACAAGTCTGCAGCACCAGGGGGACCACGTGTGATTTGACCATAAGACAAAGGGTAATTTCCAAAAGAACTAGAATGGGGAGGGGAGGATTTCACCTTAGCACCTATGTGACACCCTGGGCCCAGGCTCCCTGAAATGACGCTGCCATTGACAGGCTAAAAGAGAATATGGCATAAAAGCGCACAGACTGACCAGGAGCCATATATTAGTCCTAAATCACTTATCGCATATTTTAAAGGTGCCAAAGCACGACGAAAAAGAACATGGTACTTTCCATAGTCTTGTATCAACCTGCATGTATTGTTGAGAAAAATAGGTTAATAAAGATTCAGGAAAGCTTTAGATGCATGTACTGACTTCCTGCTCAGATGCAAGTCCCATGGGAATGCAGAAGTAGGCCCTTAGGAACAATAACAGCAACCTAATAGCTGCTGGAGTTAAAATGGCCATCACTCACGCTACAAGGGAAACATGGCCACTAAGGACCAGAACATCTCTGCTTCCAGAAGCACCAGGGAATATGATCTGGAGGATGTGAGCAAAGTAGAGTCACAAGGTCACACTGCTGATTCCTATTGCGTCTGTGATCCAACGTGACACCCCAGATCCTTCTTGGCAGCACAGATAGCCTGGCCCATTACTTTCCCTTCAGCTTGCATTCATATACATTTCTTCCTTTCCTTTGGTCTGTGCTGAATTTCCTCCTGTTGCCCATAATCCAGTCCCCCAAGTTATCAACATCCTTTTGACCTTCCTCCTATCATCCAAAGTGCCTTCAGCCCCTTCCCACTTCTGTGTCATCTGCAAACTCTACTGGGAAGCTCTCCTTTGACCGACCAGAGAAGGCAGCAGCTTTCACTCCTAGGCTAGCAGAGCTTAAAAGGAGCGTTCACCCATGATACCAGCAATTGAAAGGAAGGGAAGTCACAATGTGGGTAAGGCATGGGGTCAAGAATAAGATCTGGGCTCTAGTCTCCCTGCCTTTATGTGTTGGTCCATGTTGAGGCCTTCTTCCCTGCAGCTATTCCCTGCATCTCACGATTCCCATCTCTCACCTGGCATGGCATGATCTCACGTTGCGCTCCATGAGAAGTCTCCCCTCCATTTGCTACTGACCCTGCCCACACAAAAAGCATCACCAGCCCAAAAGCCATGGAAGATAGCAAAGCTGGAACATACTCAGGGATCTGTGGGATCCGATTCAGAGGCCCTACTGTCAACGTGGGAGCAGGCTGGACAAAGGTAGCACTGAGCCACCCTTGCTCTAGCTGCATCCCAAAGCTATCTACGCAGGGGCAACTCACCCTCGTGGCGAGTTAGAGCAGCCCCTTCTGTGGAAAACACCCCAGGGAATTTCCATATTGCTCAGCACCTGGAAATTTTGCACTGAGCAATGCACGTGAAGCTGTGTGCATGGGCCACACCGGAAGTCAAATGTCTTGCAATGGCAGTACACGGATGGTTATTTTCTGCCTTGCTGCTCAGTTCCATGTGTGATAATCAACGCGGAATCACCACCATTATTTCTGATCCCTGCAACGGCACGGATTTGATAGACTCCCGGCTTCATCTGGTGTGACAAATTCAGCCTCCGTGTAAAGAGAATTAGGCATGTGCCTTCTGCTTTTATTTATATAACTTGATATAATGCACGAGGGGATGCAACAGACAGGTCACAGATTGTTGCTACTGCAACAGCCTCTACCAACCCCAGCCAACATCAGCGGCCTGTGCGTGCACACAGTGAGAGTCCACGCTGCAAAGAGTTTGCAACAGGAATAGAAAATGGAGAAATGGCTCACTCCATCTCACAACTGGCTCTCACCAGGAAGAAACCCAGTCGCCCCCAGTTCCAGCCCCGGACTCTAACTACCAGGCCACATGTCCACTCCCGGACAGTCCTACCTCACTTTCCTGCTGAGCTCCTCTCCCCAGGTGGCCAGAGTCTGTCTGAGACGTTACTCAAGTCCTTCCCTTAGTATTCAATGCTGCAGAAGCAGTTGCTTGCCCCCTTGTTACCTGTATTTAAATGCACTGTGACAAACGGCAGCTGGAACATGGAGAACTTTTCAACAACTAACTCCCGTTTTTAAAGGGGGCATTCGGGGCATCTGCTTGGGCTAAATGATGTGGCATCTTTCCCTTTTTTAAGCAAGGGGTAGCATGTAATACTAAGTCACTTCTGAGGGTTCCCATGCCCTTGAAGATACTGGATCTCCACTATTGCCCACCCTCTGGTTTCCTTCCTGTAAGTGGCTGAAATCATTAATTTAAGGTTTAAAAACCCCTGTTACTATAGCGTGCCTGAAGTAATAAATGTTTCAGATTTTCAATTAAACTAAATGTGGAGGCGCTGGATCCCTTTTCTGTATCTAATGAGTCACACAGAACCATTACCCTACTATCCATTAATTATAACAAGGTCAGCACATTCCCCGACATCTTTTCATGACTGCAAAATGAACCAGCGCTGGCTAGAACCACAGGTAGAGTCTAACCCGCACAGCCCTACAGAAAGACCATTTGTCTCTCATTGCCCTGCTCATGTTTTTCAGGCAACCAGAGGGTTTGAAGGCTGAGGGGCTGGGTTGCAACCATTGGGGAAAAGATAGGAGACGGCAGGATGAGAGAAGAATAGGGAGTGCGGCTCAAATTGAGCCTGCATAACAAGGACACTGGTATTAGCACGAACATACACACTTGACAGCCCTGGCCAGGTGCATCCTCAGGACCTGACTGGTACCTGGCTCCAAACTACAACTGGGCAAGGGAATTTTTTGCACCCAAAGATTTATTTATTTATTTTTAACCAAAAACAATTTTTTTCCCCCTTGATTTTTAGCTGAACGTTTCAGATTTGGGGTTCTTGGACACTTGATGCTAAAAAAGTGGTCAAAACAGATGTTTCCAGGAAAACTACCCGTTTTGGCAAAAAGTTGTTTTCTACTGAAGAAAAGAAAACACACAAACACACTGTCGGCACTGGACGCCTTTGACCAGTTTTGGTTTTGACAGTCCCAGGGGGTTACGGCATTACATTATAGTTCAGCGGTTAGGTTTGCCACGGTGAGAAGGACCCTTCTTGCCCTATTCCAGTGAAATTGCGCTGTGCCCACTGATGACCATGGTCCGTTGAAGGCTGATTGCTTCTGCACTCAGAGACATTTTCCTCCCATCCTTTCCTCTCACCCTTTGCTTTCCCACTTTTTTTTGGCTCTCTCTCATCTGTGTCCTTTGCCCAAGATTTCCAAGGCAGTATTTTATTTTAATGGCCTTTATGAAGATGATGTACAGCACCCTAAGTGCTTTTGGTGGAGGGCAAGGGAAAGGCGGTGCTATAAATAAAATCCTCATCTACAATCAATGGCACGTAAATTATGCTTAGCGGGAGAGTGTATGGCTATGTCCCCACAGGTAATCCTTCTGCCAGGTGCTAGCAGTGGCAGAGAGGACCAGGGGACGCTGCCGAGGGTATCAGCTGTGCATCCATTTCAGAACAAGCAAATCATTTGGCTTCCACCTTCGGATAAGACTTTGCTCTCTCCCGGTACCCAGGGCATAAAAGCTTTAACAGAGCCTCCTTCTCCTCTCAGTGAGTCCACGGGCGCTAGTCTCCGAGAGTCTCAAACACGGCCACGCGCCGAGAAGCCCTGACTGATTCACGAGCTGCTCTGTGGCTTTCAGAGCCCCACACTTTTTTCCCCACTTGGAAGTCCAAAGCCTGCCTGTGCTGTGGTTAAGGGAGCACCGGGGCTCCACTGCACAGCATCTGCCGAGCCTGCTCCATCTACAGACATGGGTGCTGGCTGATGAATCACCGGTGACTCAGGCTGCCATCACTCGGACGCCACCTGCATCCCTGGCTGCCCTTCCCAAACTGCTACCTAACCAGCTCGGTCCCACTACACTACAGGAAACTGCCCATCTGAACTGGAGTCATGGCTGCCCCCGCCGAGGAAAACCCAGGTCCAACAAGACACCTGCAGGACTCGAACTCGAGGCACTTCCCACCAGAGCAAGACCCTGTTTCTATGCCTGCCTTGAGCTTTGCAACCAAGTCTAAGCCTAATGGGCAGAATCAGCCACTCTGTACAAAAGCAGCTGTCATAAATTCATATTTCTCAATATCTTCAGTCATTATACTCGGCTACCTAATGCATTTAACACACTTCCTAAGGGAAAAAAAGAAAAAGAAACTCAAAGTAATATGATTTCAACATTTTTTTTTTTTTTTTGCCTCCACTAAAATTAAAGTGAAGTAAGCCTCGCAGTGATAAGGAAGATCGCCATTTCTCTCTTTTTGCCTCCAAAGAAACCCTGAGAGCTTCCATCTGCAAATCAAACTTGGCAGCATGGTCCACATTCCCTTTTCACCAATAGAGTGAGCTAGAAAGTGTCTTCTCCCACTACGTACTGGGACTTATAACTATGCAAGCATCTGGCCACGCAAGCAAACCTACAGGGTCTAGGATGTGTGAGCTAACTAGTTTCATCCCCCCCATCTTTCTGGGTTTCACTTCTTCAAACCAATGAATTTATGCAAGACTTCTCCTAGAATGGGTCCCCTCGCCCAGGTGCCCCCGGTACTGTTGCGCCTATGCAACATTTGGTTTGGTTTTAATGGAATTCATTTGTTTAATATAAGAGGAAAACGTCCTGACATAGCATAGAGAAAAGCAAAGGTTTGCTATTTCTGAACTGTTTTCCTTTGAGCTGCTTGGGGAACAAAGGGAGCTAGAGGGGAAAAGACGGCGAGATGCTCAGTGGTGGCAAATCTGAGAAGAGGTGATAGGAAAGAGACCATACACAGAGGAAGCTCCTGTAGCTTTGCAGATAGTGCTAGCATCTTGTTGCCTACTGAGTCATTCATACCACTGACCCACTGTGACAATAAAGACACGGTGGGAAAATAAGCTCCCATAACCAACAGAAACAACCAGAGAGGCAGAGGTTAGAGGAATAGCACTGATTTGACACCAGCCAGGTTTCCCAGTCCAACTCCACACACGCAGTGACTTATTACCCTCCAGCATTTCATTGTAGCAATGATTCTCTTCTCATTGCCTCCTTGGCCTTAGCGGCTGGTGCATGACAGGAGAGAAGTGGATATCCTCAAATGCTAACGTGCCCCTTATTAGCCAGACACCTTGGCTTTGCTAAAGGTCCACAGCTGCAGAGCTGAAACTTCTGGAGAGAGCGAGGAGGTCACAAATGGCAGGTGTGGGGTTCATTTGCCTGTTTAAGGATCTTACAGGAGAACATAAATGCGCAGGAGAGACAGGGAGAGATCTCAGCATCAGTTAGCCATCATAAGATCACAGGGTTGGAAGGGAGCTCAAGGGTTATCTTAATCCAATCCCCACTGGGCATGGTACACTGCAGGTATGGATCTATCCCTGGTCCCCTATTGCTTGGATAACATACCTCTAGCCTGTTATTACCAAGCAAGAGTAACACTGGGACTGCAAGGCACAGTCCAGAAACACAGAAGAGGATTTCAGCTAGAAAACACCGCCTTGGGGAACTGTGGGCAAAGTCCTAGCATTGTCTATACCCCCTTATGGCTCAATAATGATATTTAGAGATCTGCTTTACGAACTGACTAGTAGGTAGAGTAGTTATTGCATTTGAACAATGGACCAAGTGAATGGCCAGGGTTAATTGGTTTCTAAAAGCCTCTTTGTGACAAGGTTTCACGTTCTTGGCCTTTGAGGCCAAAGCCTGTAGACAAACAGGCTGGGGAAATTGAGAACATGAGCAGTGTACCCATAATATGAGGTAAGGAAGCATTAGGTCACAGCTGCAAGACCCTGGGATTTCTGGTTTTCGTGGGTGGACCAGATATGGAGGTTGGGGCATGCCCAAATTAAGATGCATGTGATTGGTTTGTGGAAACAAAGGAATAGGCTGAAAGGACAGAATATGGACAGTATGATGACCACAGGAAAACCAATCAATGGTACCCAGGGGGTGGATTTGATTTAAATCAAATTGATTTAAATCACTCTTCAGGAAGCCTCGATTTAATCACTGTTTTCTCCAAAACATGCATTCTTGTTGTTTGACATAACCTTCATTAAAATATTCCCAAGCAAGGTCTCCTTTACAGCCTGACAAGCCTGCTGCCATAATAGGCTTTCCCTTCTGTCATACCATTCCCTCACTAGATCTCAAATCAATGGAGAGGTTAAATACAGAAATGTATCCCTCAAGATTTCTGGAATAGTCTGCTCAAAATGTTGCTCTTTATTTCTACTACCCCTCCCTCCTTGCCCAGATCTACTCCACCCCGACAAGCCTCTATTCATTTAACGTCTCGAAACTTTGCACTTTTAGAGACAGATAAGCACTTGACTTTGTGTACACAAACTTGCAGAGAGACAACAGGCTGATGGGTAGGTAATGTTATCTCTCATCTCCATATACTGCTGTTAGCAAGGATGTTATCTCTGGAGACATAAATCCACAGTTGGAGAAATGAAACTAAGCATCACAGAGATGCTTAATGGGATCTTCTGGGCTGAACTCTGAGTCCCATTGGGTAGAGTGGTTTTCTTTAATCTTTACTACTCTAAAGAGAAGCCTGTGGTAATCCTATAAAATCGGGGCCCTAATACAATCTGTGGTCTGTTGTGATCTATTATAAAACTTTTCTAAAAAGGTTACATGAATATATTGTTTCAAATTGTATACAATTGGAGGTCATAACCCCTATTCCATGATGATATATTTGGGCTCTACCCTATCTTAAATTAAAACTACCTTTATATACATGGTTTGGGGTTTTTTAATCATCTTAATTAAAAAAAATAATAATAACATTAAATTTAAAAAAAAAAATCGGATTTAAATAAAATATCACTGATTTTTAGCCATCCTCACACCCAGAAATGAAGAATCATCAAAGGAGAAAAAGAATAGAAAAGGAAGGACTTCAGAGCAGCAAAAGGTCCCCGAGGGGGAACCTGAGGCCACCATGAACAGGGGGTGTGCCACCAGCCCATCTCGCCCACCCCACCGGAGAAGGAGCAGGCCTCAGCCTTTGACCTCCAAGACTGCTGACATTCAAGAAAGAACCACAGGGTGAGGCTCATATACTGACCAGATGCACCTTCCCTCTGCGATAGCCTTGGGACTGGCAGATATAGAATTGGAAAGGTTATTTTGTTAGCCGTGCCTGCATGACTCTCATCTGCTATCACTGGGCATGTCTACACATTCATTAAAGTGCGGTAGTGACTGAGGATTTAGTTCAGTACTTGCTTAATGAAGTACTAACTAAATGCGCAGTAACTGCATGGTTTGTTTGTGATGATTACTGTATGGAGACCAAAAACACTGCGCAGTAGCTTATTAGCACAGTGTTTGACCAGCATGCTATTGCACAGTGTTATTAGACTACCACGCGGTCAGCATCTCACGTAGATGCATCCAGTGTGTATCAATGAAATTTGCCTATTATCAAATGAAAGAAGCTGTAGTCCGCCTGAGGGTTTGGGTCCACCCAGAACAAGGTATCTGGTCATAAATCCAGTGCCAACACCCCCAAGGTATTTATAGGGGTGTTTAGGCACTGCTTAGCCCCTTGTGCTTTGGTCTTTGATATCTCCTAGGCCTTCTCTCATGGGGTCTTTTTAGAGACTTCTGAAGCAGTAGGATGGCTTCACAATGGGTGACCCCGTTCAAAGCCACCGTTCCTTGGCTATTGCATGGCAAGCTCTTCATAGAGTCTTCCTTGTAGAGGACCTGGGCGGGGGGGGCGGGGTGTCAGCTGCCCCTGAGCACTATCCTCACCCCCCTCAAGAAGTTGCTCTACAGAGTCCAGGTTGTGATCAGGGAGATGGAGTAAGGGCAGGGCTGACTGGAGCAAGGAGGAGGCTGGGGCTGGAAGTGTTGGTCCCCACCACCCCCATGAACCTGATGCAAAGAAGATTTGCTACAGCCTGGTTGCTAGTTCCTGGTCCCTACCCTAGATGTCCCAGGGTCTACACTTTAGCCATGGAGCATCCTTGGAGACATACTGGCTTCATGGGAATAGCTCCTGAAGACCACCACCGAGAAAAAGCGGGGTCAGGCCCAGAGAAGTTAGCAGGGACCCAGGCATCACTACCTATTTACACTAACCAAAGACTTCCATTTTATCTGAAAGGATCTTGTAGACTCTTCCCCTCTCTCCCCTCCCCCTTCCTCCTTTCTCTTTCATTTCCTCCATCTCTCTCTCTGTCCCTGTTTCTCCTGTCCTTTCTCATCAGCTCCTTCGCTGCCTGCCTACGAGGTGATTTCTCCTTCCCCCCTGCTCTCCCTCCCGCCCCTTTTCTCTCGATTATTTGGAGATTTGGCTGTGTAGGATGGACGACATTTCTGTAATAAACTTTCAGCCACATTGCATTCATGTCATTTCCATCTGCAGAAGTGAAGTGTCAGCTAATAAAAGGTAGCACAGCCCCCTCGGGCAACCTAAAATGAGAAAGCAAAGGGGGGAAAAGAAATCCGCCGGCAAAAGATGGAGCAATAATAAATGTCTTTCCAGAAGAAGCTAAAGCACCTGCTTCGTTAGATGAGATAGGAGCTAGGAAGCAGGTGTGGGGGGAGCGGGATGTGGGACCGTTCATATCTTTGCCACGAGGCCAGAGAATCTCATTCATTTGGAAAATCAGCAGCTTCCCATCTTGGTTGCAAGCTCGGGGAGAGATCCAGCTTTGTCGAAGCCAAGGGGAGGGGAGAATGGGATGCTATCATCCTGTTACGGCTGGGGTTTGCATGCAGTAGCCCCACTAGAAAACACCCACTGGTGGCAGGGCCTTGCAGTGTGCGTGCTCTGCAAACCACCCCTGGGCCCGGAGACAGCTCGCTGCTGGAGCATCGCACAAGCGCAGCAAAAGCAGCGCGGGCTGTTTGCTGCTTTGCCATCCCAAACCCCCATCTGCAGTGCTCCAAGGGCTTGGATGCTCCCCTTTGGTCATCCAGGGGCACATCTGCAGGTGCCTTCGGGGACTCTCCCTCCCGCTGCAAGGGAAATCGCTCAGCTGGCCGGCCTCCTCCTGGAGGCCGCTTTCACTACGGAGGGATGACTGCATTTTTTTTCCCCACCTCTGCATCGAAGAACCGTCCCCGGGGGAACTGGCAGGGTTTTTATTCTGTGACAGATAACCGCATCCTTCCAATTTCCCAGCTAAAAGCTTCCCAAATTCACCTAGCTCAGCACTCCGGCAAGCCAACTGGAGAGCTGGCGGCTTAATAAAAGTCGCCTTTATACAAGGATCTAAATCCTATTTTCTAGGAACTGCCAGGGGATTTTCAGGGTGTAATCTACCTGCCAGCTCACCCTCCCTTGCGAAGAAACTTGGTGCTTTGCTTCTGTTCATCCTGGAGAACAAGGAAGACTTCCCAACCAGGCTGCCTGGGTGGAGCATGGTGTTGCCCGGGGTCTGGAGAGTGTTTGGGATCTCTGCACGCAGAAGGGGTTGAGTGGTTGTTTTTTCCCCATCTGTCCCACAGCCAGTGAGAGGCAGAAGGGATCGCTGGCCGTAATCCCTCTCCAGTTTCATCCTCAGAAGCTCCCTACATCCCAAATGAGTTCGAGAGAAGCCGAGTCAAGCAGGACATCTCAAGACCTCAGTCTCTTTCAAACCTGGATCTCCGGGAAGTCCGGTCATTGCCCTGTAGGTCTCCACTGCTGCTATCCCCAGCCCGGGCCCTCCCCACCCCGCCAACACCCCTCAGCCCTGGCTTGCAGCCTCCCTTACTATCCAGTCTCCTCTCCACAAGAAACTTCCAGGCAGGTAAAGCGATGCTAACGCAGGCAGACTGAACCCAGGGATAACATCCACCGCCGATTATAAATTTTACAGGGGAATTGGAAACCAATTCAAAATGAGGATTCAGTTGAAATGTTGGGCAAGATTACAGCACCCCCCACATACAAAACTCTGCCTTGGGTCAACTCCGGCTGGGCAACATTCATCAGGGAAATGAGGAAATCTTTTCATGCAGTATCCATCTGCAAGCCAGACCCCTCGCAGGGAACAAATCTAACATTGAAGAAGTATATGTGAGAAGAAATTCACACGTGCTGGGTGTTTCTCCCTCCAAGAAATACGTGCATGCAAAGGCAATTCAATTCAAACTCATCTATTGCACATGCTGGACTCCATCCCGCCACCACAGAAAGGCCCCCCTTGTCACAAGGGATGCTGAAAGTGGTCCAGGCATCAAAGAACCAGGATACCAGCAGTCCAGGAGCATACAATAATAATGCTGTTGTAGGTGACGGCGAGGGAGAGAATAACTCCCTTGGCTAGCAGCTGAGCTCTCTAACCCCCATCATATCACGCTGTAATCTCAGCAACGCGGCAGAGCCTTTCAAACTCACCGGCACCACGCACAGAAGCTCAGCCATGCTATTATGGCAGCCAAATAGACAAGACTAACGACAAATATAATGGAAGGACATCAAAACACTTCACACTGATCAAGGAATAAAGCCATTATGGAAGCTAGCAAGAAACTTCTGATTCTCCAAATGCTCTCTCATAACAAATGCAATCCTTCTGAAGGAATATGTACGGTTCCTATAATGAATGACTGCATGCTGATGTGGATGATGCAGCAATGCTTAGAAGTGGGGGGGGGTTCGGTTTAAACATTAGAATGGATCAAGAACTCCACATTTGTGATGGATCAACAGACCTACACACAAGAAAAGGAGCTGGGGTGACAGTGGACAATAAACTGAATATGAGCCAGCGGTATGCCCTTGTTGCAAGGAAAGCTAACGGTGCCCTGGGCTGCATCGGGAGGAGCGGTGCCGGCAGATGGAGGGCAGTGATTCTTCCCCTCTACTCGGCACTGGGGAGGCCACATCTAGAGTCCTGCGTCCAGTTTTGGCCCCTCACTGCAGAAAGGATGTGGACACATTGGAGAGAGTCCAGCGGAAGGCAATGAAAATGGTTCAAGGGCTGGGGCCAGAACTGGTGAGGCGAGGCTGAGGGAATGGGGCTGAGTTTGCAGAAGAGCAGACCGAGGGGGATTGAATAGCAGCCTTCACCTCCCTTCCGGGGGGGTGCAAAAAGGATGGAGCTGGGCTGGTCTCAGTGGGGGCAGATGGCAGGACAAGGAGCAATGGGCTCCAGCTGCAGCAAGGGAAACTTAATTAGGAAAAACTTCCTCCCGAGGAGGGTAGCAAAGCACTGGGACAGGTTACCCAGAGCAGTGGTGGACTCCCCACCCTTGGAAGTTTTTAAGACCCAGGTAAACAAAGCCTTGGCTGGGGTGAAGCAGTTGGGGTTGGACTACACGTGACCTCCCAAGGTCCTTTCCAACCCTCATCTTCTACTATTCTAAAGCAATTCAGCTTAAACTCATCTGTCGCACATATTGGACTCCGTTTCACCACTGAAATGTTTTGTTGTTGGTTTTTTCTTTTAGGAAATGAAGCGTCTTTCAACCTTGATCAAAGCAAAGAGAGTATCAAGGCCCCCTGAATCAACCTGCTTCATTTCAGGTCAACTCAGCATCATCCTGCCTCGTGGAAGTTACCGTCCAAGTGCTTTGTGTCCCTATTCGCCCCAAACAGCAGGGCTCCCCCGTCAGACTACATTTCCCATCCCGCAAAACAGTCTGGATGAATTTCTGTGTAAATTAGTAAATAAATACCTAAATAAAGGGCTAGTCTGGGTCGGACTTTACAGAACAGGGGTGATGAGGGCCCTTCTGGATGACAGAGCCTTGGCTCCTGACTGAATCCAATGGATTAAGCTCCAAAAACTACATAGTGCATCCTCAGCATGGAAACAGTGAGAATGAAATCCCCATTGCCAGCCTGCAAGTAGGGAACTTTGTGCTCGGTTCCCCGGAGTATGCATTCAACCACCATCAGAGCCTACAAAAGAAATGTTTGTGGGGGGAGATGGCAGAAGATGCAACAGAGATGCAGTGAGCCTTGTTCGAGGAGCCAGAGACCTCGGTTACAACAGCACATTAGGGAAACAGAGCTGGAAAGCACCGAAGAAAAGCAGGGTTGGCAGTGACCTGACTGAGCAATGCACAATTCCTGAGCGACTCAAGAGGAAAAGCAGCTACGGACTACTTCCGGCTGTATCAAATACAAGAACTAGGGGGCATGAATTTCAACCTCCGAGAAAATGGAGCAAGGAAAGCACAAAGGTAGAAATCAAGTGCGGTTAGGACATGGAGAAAGCTCATCAGAGGATGCAACAAAAGCAACCAACGTAGGAAAGGGAAACCCAGATGAGCATTTTGAGGAGTCAAACCATCAGCCCCTGCCTCCTCCAAGGCAGCAAGTGCTACTGTGCCATGATCAGATGCTGGGAAGACCACTGCCTGGTGACCCCCTTCCGACCAAGACAAGGAGAAGCATTGACGCCGCGTCACACTGAACCGTCTGGTGCTGGGAAGTGTGCAATAGGTGTGGCGCGAAATGGGGAATGGAGATGAATGCACGGTGAATAGGGGAGGTGGGGGCGGCACTCTCGCACCCGGGGATTGTGAGGATAGCACAGGTCTGAGACAGTCCCTGGAAGTGTCTCAGAGCACTTAACAGTGAGCTGAGCCGCACACGGCCTATGCAACAACCATGCAAGAAAACTCGGGTTATTTAAGGCTTGGTAATGGCCAACCCAGCACCTCAGGCCAACCCACAACCTTGGTAATGGCCAACCCACAACCTCCCAATGTCCTTTTCTTGTGGGGAAATATTGACTGGTCCATGAAAGACCCACAAAGGCTTAGTTAGTTGGCTGTCTGCATAAAATGGCACTGCATCGTGCTTCTTGCTTCCTAAGTCCTCCACTGATCACGGAAGAAAGGGGAGTCCTTTGGGATTCTTCCACCGTAGGCCAACTCGATTCTCCGAAGGAGGTGCATTTCCCTTCGGTCGCAGGAACAACCTTCTCCTTTCCTCACCCTGTGCATTGCACTGGGCCTAAAGCATCTGCAGGGGCTCAGCTGTTGGCTGCATTTGAAAGCAGCCTGACAAAGAAGTTACTCAATG
Organism: Caiman crocodilus; assembly: GCA_030014935.1. NCBI lineage: Eukaryota > Metazoa > Chordata > Crocodylia > Alligatoridae > Caiman > Caiman crocodilus. The sequence continues at coordinate 33,126,197 of JAGPOW010003447.1, read as the reverse complement.
TCCTCGGCCACCAGCGCTCGGGGAGCATATCCAGAACCCAGGTTGATTTATGCCGAGAAGAGAGTTGTAAATAAAACACTGACCAGGAGCAGGAGAGGGAGTAGCAAGCAAAGCAGGCAAAGAGTTTACAGTGGAAAATATCTGTAGGACCTTTGTCGGCCCTGGGTTAATTTGTAGGGCATAGAGCCTGGTTTTTCAGCTATTGCATGGGTTCTTGGGCCCTCAATGGCATGCCTAGCTTCAAGGAGTATGTCCATGCCTGCTTTCTTAGGCTGCATTGACCATGATGCTCTGTGGTATTTAGCTGGCAAGTGGAGATAATGCCTCCTCAGTCTGAAGGGCTGCAAAGAGAATTAATTAATGAATGCCAAAACTGCCCTTCATCCAGTTAAGGCTTCCCATGAGTGCCATGTATTCCCATCATCATTACAAAAATCACTGCATCACTTGGCACAGTCATCACTTTCCAGAACAGGATTCGGACTGGAACCGCAGCACACCTGAAGCCACGTGCAGGTGCTCACACCATTGCTGCAAGGGAGAGCTGAGCTGCACGGTGCAGTAGCCTGGATCTGCTTGAGCAGGCAGCGGTGCTGAGCGGGGTGGAGGTGCCCCAGCAGACATGGGGCGAGTGGAGACACCAAGATGGGAGTAAAGGGAAGTGTTGCCAACACATACCAGAGAGCCAAAAACAGGGGCAGCAACAGAGCAGGCTTGGGTAACTGCAATCAGAGCTCATGGCAGAGGCGATACATCTTTTATTAGCCCAACAAGATTTTTGCAAAAAAAACAAAAATTCTTTATCTGGGTAACTGAAAGGCATTAACCGGACCAGAGGGTGTCCAGGGATGACAAGGGGAGATGCAGCCAAGACTGAGGGCACAGCTCTGCATGGCCAAATGATGGCAACAGAGATCTGCCATAGCCACGAGCCGGGTGAGGGTCCTTCCAGGGGAGAGGTCTATGCCCCAGAGCATGCAGTAGCAGATCCAGGAATGGGGGAAGAGGGGTGCACAACCCCACACTTTAGCAGTACTACATCTACACATAGTTAACTGGGAGCTCACCAGCTTGTTGGGCTGGGGTCTGCCTGGACCCCCTGCTTCCGCACAGCTCCAGACCCCAGGGCGTGTGCAATCCTGCTATGCGCCCTCCCCCCTCCCTGCCAAATTCAGAGACTCTGGGCAGACCCGCGCTGCTCCCGTGCAGCTCAACCAAAGTTGGGGTTTGACTATGCCAATGCCCCCCTCCAGATCTGTCCCTGGACCCACAGAATAATAATCACAGCACTGAAGGCGCAGCCGTGCTCAAGACATTCAAAGCTCCTTGCACAGGGCAAGGAGCATCATTTGCCCTCAGGGTTGCAGTCGTGCTCCCTGGTTAATTCCCTACCCTCTCCCATTTCTGTCTCCAGCCCTGGCAGCGTCCCATCTGCCCCCGGGCACATCCGGCATGGTGCGGCCAGCCTCACCAGAGCTCCCCGATACACACTGACACGCAGAGCGCGCGTCTCCCGCTGCTGCAAACAGGAGCGTTGCAGCCAGAGGGACACGACCCAAGTGCCAGTTACCGCTGGCACGCGCGTGGGGAACAAATGGGCCGGCCGCATCGCTGGAGACGCAGCAGAGCTGCAGAGGCTGGCCAGCAAGCGTCACACGGCTAGGTCTCGCCGCGTAATGAAGTTGTTTAGGTCTGCGACGCAGGCAAGCAGATGGGCTGTCACTCAGGGGATCCAAGACGCACGCCACGGTGCTTGGGGTTTGCACCTAATAAGGTCGGCGTTTTACAAAAGCAATCAAGGGAGGGCACTGGGAAGAGACGGTGACAGCCTTCAAGAGGGCTCCGCTTCATCAGCGCTTTGGAGAAATTAGCTGGAGTAATCTCGGCGACAAAGCAGCAGAGTTGAGCTCTGCTCGATGCAGAGGGGGAGAGAAAAGAAAAGAGATTACACAGGACTTTTAGAAATAAGATGCAAAACTGCTTCGGCGCGGCCGGCAAAACGGCACTCTCCTGACAACGCCCTGCTGCCTGGGATGCCTAGTGCTATAAATCACTGCAACCTGCCACCGGTGCAGCGGTCATGTTCTCTCCTGCACATTTGCTGTGACAAACGAGGATAATCCATCCGTTGTACCATTGCAGTACCGTACGCTGCCCTGTGCTCCTGAAATCACCTACCTCTATAGCACAGCGATGGCGATGCGCTATGCTACAGCACACCCTCCATCCACTCAGCTACATCCGGGCACCACGTTGCTGCTTATGCTTTCCTAGGAGCCCAGCCTTCTAAAAACATTTAGCTTGTGGCCTGAAATTTAGATCTGGCCCAAAGGCAATTCCCTTTTCCCCGCTCTTTGGTTAAAAAAAAACAGGAGGAAGGGGCGGGGGTGTTAAATAACATTATTTGCACCGGCCTCGCTATTTGGAAAGGGGGAGAGAACTTGCTTTTCCCAATTGCAACTGATATTTGAATAAGGTTTCTTTAAAAAAAACCTCTCTCAGAAGAAAAGGACTGCTGTTTGAACCTGGACATCAACACGCTCCTGGACAATGTGCAGCTTTGTAAGCAAAGGGGAATTAAAAGCAGCTGTAAGCTATAAGAAGCAATTAGCTTCGGAACCTGCGTAGTAAATCGTGGCTAAAATGTTTAATTTGTAGTCATTCCAGCAAAGCCCAGGTTGACCCCTCATCTCCTCCTCAAAGCAGACCGTGATCTTACAGGGCCTGGCCGTCTCCGCGCTGCCGAGGAACAGTATTTCCAAGGGAGCCGGGAAATGTCACTTGGAAACGTTCACAGCAAAATGCTCCCCAAAAGAAATGTGGCCGGATACTAGGAAGTGGACACAAACGTGTGTTGCATGCTCGTAGGGCTTGTGTCATCTCTGCTGCTTTCCAAACCGACTGCCCAGGGTCTAAGCTTCTCTTCCACCAAAATCATGTCCCCTGCCTGGCCCGCGGCGAGGACCCAGCTGCCACCAGGCAGAGCCGCGCTGTTGCTCTGTAACACGGGCTTCTGGCAGCGTTACTCTACCGAGACAAGAGCCCCTGCAAAGACAAAACCCAGCCCTTCTCTCTCGTCCCATCTGTCTCAATAAAAAGCAAGTTGCAAAACCTGCTTGCTCCATTTACACAGCAGCATTACAACTGGGTGGAGAGTGGAAACCAAAGTGCACGCGCTGGGTTGTCATTTAAATGGGTTTCTCAGGGACAGTTTCCAATGTGCTATATCTAGCAGAGAGCCAGGAGATAAATGGGAGAGCCCTTGGGGTTTGGGTTGCTTGTTGTTTTTTTTTTAATATCATCTTAGTGTTCCTGAATTAACAATCACAGACAATTGGAAAATAGCAAAGTTCAGGTTCCAAGAGCAAAGGTGAATTAGCCATCCCACGTGCATAGGACAGCCTACCCCTTTCCTCCTTAAAGCCGCCCGAACACAACTTCTCCCCTTATTTCCATGTGAACCTCACAGCAGTCTCCAGTAGGTTTGTAAGGAGACGTGCAAGCCAGAAGGGAGGAACTCCTGCTCTCCTTAGAAAGTCCCTTGCATGCAGCCCCAATAACTTGGATTTGACCTAAACCGTGCCCATTAGGAAGGCCCTGCATTTTGATATCAGTGCTCCAGTGACGGAGAATTTAGCCTGCTTCTTGGCATAGTGGTCCTGTGGTTGATTGGGAAATAGGTGTCCTTGCCACTGGCTTGTGCCATGGGTGGGAGCTTGGTAGATATGGGTCTTGGTTGATAATGGATAAGAAGGAACAAAAGCCTGCGACTTCTCCAGGGCCGCCTGGGCTCTACGGGACTGACCGAAGCAGCTGTAAAAAGACTTATCTCGGCAACAGAATGAAAGCAAGGGAGGGACGGAAGTGCCGCCGTTAGCAGTTGATTTGGGCAGAGCTTGGCATCCCGACCTGACCCTGCAACGCACTCGAGCAATATCCCACCCTTTGCCCTAGCATTTTCTTTTCCTCCCTCCTCTGCGTTTGCAGAGGCAAACCTGCCTCACCGAAGCCGAGACAATGTGGAGCGAGCCGTGAAAACGTACATCAGTGCCACGTTGCCAGGCTCTTCACGCTACGCACAGCCAGCCACAAGGAAAGACTGTGCTTTATAGGCTCCTACAAAGGGTCAAAGCTGCTTCGTGATGAATCATTTGTTCATCTGCTTCCCGAAAGCCGTTCTTCCAGACCAGTGAAATGCTGGGCAGGTTGGGGTTTCATTTTTTTTTTTAATTATTATTCCCCATCTCACTGTGAGATCACCCAGCTTGGTCGGGGTCATCCTCAGACTCTCTCCGCAGCACGCTGGGAACCGGAGCGTGGGGAAACTCAGGCAAGAGGAGCACAGAGGAGGTTCAAATGCGGTGCAGCTAAGCTTAGGCGGCAATTTGTAATAGGGTTAACTAGCACTGTTGATTGACAATGCTAATTGGTCTGCCCCATGCTAATTAGCTGACCCACAGCACCGCCCAGGCATGGCGATATACTAGGGCTGGTTCAGGAAACAGTGCAGCACACTTAAAGATACGCTAGCAGGAAAACATGGCAGCAGAGCTTTGCCTAGTCCCTTCCTCATTCACATCCTTCCTGGGAAGCCTTTTCTTCCAAGAAACCTTCTCTGGCCCCAGCCTTGCTTGTGCTGCTCTCTTGAATTTGGTCTCATCCTTATTTTTCTTGCCAGTGGACTATAAGCTCCTCAAGACAGTTGGCATGCCTGCGACCTCAGTTCAGTAAAGCGCTGGTTTACCATTAGGCTTAAATGCTTTGGTTCGACTGGGAACTCCTGGGATGGGCAAAACTTCGTACAAACCAAAGGAACGGTATTCAAAATACCTCCTGCCATCCAAAAGCAAAGTATGCAAAGGCAGGAACATCGCATTTCAAGGCAGCCTGCTTAGCTCTGACCCCTGGATTGCTTTTTTTTACTGCAATATGTTAGTTGCTACCTTGATTTTCTTGTCCCAAGTCCGGGTATTTGTTTAACTCAAATGCAGCTGGATCACTTTGCTTCTGACCTTGCATAGACCATCTCTCCTTTACCTCCTTTACAGCCACTCCAATTTGCTAAGCCAAGGTTACCATGTGAGGTTTTCATAGGGCTGCTGATCTCATGCCCTCCCTGCGCAGCAGAATAAAGGGGTTACCTGTGGGTTTTCCCCCCACTTCCTGACTCATGCACAAAAGTCAAGCAAATAATTTGGCCCTGAAGCAGCAGCAGTCAAGATGCCATTGAAGCCCCACCAGAGCAATTCGGCGAGTCGCCGCGAGAGGAACACGACCCGTGTTCATTCGGGGAAAGGAGACTCGGGGGTGACCGAGGTGGACCGTAATTGCATGGAGAATGCAGACACACTGCAAAACTATTTAAAGGGGTGTCTAATCGAGGAACCAGGTCCCGCGAACTAAAAGCTCAGGGAAGTTCAAGCCCCAGACGAGCCTTGGGAATGGCACTTCCCTGTGCAAACAAGGAGGCTACATCTGCACATCAGATGGGCTTCATCGAGTCGTCAAAAAAGCTGTCTAAAACAAAAACAACCCAGACTTTGCTAACCTTTAAGTTTCTATTTTTTTTTTAATAAAAAAAAGTATAGAAAAAAACTCAAGGAAAGATGATGAATGTTAATGCAATAACTGAAGAAAATACATTATCTTCGATTGCTCTTTGCTTGGATCTATAGTCATTTCAGAAAGAGCGATTAGGTTATGAGACAGGTTTCATTTATTTCTGATAAAAGAACAAAGCTACATCTTTGACAAGTACTGCTCAATATGCCACCTGCGTTATTTTAATAACAGACAATAAAAGTGAAAGATGAGAGGATCCCTAAGTCCATCTTGGCAGTTTGGAGGGGGGGAGAGAAATTCAGAGCTCTTTTTCTCCAAGGGTTTTCCCATTTTTCTAATGATAAAAAATGCATTTTTACTCCTCCTCCTTTCTAATTGTACAAAGAAAGTTCTGGGGAGTCACGTCAATACATCGAAGGTCCTTGCCCCTCTGTAGAGGACACTTCAAACATCCTTACGTGAGAAATGAAGCTGGATAAATACACGAGGAGAAGAAGTCAGGACTTATGCAGATGTGCATGTACCAGTAACAGATGAGACGACAGGATCCTGGAAGCAAATACTGGGCCTAGGGGGTATTTTTTTAAAGGACTAAAATGCTTTTATAACTATTAACAACGCCTGCACTCACGCAGAGGTAGTGAAATACAGTATTGTGCCTCGGAGTCTGAAATGGTCAGCGAAGCAGGCCACAAACGTCTGCTCCAAGATGAGCAATCCTCCCAGTGAGACACTGGCTTAAGTGCGACAGGTGTAGATGTGGAGTGACTCCGAAAGCAATGGAATTACTCTGGATTCAAACCTGAGTAACACAGATTAGTCCACGCACCCCTGTTCCCTGAGGACAGCACCCAGCCATGAGATCCTTCCCAAAAACAGGAGCGTCGTTCTGGTGATGAGAACAGGGTGCAGCTCATTGCGGGGCAGTCCGGTCGGGCCTCGCAGCAGAGAGGAGGTCACACCTGGCTTGTACCTCCAACCTGGCTTGTTCATCAAGACTTGAAATGAAGACAGGAGCTCCAGGTCAAGCCTGCAAGCTGTCTGTCCCAGGTTGTGAGTCACAGCATCATAGACAATGAGGGTTGAAGGAGCCTCAGGAGGTCACGTCTAGTCCAACACCCTGCTCAAGGCAGGACCAGTCCCAACTACATCATCCCAGCCAAGGCTTTGTCTACCTGGGTCTTTAAAACCTCCAAGGATGGAGAGCCCACCACCTCTCTGGGTAAGCTGCCCGGTGCTTCACCACCCTTCAGGCGAGAAAGTTTGTCCCAATAGCCAACCTCAACCTCCCTCGCTGCAACTGGAGCCCATTGCTCCTTGGTCTGTCATCTGCCCCCACTGAGACCAGTCACAGTTTCATAGTTTCTAGAGTCCAAAGGGACCTGAACAGATCATCAAGCCCAACCCGCTGCCCTGGGCAGGGCATGGGATCATAATACCCCCACCAGATACCTATCCAACCTCCTCTTGAAGACCCCCAGCCCAGCTCCAGCCTCTTTGCAACCCCCTTGCAGGGAGGCGAAGGCTGCTATTCAATCCCCCTCGGTCTTCTCTTCTCCAGACTCAATCAACCCACTTCCCCCAGCCTCTCCGCACAAGGCACATGCCCCGGCCCCCCAACCGTTTCCGCTGCCCTCCCCAGTTTGGCCCCGATTTGAGTGAATTTCCATTCACTCCATTCTCCCCCTTCAGGTACTTCTCAGTGTCCCTCTCCAAGCCCCGTCTCCATCCAAATCATGGCTCTCCTCCAGCCAACTTCCCACTGCGGTGCGGCCTCAGCGCAGAAGCAGGCTGGAACCTCTCTTTGCCGTTCGCTGCCTGCAGAATACAAATGCTGCCAAAAGTGGCAGAGATTATGCACAAGATAAATCAAAGGAAGACTGTGCTTGCTCTCCTCCGCACCGAGTTCCCATACATCACCGTGACTCAGTGCTGCTCCCCCGGCGGGGACAAACTCAGACTCCAGATGCACTTTCCATCCCATTCCTCCATGAGAATAGACGAGTTGCCACCTTGAGATATCGCTGCTCGCTGATAAAAAACATTAAACCCCCCCCTTTTTTTTTTTGGTTCAAAACTAGTAGGTTTGGGACCCAGTATTAATCCCATTTGGCCAGTATCTTTGGGCACCGTGCCACCAGGAAGGGGGGAGGGGGGGAAATCCATCACCGCCCCGCTTCTCCCTGCTCCCTTGTTGATGTTTCCTCCAACTTTTCCAGACGTGATAAATCATGTCAATTTAATTCAGAGTTCACATCCCTGGCTGTGAAAACAGACAAGGTGAGCCCTGGGCTTGTACCCCGTTCCCTGCTAATCTTGTAAAAATCTTGCCTTCCAACTTGGCTGGACCGTTGCTGCCCAACGGGAGCCAATTTCGCTTCTACGAAGCGCTCGGGACTTTCATCGGCCGCGTGCACGCAGAGGCCTGGCCGCCCGCCAAACTTCTCGTGCTGCTGCGTAAGGAAAGACGGCCAAGATCAGAAGCCCCCGCATCGCAAGCACGCCCTTCCCTCGGCACCCGGAGGCTGCGCCACCCTCTCCTGCCCATTTCCAGGCTTTCTCTTCCACTATAACGCTGTCTCAGCTGTGATCACTTCCTACGAACAACTCCACTGCTTCTGCCTCTACCAAAATGATACCCGCGCACATGTATTGGCCCTTGGAGATCTCCAGAGGTGCTGTATTAAGCATTATTCATCCCATCAATGTCTCTAGATTCACGCCTCTTGACTAAGAGACTGAATTCCCATTATGAGTGGGGACCACGAGCATGGTGGTGGATTGGTGCTGATCACCGCGCATCCTTCATTCAGCTTCAAGGGAGCCTTCGTAGACCTTGCATTTGCACAGGGGATCTGGACTAGACGATGCCTGTCATCCCTCCCGACTCTACGACGCTGCGAGCCCAAACCAACGGGCGCCTGGACACGATGTTGGTTTTTTCCAGCTAACGATAACCTCTAGGTTTCTTTCACCCTTGCAAAGTACCAAGGTGATTCCCGTTACTATTTTGCATGCAACACGATTAACGCTCATAATTGGTTAACGTGCTGTCCCTAGTTAAAAAAAAAACCACGCTAGAGGGCACCCGGAGGACAAATTGTCAGAACAAGGAAAACGGCGATTTTAGGTGTGGGCGAGAATGCACGTCATGAAAGTTTCGTGATCAAATTAAACCTGGTGGCAAAATTGGCCGCGGGAAAAATAAAACGTGTCGGAAGCGGCACGATGCATCGAAACCGCCCGCGATAAAAAAATGTCAATGTGTATTTTTGCATACGATTAACACATGTGTTTTCTATATACAAATCCACGGGTCAGATGTACACGAATAACCGAAAAGCCAATTATTACTTCTCCTGCCAAACTCTTCATGACAAAACCCAGTCTTCATTCCACCAAAGGAACTTCATGACAAAACCCAGGAAGTCTGGAAAACGGGGAGACGACGTGCCGGGCCACCTGTTGATGGCAAAAGTGTCTTCATTTGTGCAGCACGGCACACGATACGAGCTTTCAACAGGAAAGATGAGGAAAGGATGAGCTAGGGAGAAACATCTGTCCAACTGGTCAGTGGATCTTTCACAAGTTAGATGCATTAGACCTAAATGCTGACCCTAGATAACAGGCTTCGAACGCTATCCTTGGCCGACAGGCATTTGTACGCCCGGCGCTGAAAGAAGTAACCTCCTAAACAGCCCCTGCAGTAGCCGTGGTCTGCAGACCTCTTGGCGAGGGTGCCGATTCAGAATGGGTTAGGAAATTACATTTTTAGCCCATGGAAAAAAAAAAAAAAAAAGATTTCCTCTTTCCATGTTAATCAAAGGTGTCTTCAAAAGTATGGGGGCCTATGTCTACAAGGGAAACTTTCAGGGGGTTGAGCATGGACCTTTTTATGGGAACAAAAGGGAGTTTTCCATAAAAAAGATGGTCATCAACAAACCATTTGATATTGGGGCCGGCTGAAATGGGTTTTCCCCCCTAATCGCAACCCTTGGGCCAGAGACCCTCCAAATACAGCAGTGATGAGGGAGCCTCGTCAGGTTGCGAGGACTCCGACGGAGCGAGGTGATTTGCATGCATTTACATGTTCATTTTGATCATTTGCAAGAACTGAATCATGTCATTGGGTTTTAATGATTTGCTTTATTCGCAAAGGCACCCAGATCTTCATCGCTGAACAAGCAGGGGCTATGTCCTTGAATGCAGGATATAGGGAAAGAAACCTCCCACAAAAATAAATAATAATTAATGATGGATTCTGTTTGCTCCCGCCCGATTCCCCTGTTCAGCTCCCAGTAATCAACCACCTAAACCAGGGCTAAGCCCACCAAATCAGCAGCAGATTCAGACATTCGTTTAGAGGTTGCAAGTGCACCGGGGCAAGGACTGTCTTTGTGCTCTCTTTGTACACTTAGCACCATGGGACAGACGGGAAGAAAGGATGAAGTTGTTACCAAAAAGATCCCAGGGAGAGAGACTGCATCTTTTAATCAAGACGACCCCAGGGAGGGAGACTGCATGAGTCCAGGCAGAAGGCGGTTGTGATGAAGATGAACAAATAGGCTGAGACCTTTCTACAATTTGGTATTGCTCCACCACCGTCTTGGACCGTCTTACGTCCAAAGCATGCTCTCCACTCCCTTTCATGCCTCGGGCCTCAGATAATCCCCCGAATATGAACCCAGCTCACGTCCGGAGAGCCTTGTGGATGGTGCTGACCATTTACGCAGCAACGCAACGAGAACGAGAAAGACCAAACTCAAGAAACGTTAGACGCAGAGCTTTCCCATCTAACCACGCTTTTGCAGAAGAAACTCAGCATCAGCGGGCTGTAATTTACTTTTGCAAAGGGGCATGGGAGAGGAGACGGGAGCCTGCTGACGACGCGCTTCGCATGAAGTCCGTTTTAGTGCAAATTGTTTCTCGAGAGCCTCGTGAAAACGGCCTTCTGCTTTTCCTCCTTCCTGCGCTCCTAGCAGCTGGCGTCTCCTGGAGACCTTTGCAAAACGCTCTGTTTGGAAGCAATTTGGCAGATATAGTCACATCCTCTCTCCTCCGTTTCCCTTGTTCTTTTTCAGCGTGTGAAAGTAGAGAAGTTGGTTTCTCACGAGCACGCCGGCTTTTAATGCTGCCCCTGCCGAGGTCATAAGCGTCTCCCTCTGACATCAGTCATTTCCACAGCAAAAGCACGTATGACCTCACCAGCAAAGTTATCCGAGAGAACGCTTATGAATGCAGCTGAAGAAGCCACGGCGAGAAGAGCGAAAGGACCTTGTGTGCAGCAGTCCTGGCTGCAGTGGAGTTAATGGAAGCTTTGCCATTAGCTTTGAAGGGGCCAGTATTTCACTCCTTGTTTTTCCTTCAGTTTCTTCAGCAATAAAGAATCCCAGAAGAGCAATAGAGGCCACAAATGGCCCTCCTTGATTATGAAAGCGCTGCTCTGGATTTCAGCCAAGCAGTTGTCCGGTAAAGTCAACGTGAGTTGTACAGCTACAAAACTGCACAATGCACTGGGGAGTCCAGCTACATTTAATCTGAAGGCATGGCTGCAGCGCATAGAGAGATGCCCAAGCTAGCCATAACCTCACTAGCTCCAGGGCCGGTCCTGGAGAAGCCAGGGGCACAGGATTCAGGAGGACCCAGGGGGCTAACTCGGATAGCTGCTGCTTGCTAAAATCGGTGCCACTGCATTGTCGCTGCAGTTGGGAAGTGAGCCACGACCAAACCTTCAGCGTGCTGCAGAAAGATACCCTAAGAAGACCTGCCTGGAGAGATGTCAGCGGGGAGAGTCAGGCCAAGTCCTGTCTTGGCAAGTCACCAGGGCTGCCGACACGTCCGGGTAGGCAAGCACTTCTTAACCCCAGACCTGAACCACCAGCACTGTCCCAGGATATGACCATGCCCGCGCGTTTGGGCTCCAAAGACTCTGCTGCTTGCAACCAAGTGTTTCAGTTACCATTGAAGACATCCTGTTGGAGAGGCCTGAGGACAAAGTTTTGAGACAAGCCATAATTGCTGGAGTTCAAGTTCAAATCTTCTTGAGCTCAATATTTCCCCATTCCTCCCCATCCTTCACCTCGCTTTCATGTCTGGGTCTCAAGAGCAAAGGCCAAAACAGGTGAGGGTGGTTGGGAGTTATTTTTTTTCATCCTCCATCGCCAGAAACAAACCCCTGGGGGACTTTGGCAATGGCTGGTGGGTTTGGACCACTTCTAGGAAATGGGTGGTTGCTCTGAAAATTAGGAAAATCACCTACCGGAAGTAGCATTTTGGTCACTGCGATCAATAATCGCAGAGAAACGACTGGAGTGTCACCGTATCAGCATCTCCAAGACCGCGCTCCAGGCAAGGGAAAGGAAAATCCAAGCTAGATCTCGGGAAAAGTTAGATATGAGGTTGGGATACCCTGCAGACGGGGTATCCTTATTCCTTATTCCCCAGAGCCCTCTGTGAGCGTGAGCTGGTCTAGGCAGAGAGGGCACCACTCCCCTTTGCCCATCCAAATGAAGTTAAGGCTGGTTTTCTGCTGCGAGACTGGAGGAGAGCTGGGGAAGGAAAGAGCCATAGGGCAAGAAGCACGGCGCACACAAAAAGCATTTCCCACCAGAACGGACCTCCTCAAGATCCGCTTCGATATGAATACTTAAAATAGAATTCGATACGGATGTGCAGCTTTAAAAGGCCCGATCCTAGCTTGCGTGAAGCCTCTAACCGGTGGAAAAATCCTATCAACCGTAACCCTGAACCCAATAGGAATGGACTAGGAAGAGACAGAAAAGAGTTCAAAAACCTTCATGTTTAATCTGGGTACGATCCTCCCACAAAGCACCCTAGGACTTGCAGAGGAAAGCTGCAAGAGACCTTTTAGGCCATTACAAAAAACCTGTTGAAAGTTGAATGGTTTGTACCGAATTCAACGGCGTTTTGTTCGGAAAGGGCAGCACGGGGCCCTATATGCTTCAGCGCTGAACTCTGGCTATCCCCTTCATCTCGCCTGGGAAAACTGCGCTGTAGGCAGAAGAGTTCGTGTCAAACGTGGCGGTATACAAAGCCTTTCACAGAAGCGGGGAGCGTTAGGAAGCATCCTGCACGTTGCAGCGGCTGTGTAAGCGCACGGGGCCAGGCATCATGTCCAAGGCCACGGCCCACCGCCGACGTAGATCTACAGGACCGTCCTAAGCTGTCGCTCGGTGGGATTCAGCGCGTTCATTTCCACTTGCAAACAGGCCAGAAGAGTCAATTCACCACCTTGCTACCAACTCTTCTTCTCAAGCAAAACCCCCCGGACCGCGACCACCCCCTCGAGGGCACACCAGAGACCTCGCTGCAGCCACACGACGAGCAAACGGCGGCTAGAGCTGCACAGCAGTTGCAACCACTGCTGACATCCTCCTGGGATTTGAACATGCAACTTTGCTGCCCCAGAGGCGAGATGGCACACGCGAAGCTGTGCGCACACTTGGTAGAACAACGCCTAACAGATGGCGCAGAAATGAAAGCAAGAAGGCTGCACACCAGAGGCGGGCACCGTGTTTGGGGGGGGTTTAAGTGATGCATTCAGAGCAGCTAATTACTGGTCCGGCTGCAGGAAGGATAACATCCCAGCTGCGGGCTCCCGGATGGTTATTACCCCGGACAGCTGAAAAGGAGGCATCGGGCTTCCCATCACGATAACTAGTGCCCCGACAAAAATCTCTCTGTGCCCTAATAATCAACCTGTCCTTTGCTGGCAAATGACCCCTTCGACCCAGCCCCAGAAACCATCAGTTATGGGATTAACCAGATCAGCCCGTAAATCCAAGCAGCAAAACAGCGGTATTAAACCAGCCCTTCCAAAAAGCCAGCCTCAGCTTTCCACCTGCCAAGCCCCTCGCAAACGAATGGCTTCTGCATCCAGGCCATAAGATCGTGAGGAACTTAAATGTACAACTGGGGGCGGGGAAGACATCCGGAGAGAGTGACACAAAGAGCACAAGTGATGAATCCCGTGAATACAAATCATTTCCACTTCTATAGCAGCCAGATCCACAAAGCCGTTCTGGTGCCTTGTACCACCTTGGCGCCCATTTTACAGGTGGGAAAACTGAGGCAGAGAGCACTGACGTGCCAGATTCACAACGGTAGTTAGCTACAGAATTTTCTGTGGTTTTTGATGGGAAATTGGGCACAAGCATGCCTTCGTGAATCGGGGCCTTCGTTCCTCAGGTGAGGTCAGGTGAGGAGTTTGTGTAATACAGCTCCTCGTGATGGAGCAGTCCCCGCCATCTCTCTTCTCTTCCTTTCTAGCGGAGTTTGTAAAGTAGACAACACAAATCCTCCTACGCAGCCCGTACTGCTGGATATCGCCGAGGCAGGGATTTTACACGACTGAGTAAAACAAGGATTCCCCCGGGACCGCAGAAGATTTTCCCGAAGCTTGAAAGGGAGACCACCATAAGCAGCTGCCGGGAAAGAATATGTGCATGCACAAGCAAAAAAAGTCACAGGGCCATACGGATGCCCAAATCATTCGGCCGCGACTCCCAAGAGAGCCGGGGGGGAAACGTGAACGAGAAAACCCTCCACTTCTGCTTCAGGTGTCGCATTCGTGCGCTTTGCTGACATGGGAACTGTTGTGAGCCTTTCACGAGGCAGAACCTGACCCTGCATTATCCAAGTTGAGGACCAAAATTTGCCACAGAGCCTCTGGGCCATTTATGTCCGCGGAGTAGATCTTAACCAGAGCCGGCCTGAAGACCAGGAGGGTAGCATCAGCACTTTAAAAAGCAAACGCTCATCTCCTGCAAACAAGCTTCCTGGATTCGGGGGCAGAAGTGGAAGCTTTCATGACTTCTTTCTTCCCCCCTGAAAGTCTTGGGGGGAGGAGGGAAAGACATTTCACATTGACATTTCACAGTTCGACTGGCTTTAGTCTTGGCTGGGACTCGGAGGGTGTGCAACTGGTGCTAGCTCTTCAGGTGGGGGCATGTTTTACTCCAAAGGGGGTCAAATGTTCCCAAGGCGAAACTGCGCATCGGGAAAGATAAAGAACCGCTGTTTTCACACAGGCTGGGAGAGAAATCGAGCATCGGCATTTCCTGCAACTGGGAAATGCTGGGTGCTGGCCACCCGGGCTCGGAGGGACATCGCAGCCTCCAGGCTAAGTGACGGAGGCCACAGACAGACACGTTTGTCCCGAGACAGACCAGTTATACGAGGCTGAAGTGCAATCTTGCAGACCTCCGCATCCATTGGCCTGGGATAAATCCTAAAAAGGGGTATGAGATACGAAGCATCACGTGTTTATCCCAGGATAAATGCATCTGAATGGCTATCCGTCGACTGCATCGTTGAAGCGATGGCAGAGGAGCCACCGGGCATTCAGTGGCTCGCTAAGCCTCGATTACAAGGGCGACGTGTGCATGTCAAACTCGGGATATAGCTGCTCTGGGACAAATGCATGCACCGGTTGCTCTGACACAAGTGCGCTGCCTGTTCCCATGTTATCCAGAGAGGAAGGCAGGGTTGGGGAACTCAAGAGAGGTGGTTTCAAATCGAAGTGGCCACAAAGGTCCTGCCTGACCTTGGGCCACGTTTCCTCACCTCTCTGCAAGATACAGCCAGGTGAGATATTACAAACCTGGAAGTATTTAGTTACTGCAGCACTAAGGCAGCGTATAAATGCCTTGGATCGGCTCCGGCTCCTCCGAGTCACACTCGCCGGCTCCCAGTTGCCGAGTGTTTACTGACAATGAAGGCTGAGATTGTCAAAGGTGCCTAGGGGATTTGGATACCCCTGGGAACCAGCGGCATTGAAGCTCTCAGCCTGTGCATTTTACTGAAGCTCTGATCTGTCTACTGGCAGCATTTCAAGCACACAAACCAAAAACTCTGGGCTGCTCGTTAAAAGTTTTCCTAGGGTGAAAATCACCCCGTGCAGAGAAGGCCAGCGTGGAAGGTTTATCCGTAGTAGTAGTAGTAATTAAGACTTATGTAGCGGTACTACCTTCAGGACAACTGGGCTGAGACCTCGTCTCGTGCCAGAGTAAGCGAGCATGCCCAGCCTGGACAGCGCGCTTTCAGCGTCTCCAAAGCCGGCAGTACCGGGAGGCATTGTAGCCGTACCGCAGAAATTTGGGATTCGTGACAATTTGGCTTCTGAACAGGAATGTCTGTTCGCTCCGAATCAGCCGCTGCAGCCCTGAAAACATCCGCCCCTCCTCCTCCCCACCCCAAACCTGATCTTCATCAAAACGCGGCTTGTGCCGAAGAACGCCTGACCAGATCAGCGTCCGCCGCTGCCGTGCAAACGCTTGTTTTTCTCCGTCAACTGAATGGCTGAGGTTCATTTTGGAGCCGTTGCCAAGCTGGATGAAGGTTTCTGTGCCACAACGGTGCCCATACTTTTTTGCAGTGGAGCCTGCGGGCTGTATGGCAAGGCGCACGAAGAAAAGCCAAGCCAATAGTTTAGCAGCTGGGGACGCGCTCTGCAAAGTAAATGGAGGTCCTTTGCTTGGGAGGGAGGGCCGAGCTCCCGGACTCCAGCTGAGGTTGTGGAAATGATGCTGTGCTCCTCTGCTTGCCTTGCCCCAAACACGGTTGTAGACAGAGCACGGATAACCCTTCAGACAAGACTCCTCCTGCCTTCCGAAATCCAGGGCTGCATTGCACCAGTACGAGCAACTACTTGCGTCCAAGGCTCCCAGCTGCAGATGGATGGAGGCAGAGAAGCCAGCAGTGGAGCCCAGGACCGGATGGGATGTTGTTTTCCTCCCTTTTGCACATACAGGGATTTGGCCCCATGCTTCAGTGCTGGCCTGGGGTTCAGCCAACGCTCCGAAACCCAGTTACACCCAGCCAGAACGAAGCGGCGAAGGCAGGACCAGCTCCACGCGCTTGGCTTCGAAACCAATCTGCTTCCCGACAGCTTTCACTTCTCTTCTGCCACAAACCTTCCCACTCAAGACATGACATGCCCTAGATGCCACCTCACGCGTGCTTAACACCAAGGGCTCCCCGAACGCAAGCGCAAGCCGGTCGCGCGGGGCTGGAAAGTATCTGCCAGCGGCACCGGCATCATCGAAGATGGCTTCGCTCCTACGCTCTGCAGCTCGTTTGCTTTTTTATTTATTTTATTTAATTTATTTCATTTTTTTTTTTTTTGGTCCTCTTTAAAAGCAGCAGCAGCAATGCCATTATTACTACTGCTGTTGGAAGGGGGGTGCTATTCCGACTCCCTTGCAATGAAAAGCTGCCTTTTGATCCAATTCTCCTGCCCCTGGTTCTGTCATTCCGGTTACGGATGTGGGCAGGTTCACACCGCGCTTTCCACAGTCCCGCTCCGCTCGCAGGAAGGTCGCAGCAAGCCGACAACCTCCCCTGGCTTTCCTGGAGCAGTGATCAGGAGTCCCCCTCGGTTTTATCCAGTTCCTTTGACTTTCCTCCCATGAATAGGATCCTAGGGAAAGCTCCTGTTGTCTCCTTTGAAGGGAAGACAATGCACAATTGAGAGGGGAAAACCCCTACTCTATCTCAAAACAATTTGCTGCCACTTCCCGGCGCTCGCTCGCCAGGGGCAGGAGCCGGCAGAGAGGCTCTCTCCTCCTTCCTTATTGCTAAGGACATTTGCATGAAAAGAGGCTCTTTGTCCTTAAGAGCTCATCTGCTCCTGCTGCCTATTCGCATTTGAAGCCCTAATCCCCTATTAGCGATATGCCAATCAGAGAATTACAGGCCTGGCCCGG
>JAGPOW010003447.1:33018688-33108142 GCA_030014935.1 Caiman crocodilus | reverse complement strand
GCGAAGAAGGAGATTTTGGCTGGGCGCGAGAGCGAGTGAGCATCTTAGCATCAGTCCTAGAGAGAGGCTAGTGTATCCAAGCAAGGTCAGGACCACACAAACCGGCTGTGTACCTCCGCTCTGACTTGCAACAGCCCCTGCTCTTCCAGTCGCAGACCTCTCGGCATTTAAAAGAGCCAACCACCCCGAGAGCTTGCAAAGACAGATCATTTGTTTGCGATTTCTTAATTGGTCTAATAAAAGGTATCATCTCTGAACCAAGAGTTTTAGAGTTCGGCATTTCTTTTTTGTCTCAGGCCAACACGGCTCCCACACACCCCCCCGGACCACCGCGCGTGGCGTTCTTGTTCTGTCCTCCCAGAGCGCCCCTAGCCCGAGCCCCCTCCTCATGTCAATTGTGAACGACGGCAGGACAAGACAGGACTTTCCACGATCATCCATCTCCGCAGAATCGCTTCGGGATTAAATCTGAACCAAACCAAACCGTGCAGCCCTCCAGCAGCCATTTGTAAGCAAACACGGCCGCGTATTTTGGACAGGCCGCAGCTGTGCGGGGACACGACCACGGGCGTTGGGCGCTACCGGCAGATCGTGGGAACCTGCTCGCACGCAACAAAGCAAGGCAAAACATTTCAGACAAAGCGAGGGGGTTTTTTTTTTTAAACAATTGATTGCTGTTAGTCATCATGCGACGGGTGCCGTAGGACAATCTGCGCCTGGTCCTTGCCGGTTGAGTTCGGCTACGGCAGGTTGCAGTGCTGGGACGGATACAAGAAACCACAAGGACTCGGTCTGCTTTCCCAACCATGGGTCCTGCTGCCTAAGGATGTGTGTATGGACCGCTCTCACTCCATGGAGAAGAGGCAGGAAAATACAGGAGACTGAAGTGTGTCGTGTTTGATGTCTGAATGGCGTTGAGTGTTTGAAAATGATGCTTATTGGGCTGCATCCTGAGCGGGTGTAAACCAAAGCAGTGCTAGAGGCAACTTTGACAACGTTCGCTGACTTATGCCAACAGAGCGGCTAGCCTGATTTGTTCACCACCTCATCTCCCCGCGTGGAGATCACCATCCTGCCTGGGCTTTCCCTGGCCGGCCCGCCTGCCAGGATTGCATCTCTGCTCATGCATGACACCTTGCTCGACGGGAACTCAGCAGAGTTGCCAAGACATTAAACATTTCCACTGCCTTGTTTCTGTGTTTGTTGCTGCTCTAAATCATCATTGAGAAAGGAGGGAAGAAAATACCAGCTTCAGAACTAGAGAGAGCAAAATGCCAAATCTAATTATCCGACAGCTTGGTAAAAAAAAGGCTTTGATCAGTGCCATCGCGCCTTCGCGGCTGCGTAAGATGAAAGTTTTCAGAGTCTAAGCAAATGTTACAGGAAAAGCATGGGGTGCGTACGAGTGTGCGGAAAGGATCCACGAAACATCAATTCACACAACAGCGGACAATACAGAACAGACTATATAGCTGAACCTACCCACGCGAGGCAGAGAGGTACAAAAAAAAATACACGTGATCCCATAAGGTCATGCCACTATTCCCTTTCGCCCCGTAGCTCACAGGTTAAAGCACTTTCCCAAGAGGTGAATGACCTAGGGTGGCATTTCAAGCAACTGTTGCAGAACATGGGAAAGGAGCGATCGACTAAAGTTAGTACCTGTTAAAAGACAACCCTGGCCTTGCTCTGCAAGGCATTTAGCAGATGCTAAACTGCTTTCATACCTGCCTGCTCATGTTTTAACTGCATTTATCAGTGTTAAGTAGCTTGAACATGCAATACCAAATTGGGATTCAAGTCCTCCTTGGGCCCAAGGAAATTGGAACCTGCATCTCCCTTCTCCAAAGATGCTCAAGCCTCCAAGCTGTAGGGTACGCTAGGAAGCGGTATGCTCCCATCTACCAAATGCCAAGCAACAGAACCAGCCTCCCCTTCTTGCAGCACCCATGGATACGGACGTGTTTCATGCCAAGTGGAACAACTCCAACAGAAGTGCTTCACGCACACACACGCAACGAGCGTGATCTATCCCTGGAGCTGTTAAGAGGAGGACAACACAAGCTCCAATTCAGTGAACCCGACCCCTCGCCCCAAGGAAATTTCCAGCGCAGACAAACTGGACTGGCGTTTGCAAACGGTGTCAAGACGACCAAACTTGCATTTTGGGGAGCTAATTTGCTAATCTTAAAAATAAATTGCCTACCTCCATACAGCTTCTTCCGTCCAAATGGCTCCCAGAAGACGCCGCCTCCTTCCATGCTGATTTTACATTCTTGCGATCCTGCAACAACGCTGGGTATTAAAAACATTTGCTGGAAGCGGGGTTTTGCGAGTTCACATGGGCTTTTAAAAAACACCACCACAGCTATTTGGACATCTGTTTAATTGTGTTTATTTAACCCCATGGAGAGAGGCACAGTTCTGATTGGAATAATTACTGCTGCCTGTCTACTTATGTTTTTGGGGCACACCTCCCCTCTGTCTAGAGGCCCAGCAAGACGGAAGGGAGAACTTGAATCGTGGCACTAAGCTGCCTCTGTAGAGGATAGACTATCATCCTTTGCACCCCGCTGGTCTTTAACAAGTGCTTACCCATCTCTCCTGCCCACCCTCACCAATGCACAAATGTGCTCCAGAGATACTGGGGGTGTTGGTTGTAGCCGGCTGGGTCTAAGGACAAGGGCCAACCAGGTTCTTGGATAATTTCCACCTATTTCAGTGGTCTAATGAAAGCTATCACATTTACCCAAAGAACCTTGTCTCCAGAGAGACCTGCGTGGAAGCAAGGAGAGCCAAGTGCCCAAGGAAACACGCACACTAGGGTGGCACGTGCAAAGGTCAGAGCAAGCACGAGAGGTAGAATCTAGAAACTGAGGTATGGAAAGACTTCAGAGGGTCACATCTAGTCCAACCCCTGCTCCAAGCAGGACCAGCCCCAACTCCATCATCCCAGCCACGGCTTTGTCCACCCGGGTCTTAAACACCTCCCAGGATGGAGACTGCACCGCCGCTCTGGGTCACGCGTCCCAGTGCTTCACCACCCTCCTCGGGAGAAAGTTGTTCCTAATGTCCAACCCCAACCTCCCTCGCTGCAACTTGAGCCCATTGCTCCATCGAGGAGACGGGGCATCTCTGCCCACGTGAAGGGCAGCCAACACACCGGGATGGGACGCACAAGACGAAGCGTTCGCCGTGCACCAGGCTGGAACTAGTGCCGCACATTTGGGACCCACATTATGCGCCGAACCGGGGTTTAGGCCCCTAAGTGAGGGTGCGGGCACACGCACAGCAGAGCGACCACGGGATTCCTTTTAATTGCGGAACAAGCAATCGGACAAAAAGCCGTACATCATTTTCACGCTGATAGTGAGCGCCCCTGCCCGCCGCCATTTTGAAGGCAGGCTTGCATAAGGTCTCCGAGGAACGGTGCCTTCCTCTCCCTATGAAAAAGATGCAAATGGAGCGCCTGCCTTTCCCTGCGCCGGGAAACGTGGCTGCCTGCTTGATATTTATTATAATAACCTCCTCTTTGAAACAAAGTTCAGAGGCTGGACTCCCTCATCAATCTTCCAAGCAGACTCGCAGGACAGTAAATCTTACATTCACCGAGTTGAAGCACTGGAGCTAATTGGGATTTTTTCCCCTCCTCCTTCTTCTGTTCCCCTTTAAAGGGGAAAAAAAAGGCTTGCGCACAATAGGGAAGGAGCCCAGAGCGGCAGCGAACTGAGCAGGCAGTAAAAACCGCATCGTCTTCTATTGGGAAAGAAACAGGCATTGCTCTCATAAAGCATTCTGGCTCCATGACCATATGCTGGAGAGGCACTTGCAGAAGTCAAATATAATGAATATTCAGCAATCTCTGGATATTGTGGTACGGCAAAGTGCCTCCATCAAGGGACTCATTCCTATGGATGAGGTGAGAACATAATAGATTCCCATTTGGCAAAAGTAGCCGCAGATATGTTAACTGAGAGCGTACGCATTTCCCTGGAGGTGGTCAGGGTGACGGTTATTAATGAGCCCATTACCGCAGTGATGGTTTATGGAAGGGAGCACCCAGCATCTGCACTGCACGCCTGCGCCGGGTTCAAAGGGGGATGCCGAGAGCTGCGAGCGAAAGAAAGAAATACTGGCGAGCACGCATCTGCACACGGACCGGGGAGCTTTCACGCTCGGCGACGTTCACGGGCACCGAGGATCTCACGAGCGCGCCCGGTGTGCTCCGCAGCTGTGCGCCAGATGTGCTTTGGCGGCCATTTTGAAAGCGCTCCGATTCCTCTCCCCCTCCCGCCCCGTTTCTACAAGGCGCAGACATCCAGTCAGGGCTCGGAAACACAGATACCAGGTGACTTCGGTGGCCAATCACACCCCCAGACCAGGAGCAGGAGCAAAGGCAGGGCCAGGAAAGGATGGTTTCCAAAGCACCGCTAGGAGGAAACCCAACAGAGTCGCATCGTTTTGATCGCGTTGCGAGCGTGGGGAAGTCAAGGTTCGTCGGGAACGGCGGACGCCCGAACGGGCAGCGCTCATCGAGTCCACAACGCGGTGCGACGCAGCTAGTGCACGCCACCCTCTAAGCACACACCTTGCACCCAGGCGGCTCACATCTGCTCCCCCTCCTAAAAAACCCCCGGCCATTTGACTTTTTTGAACCGATAGAGATCTGCACACACACAAGAGAGACCGAGGGAACGTCGCACCTACTAACTAACAGCATGCAGGACTGCCTTTATTAATGGCAATATTTAACCAGCTAGACAGTCAACCCTCCACGGGATCGATAGCCCCCTTCGCATTGTCCTCGGCTTCTGCAATGCTTCGAACAGCCTTGTAGCCTGAGGACTTGGTCTTTTGTCTGGACTTGGTCCGCCTCTTCTTCTCTTCCTTTCTCTTTGTATAAATCAGCTCTTAACCCCTCTTGCCCTGAAGGAAACATAACAGGAGCAGCGTGAAATGCTCCGTTCCCAGCAGGAGGGAGGGACGGCTCTTGAGCGACTTGGCTACCAACCTCCAAGCTCTGTACGGCCGCTGGGCCACTACAGCTCTCCTCCCCCTCACGCATGCCCTTTGCCGGAGGGGTCAAAATGCTTAGCGTTTAAAAAATAAAAGCTGTAATTGGAGAGAAGCACGAGCATGGGTATGTCTCTCTCTGGACCTGGGAGCATCGCGGTGCTGCAGACAGGCATGGCTTTGGCCAGCAAAGCGATTAGGCAGAGAAGGGGGTTTGTACTAAGGGAAGGGGCAGGCAGAGGAGGGATGCTCATTGATTTGCAGTCTGGATCCAGTTGCGGGGCAGGGGCTGCAGCACGCAAGCTCTGCCGCTGGCGCTACTGTTTTATACCAAACTCCTGGGGCATCTGAGAATACACTTAACCCAGCCTTGCCCAGGCTTTTGCTCAGCATCTTTTTACCGCCTGCGGCACACCCATTCCTCCAGGGAGAAGTGTCTGATGCTTGCAGGTGTGGAGGGGGAGAGTGTTTGTGCCAACTTGTTCCCCGGTTGCTTTTCAGGGTCAGACAGGCTAGCCCCATCCGTGCAGCACTGCTGACCCTCACCCACACATACGCAGCACCTTATTAAAGCAGAATGGTTTGCAGGAGTGGTCTGGCCTGTGGTTACCAAACCATGCAAAGATCTGCCCGCTCCGGGGATGCACAAGGCAAGCAACCCCCTTCTCCGCAGGGCTGCGAGCCCCAATGGAGCATGGGCACTGCCCTCCATCCGGAAGACCCCAGAGGTGCCAGGCTGCACAGGGGAGGGGAGCAGCAAGGACAGCCAAGACTACAGCCCAGCAGAGCCAACAAAGCTGCCATGGCAGCACGCAGGGCTTCATCTACCTGGCATGGGCATGGCAAAAGGCTCCAGCATTGCTAGCAACGTGTGCGCCAGCTCTACTGGGACATACTGGGACGCGAGTTGCTAAAACCCGTGCCTTTGCAACTTCACTGCTACAGTTATGGCTAAGTGAAGCTGCCCAGAAATGCTAAGGCACGCTGCTCTAGACATCCCCACAGACAGCACACAAGCCTCAGGGTATGTCTACACTGCATTCACAGAGGCAACGTCAGCGTAGCACAGATACCCACGCTCATCTTCAGCCAGCTAACTGGGGCGCTGGTAGCGGAGGAGCTGCAGCAGCACGGCGCTTACTGCAGACAGCAATACCTGCCCCAGAAGCAGGATAAATGAGCTTCTACTGTGTACGGGAGCAAATCTGAAGCTGGCTGGGCTGCATATGCACTGCGTGACAGTCCCGGCAAGAACCGCCGTGGCGACACGCATAGAGCAGGTGCAGGGAGAAATGAATGCATGTTTGAAAGGGTGTCGTGGCAAGCACAGCCCTGGGGCAAATCTGCTGTCCTCTGGAGGGTTGCGTCTATACAGCACTATACAGATACACGCACATCCCCAAGCCGACAGGAAGGCAGTGGAGTGTGGGCTTGCGCGTTCTCCACAAAGCCTCTGATTTATCTGTCTCCTGAAAGTTAATGGCACATTTATTGGTGCCTTTCAGCCAAGCAGATGGCCCTTGCTAAGACGCAGCCCCGATCCAGCCTCAACAGGACGGAGGGGACAGCGCCGCAGTCATCGCCGGCTCCCGCATGCGCGTTCACGCGGAGCGGCAATGCAGCAGCTGAGAGGGGCCGGCGCGGACAGCGCGTCAGAGGCAGCGTCAGCTCCTTCTCCTGGAGATTTCCCTCTGTGCCGAAGTCCAGTTAATAAAAAGGCACTTTGCCACCCACAGGAACCATCTGTCTGACATCCTTCCCATTCAAAGGCATGCCTTGTCCCCAAACACCCTGGGAGCACAGAGTCCAAAGTAGCTCTAAAGTGCAGCAAGGGGGTAACGGAGGGTACCCAAAGGGGTAACAGAGCCCCCCATCTCCCCCTGCCCTGGTCCCTTTGTTCCTGAAGTCATATACTCCGGGATGGATTTGGAGTAGGTGTGGGCAAAGAAAGCATGCGCAACAGATACCAAGGTTTTAAGAACCGGAGAGGAAAGCACATCCGACACCCTGGGTATTAGCCATGTCTTGGTGTGACGTGGCCAACACCCGGGGTGTCGGACGCTGCAGGAACGGGGGCCACCTAAGCCCCCAAGATAGATACAGAAGATTTGGGGTAAAGCCCCTCGACGAGGCCAGGAATGGGCCTGGCGAAGCTCTCTCCACTCAGATGAGAGCACGTGCCTATACGTAAAGGAACCGAGAGGAGGAGAAATGACACTGGTTTATAAGCCCGGTTGAACATAAATCAGATATTAAACTGATGCTCTTGAACTCGGAGACACTCCTGTATCAAGGGAGCTTGTTTCAGTTGAACTTACCAGCACAAGCCGAAAAAAAAAAACCCCCAAAAACAAAGTCCCTCTCAAGGGTCTCCACGCCAGGGTTTGCTCCGGTCTAAGCACATCCATTTACGTGCATGCTGCAGGCTATCAGCCAGGGCACCTTAGAGAAGCCCTTAAATTATCCTCAAAGGTTCCCCCCATCTGGGATGCCAGGTTTGCAATCCTAACAAAGCGATTCGCCGCCGAACTCCAGCGCGGGCCACCCACAGCTCAAACACCCGCTGCCGCTGCTTGAAAGCAAGCCCCAAAAAGCCTCGCGTGGCGAGAGCCCTCCAGGTGCCTGCGCCCGGAGAGAGATGCAACAGCTTTTTAAACTAATACGGCGACTCTGCTCGCTCTTTTGAGGCAGCTGAATAGCTTCGTTCCCCTGAGAAATCCATTTCCCTCTCCTTCATCTGCCAGTTATTGCCTGCTTCCCATTTGAAGTGTTTGCTTCTGGGGTTAAATTAATGTAATTTGTTCTGCCGGGGATTCAGCTTAGGCTGGATCTGCTTCTTTGCCAAGCCTGAGGAAGGCCATTTTGTGTTCAAAAGCTTGTCTAATGTCTCTCTCCAAGGAAAGATACCACCTCATTTTGCAAGCCCCTCTTCTCCCGTGCCCTGGACTGAGGCTGCAACATCCCTGCGACGCGACCAGGCACTCTCCGCTAGAAAGGACACGCGTGTCCAGCTCAGCCCATGCCTGTTTCCTGGCTGAGTTTAGCCAGAAGAGGAGACAGGAAAGCCCCAGCCAAGAGCGGCAAGCCCGGTGCCCTGGGCCCATAGCACACGGTCCAGAAGCGATGCTAAATTAGCAATGCAACCTCAGCTAGCAGCCACCGCAGAGAACCCGGGTGCGCTTTCAGCAATGCCCTCCCCAAAAAGGTGTGGATGCCCCTTTCCCTGAAAATCTTGGCTTTGAGCCATTGCTGGAGGCCAGGGTCTCTCCAAAGGGGAAAGATTACCATCCTCTCCACGGTGGGGATGCTGAGCTGGGCAGCAAAAGCTCCAGCTGCAGGAAGAAGTGGCGAAGTGCAAAGGAAAGCGCCTTGTATCGATCGGAGCGAGTCCATAATAAAATGGAGAGTCATTTTCAATTACTCGCATAGAGCGATGAGCTAAGAGCTCCTGGGAAGAGCCGGGGGAGAAGGGGAGGGAAGGAGCTGTCATGCAGCCGAGGGTCACAATCGATGCGTCCTCCCCACGGAGAGGGCTCCGCCAAGGGGCTCGCAAGCTACTCCCCCCGCACCCACGCAGATGACCCACGCGGCAGCAGCGGGCCGCACGATTCCTCCCGGCTGGGAAGCACTCGGGTCCCAGGAAAGCATCCCCGTAATTACAGCTCTGCTGATTAGCGGAGGGGAGAAACCATGCTGCGAAACCACTCCTGCAGCTGAAAAGGCACCTCCGCCCCACGCAGCCCCCGCAAGGGGAAAACGTGGGAAATGTCCCCGACACAGCCCCAACGCCCTGCCCCAGCTGGCCTAGAAAATGCAGGCATCCATAGGCTGTGCACATGGGCCCTCCTGCCCCCCTCTCCCAGGACAGACCGATGCAGCCCTTCTGCAGAGGAGCCAAGACGATCCTCCCTCCTGAATCTTACCCGCTGTGTGCCAGGGCCTGGATTTTGGCGTATATACCAAGGAGAGAGCGGGTCCCCCAGATGTTTAGAGGTCCCCCCTGCTCTCCCCTTCCTGGAGCACAAGCAACAGTGCTTCTGCACCTGCCTTAGCTCTGTTTGGAAAGAAGGATGCATGCCCAGGATAAGCACAGCAGAGACCAGGCCGTTCCCAGCTGCTGACCCTCTTCTCTAGCTAGCAACTTTCCTTGGCTTTTTGTTATATTCCCCCCCTTCTTCCTCCCTGTGCCTAAGTAGAATAGCCCCTGCTTTTTGGGGGAGAGGGGTTGCCCTGGAAAGGAAACCAGAGCCATATGCTAATCAGAAGCTAATCACGGGTCACCATGCCCATAGAGACCAGATGTTCTACCTCTTAAACTAGGCAGACAAGCTTCTTTGGGTAAATCTGATATCTTGTATTGGACCAACTCAAATAGTTGGACAAATTCTTCTTTGAGAGCTTCCGGGTATGAATTACCCTTCGTCAGGCTGGTGTGCGCGCTCTTCCTGGATGGAACGACTAGTAAAGAAGCTAGAGGCTGGTCTGCATGCAAGAAAGCCAGTCTTAAACTCTTAAACTACCTTTTCGCAGCAAAGTGGGATTGTTTTCACATTGAAATTCCTAGCAATAGCTCCATTAACCAACGCTTTTTCAGAGATCACAGCAGTCACAATCGGCTCGTTGGTTAACCCCGCCGCTTTTGCCAGGAAAGACCTCTCGGGTTACCCAGTCCTCTCCACAGGACTCAACAGGGCAACATCCCCCAGGCACTGGCTGAAAAATGGGAAAGTCTTCACAAAAGAAATGCCAGAGCTTTTTTTTCCCTCACCTTTCTCCCCCTGCATTAAAATGTGAAGTTTCATGAAAAAAGCCCATAAAGGTTTGGAAAATTTCAGGCGCCAGCTCAGGTTGGCATTTCAGTGCTGGCCCTGGTCCCTAGATGGAAAGGGTCCAGAAGACGCTTCGTGACTTCTGTTGGTGTCTGTGCGCAAAGCATGTACTACTTTTATAATACCAATATAGTAAAGGCAATCCGACCTTTTTCTCACATTAAACTAGCATAGAAACATAAAAGGACGAAGGCACGTGAGCGGTATGTACCTTGATGCTGGTGTCACCGTGCCCATATTGAGGGGTTGTGCTGGGTAACTATTTAGGTGCAAAAAAAATAATAATAATAAAAAACCACCACATCGCTAACTGCAATATTTATGGTAAAAAAAAAAGAGTACAGATAAACCTTTCCCCACCCCCTCACTTACATTCAGCTCAACTGGGTTTTTTTTTTCTTTGCTTAATTTCATCCTGTTACTCCTATTTATACCCTAGTTACAGAGAATGACACATCCAGCAAAACACTGCTTTCCTGGCAGGTCGGTTCTGCTTTCTTCAGCATGAATTAGTTCATTAATAGAGAACTTTTTTTTTTCCCCCTTGATCTTTCTTTGATTAATGAGCATTACACAGATTTCCCGGTTTTCTCTTCTCCTGTCTGGACAGATGCTTCTACCCCACCCTGCCCATCCTCCCACGCCTCTCCTTTGCTTCAGTTTAGAAAGGAACATGCTGGGAGGCACTTCCCGACCTTCTCCCATCTATTAGCAGAGCTGAAAAGTGTGATTAAAACTGCCCTGTGACCATCTCACCAAGGGGAGTCAGGCCCCAGGATTAGAAAAAGAAAAGCAGGGGGAACAAAAGGCTGGAAGAACGCTACTGGACTCCTCCTTTTGCCCAATTCTGGCCAGGACAGGGGTTCAATTCCTCCTTTGCCTGAGAAAGGGGGTTAACCCACCACTGTTAACCTTTCATCTACTGTGCAGCAAGAGCATGCATCGGGCACGCACCTGCAAAGCAGCTGCCGCAGTAAATCCCTCTCCCCTTTTACCCCAAGGCAACTTGCTCATATGCCCGCTGCCACAACCTGGTCGTGACTCACGCACCGGGCAGAGCTCGTGGCATGGATTTTGGTTGGACCGACGTAGAACGTGATTCTGCGTGGCTTTCGACGCTGCTGGGATGCAACAGACCGTGCAGGAGGTCTGCGCACTGGTGTTTCACCCGGCGGACCAGCCCTCAAACTGGCCCGATGCTGGAAAAGGCCTCCACCCAATCAGCAATAGCGCTTCTTTCCACCCCAAAAGCCTCCTTCAAGGAACCAGTCGTCCTGGCTTCCTTTTCAAACCGCCCTGCGATTCAGATCGATCCCATCTGTCTGTCTTTCCCGCACGGATTTCCCTATCCGTTCCCTCTCTAGTCAGATGTGCAACCAGCATAGATTACAGCACAGATCGCTACAGGACCTTGTAGAGAGACGCTGCGCGCTAGTCTGCTGACTCACCTCAGCAGGCAGATCAGGTGGATCTCATTAGCTCCATTCCTAGATGTAGAAAGTGAGCTATACACAGGAGACGCTGCAGATGAAAATGTTAAGATACCTTTACAAGAGGAGTCCCAGGGGGATGCAGCTTATATTTGGGCCTGTAGACATGTCCATTTTAGGAACCTGTCATTTTCATTTAAAAGAGAGGAAAGAGAGGATCAAAGGAGTTTACACATCAACCCTTGGGAAAGTTATAGACGCCGTCCTGAAGTCCCTTCCAGCCCTAATTTTCTATGCTTGTAAGTGGGAGAGCACCTCCCACTGTTAATTGTCCCCTTTCACCCTTAATAAGTACTGGATCGGTGGTGGCTTATTTGAGAGGAAGGGGGAAGGCAAGAAAGCTTCATCTCTGGAGGTGGTGTGCGCAGCCGGGTTGTGATGTGATGATTGCCAGATAAGCAGACCCATCCATCACGCGGTGTCGGCAGGTCACAATCTACCAATCTCATGTCAGGAGCATGCGGAGTCTCTCGAGACGGGCCTGACGGGCTTGCAATTTGGGGAGAGCGAGAAGCGACATGAAAACAGAAAAACTAGGTCGGGAGAAGAGTTCCCCCAAGATTTCCAGCAGGGCTTATTCCTCAAGACGGGCAAGCCTCCCGAGAACGCGGAGGTTTGGGTCAGATCAACACTTTAAAAAAATTCACGTTTAATCTGAGTCAACTGAACTTTCTGGTTTCCGTTACGCTGGTATAAGCACGGGGTAACTTTGGTGACTTCAGGCGATTTCGATGGAGGAGTTCTGGTATTATACTGCCGGAGCCGGAGCCGGAGCCAAGATCCAAATCTAGTCCAGATGTTCTGCGTGTCCAAGGCCCCCCGCCTCGCTCCTGGCTGGAATCAGTGCAACTCTCCCATTTTCTACCGATGTAACGAGTCTCGATAAAAACAAGCCCCCAGATTTCAGCTGTGCTGACACTGCAGGGAGGAACGGTAAGAAATTCAGGCCATTATGAATGGTTTCTTTGGGGAAGGCTCTTGATTTACAGGTGACACTTGAGATCAGGCCTCTTTGTGCTAGCAACGGTACAGACGCATACATAAGAGAGAAGGAAAAGTGATGGATGCTTTGGTTCAGAGCAAAAAATAGGGAGGGAATAAACACTCCAGATTGACTCCAAATGGAATTTTTTCAGGTTTGTGGCTAAATGGGGGAAAAAAGGGGATTTTTTAAAAACTTTTTGGGGTGGAGGTGGGAATGCTAAATTTACTATTTACCAAAAAATTAGACTCTTTGTCTAATATGGAGCCATAATCCCTAGTCTACAGAGCTTAGATATTGCTCCTTTTAAACCACAGATTGTACAAATTAACAAAAAAAGCAAGTATTAGACTAGGAAAGAAGGTCACCATAGTAGTAGGTGGGGGACAGAAAAATTTTTTTTTTTTTGAAACCAGGAGATTAACTACCATCAAAAGGAATATTTCTCCATTATAAAACTCCATCTTCCCACCAAATGCAGTCATATTGTTATTTACAGTGGCACGGAGACGAGACGGGGTGGGAGGGAGAGTTGGATTAATGACCCTCTGCTACAGTCAAAAAAATGCAGCTCAGTCAAAAAATTAAAACGAAGAAACAAAAGGAGGAAAACATTGCCAATTCATCACCTCCTGGCAGCTCCAAGCTGGAATTTTGCATTTCGGAAATACAAGGATGGATTGCAACTTAGACAGAAATCATGTTTAGAGGTGAGAAAACGGAGTCTACATGGAACGACTGAAGGATGTGGACTGGTCCTACCCAGGTCAGGGAAGACCGAGGTGGGACAGGGCAGCTGTCTTCCAATACGCCCCAAGTTAGTACGAAGAGGATGGTTATCAATCGTTTTCTGTGACTACTGAGGGACGGAGAAAACGACGATTTGAGATTGGACATTTTGGGGGTGGGAAAGCCCTTCCTGCTAGGATGGTAAAACACTGGGGCAGGCTGCGGAGGGGTAACTGGGAATCTTTGTTGGACGTTTTGAAGGAGAGGTTAGACAAACACACGGCTGATCTGGGAAGGAAGGGGTCCCACGAGACGCTGCCCTGAGGTCCCCTCCAGCTCTCCATGTCTAGACCAGCCATCCGGCAAGGAAACCTGAGGGCATGATCCACGTATCAAAGAGTGCAAAATCCATGGACATGCTCGCTGCTAGTTATGCAACGAAAGGTCAAGCAGCAGCAGCAGCACCGAAATAACAAAGCCTCCTCTAGAAACCCCCCGAGATCTTGCCAACGGCAAACACTGTTGTCCCTGCCACGTGGGGCACGCCAGCTGGCTCAGATAGCCCAGGTCACAGAAAACAAAAGCTAATGCGATTATGGGAAAAAAAGATGGTTTTGGGGGATAAGATGTCAGGCTGGGAGCCACCATCCTGGGGCTCTATACAGAGCTGGCCACACAGCTGGATTTCATTTCAAGTGTTGTTTGAGTTGATCCCTGAGCCGTGTCCATAAAGCGGGACGGCGACTGACACCAGCAGCTCCTAGCTGAGGTCGTGTCTCCTTTCCAAAGGAGGATCCCCCCAGCGTGTGCGCCTTTCGCCAGCCAGTTTACACACGCGTGGGTTTAGATCTGGTGTCAATGAGAAACGAATCGGTGCTCAAGACAACACGCGCTTGCTTTTCCTGGAGGTTTGGAGACTTGGCTGAACCTCTGCAAACCCAAATCTTTGCGCAGGGTTCGCCGCCTGTTCTCTACGAGCCAAGCTTGACTGCTAAAATCAGGCGGTCTTACCCGCCACTGGCAGCGTAAAGCGGTGCTGGGCACCTCCATTAATGAAACTCCTGTATCATTCACCACCAATCCCTGCAGCCCGAAAACCTCTTCACGCACCTTGGTCTTTGACCGATTGCCATCACTGGACCTAGACTATCTCCTGTCTCTCTGCAACTCAGCAGAGAATCCCTTCTGCTCCTCCTGACGCTTTTGCACTCTGGTTTCCCTTCGACAATATCAGAAAGGAAAGAAGAAAATAAGACGGCAAGAAAATAAGACGGTTTCCACACCTCTGCAGTATCGGTGTTGGTTGGGAGGCCTCTGCTACCGATGAGCGAGGCAAAAGAGGATCAGAAGGAACAGGAAAATCCCCACAAACCATCTCTCCTACCGACCCACATGCCTGCTCACACCGATGCTATCTCTGCTTGAGGCATACACGCCGGCCGGGTATTCACAATGTCTGTGTCACATTCTCGCAACGAGGGAATCTATTAATTCCAAGTAAGGGCTCTGTTCTCTAAAGAGCTGCTGATAAGGGGAGCTGATAAGATGAAGGTAATTTAAAGGTCAAATGAAATGCAGCACATATCCATCTTCCCTTATAATAATGGAATATCGAGATGCTTCACCAGCAAGGGGGTGTTTATATGTATTATATATATATATATAAAATTTTATGTTTAAACAGAAAATTCTTATCATCTAAGGAGACACTAAGCGCCTGATATGAAACCTCCCTGCATTAATCTAGTGAGGAGCTGGCATCTCACCGTCTACCCATGGGGCCCCTTTTAGAAATAATATCTCCTGTCATCTTTTTTATCACACTAACTTAAAGAAATGGAAATCAAATTCAGGGCTCATGAGAGCAAGGGAATCAGGAGGATAAAACTGATAACGCTGGCTTAATTCAGGCATTGCACAGACAAGCACTAAGGAAGTTTCCCTTATTTTTGGGCAATGGGAATACACCTCAGTTCTGCAGTTTCAGGCACCCTGCCATGCCATGCCCCCCACTTCACGGCTTTGCTGCCATGTTTCCAACTTGACCGACTACATCCCCGATGGTTTGGCGCTTGGTCTTCCAGGCAAACGCAGAGCTTCTCTACACTGGACCAGTGCAAAACCCTAGTGCAGATGCACTGTACCTACGTAAAGCAGAGCTTTGCACTAGCACTTTGCACTAGTTTTGATCAAGCATTTCAAGGCAGCAGACCCAGGGTACAATCTACAGCCTTCCGTGGTGGTTTGGTGAACACAAATTGCAAATCCACTGCAGGATTCATATTATTTCTGACCTAAGAATGGATTTGAGCTTAAGAGGAGATGCAGGACCATCGGGTACCAAATGCTTCTGCTTTGCTTCAAGACCCAGCTCAAAAAGAGGGCGCTTTTTCTACCATTGAAAGACAGCTACCAGTTGGGGTGAACGCTGATGTCCTCGACAGCTTGCAGGAAACCACGGGGACGGGAAGTGCCGGAGAGGGGATGCACTTGGAAGCACGTGGAAATGCTAAGTGTTTTGCGCTTCCACACTTGAAGCCATCTCTTCCCCTTCATCCCTCCAGAAAACACGAGTCTCTTCGTTGTCCTCATTTAAAACCCAGTCAGGCTCCCTCGCCATCACCCCGCCCCAGCGGACAGTAATTGAATGTCACCTGTTGAGCCTAATCTGAGACAATCCTTGCCTGTCATCCTAAGGCCTGAATGGCCGATAGTAATTAAATCCACTTTGGTGCATGTATGTGGGAACTGTGCCTAAGTGTAATTAGGATTTCTTGATGCATGCAGCCATCCGCTTGATAAACATGAACAAGAAGAAGAGAAAAGGCTGTCATTTACCGCTTTCAAGTTTGGAAAATCCTGCTGCACATATAAAACAGCCATAAATGGCTGGAAGCATTGCAGCAAATCCTGTCCCAATCATTCACGTTCCTGTGGCCTGCCCATCTGGGGGTCTCACATTTCCACGTCCTAATGGACACTAAAACACTGGCAACCCCAGCTAAGCGGTGATGGTGGGATGTGCAATACGCGTCCAGTAGTTGTCATGATCTTCCGCTGCCCTAAGAAACCTTTGAGAGCACCGCTTCTCTCACGCCATCCCCTGAAGCCATGTTCTCAGTGGGAATAAATGGACATAGCACCATTGACTTTTCCATGCTACGCAATGCGCATCAGGCTAAGGATCCGGCTGCATTATCGTGACGCCAGCCAAGAACCCGGCTCTACACATTTCTCCCCATAGACAGACAAGGTTTATGATAAACCTCCAGGTACACACACCTATATCACTGATGAAAAACTGATGTCTGGTCACACTGCACTCTCCATCCTCATCCTAGCCAAAACCAGATACTCCAGTGTTTGATAGGAGGCTTTCAACTCTGGAGACGTGCAGCAGTGGTCACCTCTTGCTTGGGAGGGAGCTGATGCCAGGATACATTGGGACAAGCCACCCACTGGCACCTGCGAACAGCTGCTGTTCTCACCATGCCGAAAACCAAACCCCCAGCTCACACGCAGACCGAGTTTCTTTCCAAACCAGCTCCTTCCAACACAAACACACTGTCGACAATGCACCATCCATGGGGTTTTGTAACCGAAATGACAAAGACTAACAAAATATTGGCTCTCCCTGTAAAATATCCACATTTATACTCCATATGGTCCAATTATAGGTCATGCTGAAGCATTCTGGGGAGTATGAAGATTAGGGCTGCACGAAACGCCATTATTTCGTTTCGACATCCCTTTCATCGTTTCGAAGGGACAGCGTTTTGTTTCGTTTCGTTTCGGAGCACTGTCCGGTTTCATTGAAACTGGTTTCTGCTTCAACACGCTTTGATGTTTCACCCATAGGCTATGATGGGGAGTCATGAAAATGCCTAAATGACCATCATTTCTTGCCTGATTCGGATGAAAAATGCAGGGATGGTAGCTACCCTTCTGAGGGCATGAAGCCTGTCAAGTTTCAAGGAGATAGGTGCAGAGGTTTCTCAGAAACTGCACCTCAAACTGCAAAAAGCAAAACTCATGCCACTTGCCGGTAGCAACAGCCTCCTGCCATCCGGCGCCGATCCGGGGGCCCACAGCCCCAGGAGGGCTGCGAGGCTATGCTGGACTCCTCCCGGGCCTGTGGACGCCCAGATCAGTGCCGGATGGCAGGAGATTGTCGCTGCCACCTGGGACCAGTGCAAGGCGAAGCTTACAAACCCCAGGCAGCAGTGGCAGTCTCCCGTCATCCAACCTGGTGGCTGGAGGCAGGGGTCTGAGCGGCTCCGCAGCCCCACGGAGCTCAGCCCGGCGGCAGGAGATGGGCAGAGCCCTGGCTTTCTCCTGCCTCCTGGCACTGGGCTGGTTTGAAACTCCAAACATTTTGAAACTTTCGAAGCCTTTTGAGTGCCCTTGTTTCATTTCAAAGCTTTTTGTTTCATTTCGATTTCGCTGTTTCAAGCTCGAAACGTGCCGAAACAGCTTCGAAACAAAACACTCAGTGAAATTTTGCATCTTAAGATGTAACCTGTTTGCACAGATACTTAAGCCTCAGGACAGCATTCGCACCCGTGGCTATCATCCCAGGTCACCCCCGGTCAGGAAGGCCCATAGGCATCCAAGTCAAAGCCCGAGGGCTTCAAAATGGGGCAGAGCTTCATGTTCCAGACTCCACAGGATAAAATGTGGGCTCCACAACGAGTCAACGTTGTAGCAGCAGGATCAGGGCTAGTCCCAGACACCTCTACTTTGGGATAACCCCCGGCCTCTCTCCTTTCTTTAAGATTACAATGCTACTTTCACTGGCTTTGAGTCATTCTCCTTCAAACTCCTCCCCCTTTGCAATCCAAATTCAGCAATCTTTACCATCCCCGGCAGAAGCAGAGATGAGATAGGGCAAGTTTAACTGCTGCCTACCCTCCCTTCTTAACTGGAAATCATGACGGGCCAAACTGCCCTTCTCTGACTTGAAAGGCACAGCTCAGCTGGCTGCTTTACCTCCTGCTGCAATGAAAGCAAGTGTTGCAAACAAACTCCAGCCTTCTTCCATCCCCCTCGGTCCCCCACACAGCACCTCCCCTCAATCTCTACAATTAGTATTAACCACCACAGTTTTGTCTTATTAACACAAATTGCCCTTCTCCAGGCAGACTGAAGGGCTGCCACTGGGGAGTTCTCTCCTTTACAATTTTGCTCCTGTGATCAGAGCTGTCTGCCGCTCTCCTCAGCTCCTGGGGGAAAGGAGTGGGAGGGAAAGCAAAGACAAACACTTATTAGCAACTCCTTTGAAGAGGAGGAGATTGTGAATCAAACCCATGATTAGCTTTCTTCTGGGCAGATTGCCTCATTTTCCATCTCAGAATGGCTAACCCACAGCTCGCCCATGAAGTCCCACCTAAGTCATGTATAAAGCTATCTTTAAGTACCAGCTTCTCCAAGTCTGAATTTCCCCTCCCTGCCTTTTCTTTTGTTAAGTGGGAAATAAATGCCCATCACTTGGCCACAAGGGACTGTGCTGCCTGTGCCTCCATCCTGATGCCAGGGGTATAGGTTGCAGCCGTGTTGGTCTAAGGACACAGGCAGACAAGGGTCTTTGGGTAAATCTAATATCTTTTATTAGGCCAACTCAAATAGTTGGAAAAACTCTTCTTTGCAAGCTTTCAATGACCTACTGAGGTCCCTTCTGACCCTAACATATATGAATCTATGAAATGTAGAAATATACCCAAGCATCTGGGCACCTGGAGGCTTGGGTGTGCAGGCCGGATCTTCAACTAGCCGCCAAGGTCTCATCACTGCCTTTGTGCTCGGGAGCAGAGCCTTTGAGTAGCGCTGTATGGGGATGACTACTGTCTGCCGGGGGCTTTTCTGGCAGCCAGAGGCAGGTCATGGTAAGAAAGCATCCTTAGACTTCAAACATGCATCCACTTGGCCTCAAAATGACCAAGGAAGAGAGAAGCTGGACAATACCGGGGGCCTTGCTAGGTTATCTCAGTGAGGAGGGGGAATCACTTACATGAGGCAGGTGCTTCTTTGGTGCAATCCTATTTGTTTGCAAGGACAGACCAGAAGTTCTCTTTCCCCAAACGCGGGGGAACACAAACAGCAGTCACTTTCCAGATCCAGAAACCAGGTCTGCCACGCTAGTAAATGCTGTGCCCACAAACAGACTTGGCTTTTTGACGGATGCATGTAGATACAGCCAGCCACTGCCCAAGCCTAGGACAGTTGCTGCCTCGGTAAACCCTGGGACCCACACAACTTTGCTTCTGCTCAAGCCTCGGTAAGCTGGTCAACCATGGTGGTAGCTTCAACTATTTCGGCTCCCACTACACTCGTTATACCAATTACCATTTATTAGACTACGGCAGTAAAATGAACACAATTAGGATTCGAGTGAATAAAGACACGGATATGCCATCGCCCAAAAGACCCAGCCAATGAAAATTAATTCAGACACTTCCTCGCGTTAATTAAACCGCACTTGATTTGGTTGAGGCACATTCTCTATGAAATCAGATCTGCGCTTATTATAAATAGCCCATTCATTGTCGAATCAACGTGATTCACTCAGCGCACAATAAACATCTCGCAAAATCTAAGTTTAATGCTGAGTTACCTGAAATTAAGACACTTAATGCCTTGGCAATTATTCCAGGCGCGCGGGGATGCCCACCATTTAATGCGGTGGCCTTTTCCAGCGGAGCAAAGCAATTTGGTCCCTGTGGCTTTCCCTTCCTCTGCTCACACAAGGAAAGTGCAGCTGTATTGATTCTCAATACCCAGCTGGGCCATGAGAGCCACTTCCTTGGGCCAACACAGGATTTATTTAGCAGACAAGGTCCAAGAGGTCTCTCAAGGAACTCCATTCAGATACCCCGTTCAGGAAGCAGAGGCGCTGTTAACGGGTACGTGCCAGCCCGTACAGGTAGCAATGCCGACACTTGAGGC
Source organism: Caiman crocodilus (assembly GCA_030014935.1). Lineage (NCBI taxonomy): Eukaryota > Metazoa > Chordata > Crocodylia > Alligatoridae > Caiman > Caiman crocodilus. Next base: position 33,088,157 of record JAGPOW010003447.1, on the reverse strand, counting down.
CCTTTCTAGTGCAAGACTTTCCCCTATGCTTATTATTTTATCCACTGGTGACTGATTGGACTGAAATTTTCTATGCCGTGAATCCCCACAGCAAACCATGTGTTCCCATCCCCCTCCAGTGGCAGATCCACAGAGAAAATAACAACCTTCCATTGCTACCAAAGACTCCAACAATCACAGGGATTTACCAGAAAAATGCAAAACTCCAGGACTCTTGGTTCAGAGATGATACCTTTTATTAGACCAACTAAGAAATCATGAAAAAAAATGATCTTCTTTTGCAAGCTTTTGGGCTCTGGGAAAATTAAAGATGGTAAAAAGTCCCAATAGGTAGAAAATAAACTTGATTTTTGCACAGAGAAAGCTCAAGGTGGAAGTCTGTTCCTCTGGGTCCACGAGAGTGTCTTTGAGGGACTGACCGTGCATCAGCTCTGCCTGTGTCTAGGTTTTTACCCCTTTTCATTAGTATACCATGAGTGTGCCTTCATTTGCCACGGAGCAAAAAGCAGGTACATGGGCAGTTGCTTGAAGCTATCTGATGAAGTAATCTGCCTCTTATGAAAGCTTATGCATTTCTGAGTTTGTCTACAAGGTGCAAATCCAGCCTGCTTTCTACTGCATAAATAAGCAGGGATTTGCTTCTACTTCAGGACTCAGGTGAAGACAAGGGTGTCCTACATCCAGCCAAAAACTGCCCCCAGTTTGATTTTTGGCGATTTGTTCTCCAGGGCAGGTCTCCTTGATTTGGGCTTTCCCGTTGTTGGGGGATTTTTTTTGTTTTATTAAGTGAAAATAAGTCTCAGCCCATTGCACATTTCATTAAAAAGATAAGAGGCTTAAGGTTGTATTTTCACTCCAGTGTGCAAGCAGTGATGTGGATGGATAATCACCACGCATCAAGATAAGGATTAGCATAGGTTACATTTAGACGACTATCCAAGCACTAAGGGGAACCTGCATTGCAACCTTTGTTTCCTATTGTGAAGGCACCCATTGCCTTGATGGAGAGCCCTTTTGTCTCCACAACAGTGGCTTGGAGCTTAGGTAATCAAGCAGTAAATGCAAAGAAGTGGCGGGGCGATCTGCACAGAGATTTAAACAAGAGGGTTGCAATGTCTCCACGTCCTAGCCAAGCTGCTTTCCTGTCTCGGGGCTCAGCATCTCCACTGTAACCTAGCAAAGATTTTCGTTCCCACACAGCCTAATAAATCACCTTAGTCTAATCCAATCAGCTCCGTAATGAATTGTTTTCTTGGTCTGAAAACTGTCGGCACCACACAAATTCAAAAATAGGCCACGACGTATTTTTTCTTCTCCTCCGTCCCAAGGAAATGCACAATAATGCTCCTTTTCTTTTTCTGCAAATAAAAAGCCATATTTGCACTCAGCAAATCATAGCTTGCATATTCTCCCCAGCACACGGGGTTGCAGATACGCAGCGTAAACGCTCTATTTTCATCCCATTTTCTATGCCGTTCCTCGTACTAAATGCAGACCGCGGGCGCTTAACGGGAATTCCCCCAAGCTTTGCAGCCTCAGATGTCGAATGCGGCAGGAGGAGAGCGATTAAAAACAATCCCGCAAACTTGCAACTAGTGATATTTTTGTTCCCTTGGCCTTAAATAGGCCAAAAGCCTGACTGAGTTGGGATCCCCTAAAACCAGCTGTCATCCGAGTATGGGGAGGATTTTGCTGCTAGGGGGAAGAACAACCTAGTAGTTAAAGCACAAGACGGGGACTCGGGAGAAAGGGGGCTTCCGGTTCCAGCAGCGCCTGCCTCTGCGCACGTCTCCCCATCATACAGGACAAGAGCGTTTAAGGTCATTCGGGCGGTACAAGACTCCATCTCTTAATATACATAAGCCTCTCAGATGCCAGGAGCCTTTGGAAATCTGTTTGTGGAGATGTGAATATTAGCTGCTTTCTCTTCTTCCAGGGGCAGGCAGGGGTGGCGAGCAAAGATGCCTCCGTGCAAGAACGGCCCAGACACAATATTGGAACGAATGGACTGCTTCGGTCTCCAGCAGCCCAGGCGTTTAAAAAAAAACCCATTTTACAACAGCACCGCCAACGAGAAAAATGTCTTTTGCCTGCAAACCACTAGTCGCTGGTGTATGCCATGGAGCAAGAGGGTTTATACCCGCTTTGGGGTTTTCATTTGGCAAAGAGTACTTAGCAATGATTATGCAGCAATTAAATCAAGAGCCTTGGAAGTAGAAGACCCTTGTTCAGAGATCCCTTGCGCCAGCCGCCTGTGACTCAGGTTTTCCACAACACCCGTTCAGTGCCGGCGCGATAACCCAGAGACAATCTCTAAACCGAACTGCAGGCAGGGAAACAGCGCCCTTCGCCAGAGAACGGCCGGGGTTTCCTCCTCGCGTGGGGAAACACAACCCCCTCCGCCGAGGCGATGGGAAAACTCCCGGCGCACTTCACGTCCTGTAGCGTCTCAGAAACGGAGACAAAAGCCGTTTCACAACCGTGGACATTGCCTTCACAAAGGCAACTCGCCAGCAAGCCTCTTTCAGAGGAGGCCAATTTGCTTTGCTAAAAATCAGGAAGCTCATAAAAGGGCAGGGCTTTCCTTGAGATGCCCAGCGCCGAGATATTTCCACTGCCAACAGGCTCCGAAAGCTGCACGCTGCTCCTTTCACTCCAGAAGATAAATGATCCTAGTTTGTCCTGTGAGTGAATTGGGGCATGTGCGATACGATACTTCACCATCTGAATGTGTCTGGCACGGAGGAGGTCACCCCGGCACTGCATGCTGAAGTCTCCGAATCTGCTTTAATAGCCTGCAGCTTTCAGTCAAACTTTCTCTGCAAAGACTTTCGCTTTCGGTGGCTTACATGCAAATTCCAAGGCGCTGGCCTTGGGTCTGGAGCGACTGATGTAGGGAGCTGTAGTCACCTACGTGCTATATTTTTTATGAGGCCGGGCCGTGGCAACGCATGCAGGGAGAATGCAAATGGTCTCTGTTGCATAAGCTCCAGCCACCGGGCCTGGGCTCGGCTCATCTTTACAGAGCTAAGCATCTCCTTCCCCTTTGAATGTGGGTCTGTGAGGATCCCTGAGCTCTTTATCAATGGGGAACAAGCAGTGGTATCTCCGAAAATGCCACCCACTCGTGACATCAGAGGGCGATGTCGCCCACTGGAAACTGCGCAGCTTTGGGAGGCTCTTTCCCCTTCCCTACCACAAAGAAGGGGATAGTGACCGGGGGGAACACGAATGTCTGCGTGGGGCAGACGGGGCAATGTCGACACGTAAGAATGAACGTCCACAAACATGACATCCGCTGCAGAAAGACACAAAAGCCCGTGTCACAACACTGCAACCGCCCTGGACACCCCAGCGCCGGCCTCAGCATTGCTGTTCAAGTTTTTAAAACCACTTGGACCGGGAAATTGTGCATTGCATTAAGTATTAGGTTAAAGGGAGTCTACATATTCGTATCCTGCTACTTGGATTAGTTTTGGTGGCCCCTTTACTCCTACGGGTGCTTTGCTTGCATGCCTCTCCCCGCGCTCCCCGGGCCCCCTCTCCTGCTGTCCCACCTCTTGTTTTCCCATCGCCTGCTCCACACGATGCTGTCCTTTCACAGCATTTGATGAAGTGGAGGTGGGTTCACAAAAGCCTGTCTTATTTCGTTAGTCTATCCCTGTGCCTTCTGACACTAAAACTCACCGCTAGGCTTCTGAATTAACCGGCAAGCAGCAGCACGCAGCGCTCCCAGCTGCAGCTCCAGGTGCTCGGAGACTGCCTCGGTTACTTCTTTGCAGATCGTCTGCGTCCCCACGACAGACGGAGACTTACGAAAGAGCACGTGAGAGCAGAGGTTTTAGAGAACCGAAGAGAAGGCAACTGAGCGGAGGCGCTGATGTGCCACGATGCTGCCGACGGGACAAATCCAAGCGTTAGGTAATTCTACCGTTTCAGTATTTCGGGGCAAATCATCTCCAGCGTCTTTTGCAGCTGCTGGAGGTTTTTGGCACCCCTGGAAGCCCCTGCTGTAGATGCATCATGCCAGAATCCTGTAAAATATCCTCATTCTTTTCCAAGCGTACGTGGAAAAATCCAGGCCCCGGGCAAATAACAGGCAACCATTGATCCTCTGGATCATGGTGTACACGTAAGAGGTCTACAATCGCACCAAGACCTTCGATGCATATGCCTAGGCAAAAGTATGGAGGAGTGGAGGCTGCCCAAGCCCTACCACGCTGCCTTTAGAAAGACAGACAGGATCCAGAGGCCAGACAGAGGCCAGACTCTCAGTGGTTGTAGCTGCTGGCAGAGAGCAACAGATCGGAGCTGCTGCTGACTGCCGAATGCCTCGGCAAGGGCGTGTTTCTGCCAAGGTGATGGTCCTTAGTCTTTCTCCAACCAAAAAGTGCCCACAAGGCAGTGGGGACTAGTCACCTTCCTCTGGAGCTTGCAATGCCGCGGTATTTTCTAGGAGCTGCCCCACTACGTTGCCACCAGGCCCTCCAGTCGGATGCAGTTCACGCTCATGCCCAGGACTGGTTAGCAGCCTGCAAAATACCTCCAAGGAGATGCCGACAAATGCCAACATGCTGGAGTGAGCAAGTGAACCTGGCTTGGACACCCTAGCATTTTCTTCCTCTTTTAGCACCTCCCTGTCACTATTCGGGGTCAGTCCTAGATTCATGACGGGCCTGACAAACATACCACCCCGGCCCAGTCGCAAGAGCTAGCTAGGGAAATTGTGTTTGCTTTCACTTTGCTTAGCATTGTAAGGAAAGAGGTTTTATTTAGCCAGGACCCTGGAAATAAACTGTAACTGTAGGTTCCTGAAGATTGCCAGGTAATTACGCTGCGCGGGTCAGAAAGTAATTAACTCATGACCCGCATTTCAGCTTTCAATGAGCAGTAATACTGTATTTTCTCTCCAGCTACACGGTCTGCGCTGTGTTTTTGCTAGTTACCCTCCCATCGCTATATAAATTATAACAGTGACAAGCACATAATGCAATGGGACTATTCACAGCTTAAGTCAAGAGTCATTACATGAAAGAAGAGATATAGACAGATATTAATAAATCAACACTGCTGGTAGGAAAAGCACATCGGCTCCTTTGTTTCTTCAGGGATTAATGCACTGACCTGATTCTACACATCCAGTGCAGCAGGCATGTGCCGTCACTGAACAAGAACCTAAAACCACACTTTTCACTCAACTCTTCACCTTGCCTTCGGCAACCAGATAGGCAGCCCTGAACTGAACTGGAGCACGGGTTTCACGTCACTCGTGAAAGCACAAAGCGGTGCTTCTTCCCAAAAGAAACCCCTCCAGCCCTAACCTACGAATCAATAAATCGCCAAGGCACATGCAAAGCACACAACCACCTCATTTTCCTATTGAAATAGGAAGCAGAACATTTTAGATGGCACAGGGTACCGACTACACTGTGTGCGTATGTATATATGTAAATTTGAACCCTTCCAGCACCAGGCGAGTTGCTTAAAGCACACAGAGGCCTGCCCAGCAAATCCTGCCAGCACACTGCTTGTTGCAAGGGCTAGCTAGAAGATGCTCAGTCTTTTAGCCCTGTGGGCCAAAGGAGTGGTGTAGGGCCAAGTCAGGCCAAGTACATGGGGGGCTCCCCTCGGGAACAGGACTGTCAGCTGAAATGTGTAAAGCTGTCCACGTGTCCATCACCTTAGCACCCCCAGCCCCAGCAAAAATACAAGTCAGTGACTACACACCAAGATCAGGGCCCTGCACACCTGGATAGGGCCCACACAGCCTCAACCAGGATCAGGTCCTGGGGCCCAGCACCACCTCTGCCCAGTCCCACACTCCAGGATCAGGCCCTGCACCATCCTGCACGCCCGATCTAGCTCACACGGCCCAAGGCTCCCCACAGGTCCAGCGTTGCCACCGCTCTCACCCTGGCCTAGAGTCTGGGAGTCGAGCAAACTTGGGCTAGCTCCTTGCCTTCCTATAACCGGTTTGCAAGGGTAAGGCCCCGTTGGTCAGCTTCAACGTAGAAGACCAAGGGGCTCCCCAGCATCTTGCCTCATCATCTCGCCCCTATCTTCTACAGGATGAGTTGCCCAACATGGCAACCCCAGCACAAGAGCGTTCAATACAGACGCTCCAGAGTGGCTGGTCCAGTAAACTCCCAAGTGTAGACGAGCCTTTCTGCTTCCACCTCAAAGCGCCGTTACTCCACCATGACCACGAGCCCTGCTCAAAGTTTTGTTCTCACTAGCGACCTCCGAGAACTACTTCATCAAAAGCATCCCCTGGTTGGTTCTGGAAACCTTGGACCGGATTCAGAAACAGGATATTTCAAAGGTTTCACTACAGCTCCCCTCGAAAGGCCAATTTTTTTTTAGGATACTGACAGTCACAACCATTACGTTAGCGCCAACGGATTATTTTTTTTTATTATTTGAATTGCTTTACGCTGCAGTGTTCTTCACCGAGCGTTCGCTCGATGGAATTTTCCATAGTTATTTCACCAGCACAGAATTTCCACCGCTATTTTACAAGCATACACGGAAAAATCCAGGTCCCGGGCTATTGAGCCCGTAGGAGAATTTCATTTAGGTGAATTCATAGCTGCTTTCATGCCAATGGTCTATTACAGAGGGAGATTCATTTAATCGGAATTTACTTTGCAGAATCTTTTGGAAAGTTCCCAACTTAACTTTAATTTCAAAGCTTTATTTATTTTACACATGATCAAAAAAGAAGAGAAGTGCTGCAGCAGCAGTTTGAATCTCTACCTTGGGAAACACAATCAGAGATCTCGGGGCACTATTTCCTCATTAGCTGTTCTCTAAACAACAGAATGACAATAATGGATTTAGTATTCCCAAGACGCGCTGAATATGCTTTGCTGCTACACTATAACCACTTGTCCTCTGAAAATCCTGTAATGGCACATAAACCAGTATAAGTCATCGGAAACTGGTTCAAAGCTGTAACACAACAGGAGTTCAGTGCACGTAAACCTCTTTCAAAATTGAAACTGGTTTAAAAACCAACCTTATCAAACTTAACTGATTTAGGTTAAAGTGGTTTATTGAACTTCTATCCAGATCTCCTCCAGATTCAAGTTCACTCACAATCCTCCAGCATCCCAGGATGCTTTGCACCTACCCTGCAGCCCCCCACCAGGGTGGGCAGGCTAACCTTGGGCCAAGCTCTCTGCCTGACAGCTTCTGGCCTGGCCACTATGGCCATGTGGCTGCATTTCCAGAGTCAAAAATGAATGCCTGTTTGCTTGCTTGTTGGTTCAATCTACGCAGCTTCAACTAAGCTGCAAAGATGGAATCGATCCACCCTCGGGCTTTTTGGCATCTGCCTGACAGCATGAGGAGATCAAATACAGGTAGAGCTCCTTCAGGCCCAAAGTCAAGAACCTTTGGGTTCCCCATATCTTGCAGAGAAGTACAATGGGTATATGGATCCCACAGCCATGAAGGGCGTATTTAATTCACAGGCTCTGGAAGAAATATGGCTGTGTTCCCTGGACTAAAGGGGAGCCGAGGAGGAAATTCAGGAAGGCAGAGGGAATTCCTACAGGAAAGCAGAGAGAACAGGTGCTGAAAGGCTTTTTGACAAGTATAACAGTGCGGAAGGAAAGGGACACGACTCTGCAGAAACAGGACTTGAAAGTAAAAGGAATTTAATGGGACATGCCTGCCACAGATAGGACCAACTTCACCCACAACAGGGTTATGGTGACCCTCCGTGCAGGGGTAAAAGTCACCCAGTGAGGGCATGATGAAATGCAAGAGCAAAGACTGAAACAGCCAGAGAAATACTTAAGCAGAAGAAAAATCCAGCGAGATCCAACTGCCAACTCATTAGACGACGGCTCTAATCCTGTAATTGAAAGGATGAGGGTGTATTACTGGGACAATAAAGCAAAAATATACACATTCGTGGGGGCACAGAGCAGAGGGTAATAAGGAAGGTTTCCATGGAACATTCCCCTCTTTTTGTGTTCTGAAATCTCACACCTTAGGGGGGGAAAGTAGCAAAAAATAATTGATTGCCTTGCTGGGGAATTTTTTCACTGTTTGTCTGCTGCCTTTCCCTAGTATTTACAGTATTTAACGCATTACGCACCACCCACAAACACAGGAACAGCTGAAACTAGACAGAACTGCAGTAAGAAATCTGGCAACTACAACAAGGATCTTCACTAGACACAAGCACATAAGACTAGCATCCAACTGAGACGGTACCCAAGCCACAGGCACGTGCTGGGCTGCCTCACGGACACCACCATAAACCCGGACTAGCGTCTAAAGCCAGTTTCCCCAGAACAACGATTATGCCTCCATCAATCCTTCAGTGCAACAGAAATCAAGCCATCGCAAAAGACTCATAGTCACAAGATCAAATGTCATTTGCTTTAAAAGTGAATGCCTCCACCTTCCCGCAGTGCCAGGAAACCATTATCCTGTGACCATGTTCTCTTCCACTGACATTATTTCAAACATGATTCATTTCTGTTCATTCATCCAGAGAACGAACTGATTTTTTGGGACCGGAGAGGCTTTGCAAAAGGGCCATGTGGATGCTGCAGCGCCCTGTGCCTCTTTACATGTAAGGATCAGGGCATCAGTGCAGGTGAGGATATGCCAGAGGCCCCACAATCTCATGGCCTTCACAAGCCTGGCAACTAAAGTGCGTCTCCTCCATCACTGTGGGGTGGAAGAGTTGCCTAGTGGTCCAAGTGCTCACCTGGGAGACAAAGTGTCAATGCCCTGCCCTGCCCTGAGAGCCTGACCTTATGCAAACCCTGCTCAGAAGACCAAGTTATGACTACCCCCTTGGGCTTTGATAGCCATCGCTATAGTGGCAGCATTTTGCAAATGTTTTCTTTGTCCCCATTGCACCCGTTGGAGGAGAGAGATGGGAAGATGAGGCACAGACACAGTAAGGGCCAAAGTCTCTCGGAGCCCGAGATGCATTGAACTCAATTTTTCAGACTGCTCAGTGTTACGTCGCCCTTTTACATTGCAAGCCCAACTCCTAGTGACTTCAGCCACAGCCATGTATGCCCAGCCATTCTGAATCTGGCCCCAGGGTATCGAGTCAGGTATCCAGGAAATGGGAAACACCCGATTAGCATCCGCCTACAAAAAATATGCTTTAAGCAACACATCCAGCATCACACAGGAACCGTGGGGTAGAGGCAGGGAGAGAATCCAGTTCTCCATGGCCGCGCTCACCAGCCTGACCCGAGGGACCATCAGTTTCTCCTTCCCTACAGTCCTCCGCCTCATTCACCCCATGCCCCGCAACTCCGACAGAGGTTCTTAGCCAAGCCTCAAGTGTCTTCATCGCCCACCCCCAACAGATCCCTGGAGCAGGTCCATCTTCCGCTGTGAACAAGGGTTCCCTAGCTAGTAGTGTGTGCGATCGGAGAACTAATGACTGTCCTAATGCACGAGCCCACAGGGGCCAAATTAAGGTTGTACAGGAAGCGTTAGTTCCGGCATTTCCTGGCTTCCAGTTCCTTGACTTTGCAGTCTTAATAATGTTCTTCTAATGGCTTCTTTTTCCACAATAAATAAAGTATGATACCTCCCAGCTCTTACTGCAAAGATGCTGATCTGCACTGCTCCATACTCAATTTTTTTTTTTTAGGGCACAATTCTGCCCTGCTTGCTGTTATTGAAAATGCTACAGTAACAAGGCATATGTTTTGGTTGGAGGCTACATGGCTTATTAAAGCAACGAAGCTTAATTATATGCTGAGAGCAGCCCTCCTTGGGAACCCTGAGGATGTCTGCAGGTCGCTGGCTTTGCTGTAGAGGGCATGCACACTGCATAAGATTTTTACAGTCTCCTGTGTTTAGCCCCTTTGCTTTTCCTCCAAGGAAATGGCGCACTGATGAATGAAACTGGTATTGTAAGTGGCAACTGCTCTAACGAGTGGTTCAAAGCTATAGAAGCATATGATGATCATTCACTTATAACCCACGAGTCCAAACTCCTTCACCTAGCAGCACTGAAACATGGGGAAAATGAGCTTGAGTTGGAAAGGAGACCCTCTCTCCCACAGTGATGTGCAAGACAGCACCCCGTGCACAGGCTGCAGCCACTACAGCAAGCCTTTAGGTCCTGACAGTAGTCACCTACAAAGCAGCTATGACATCATAGGGGATCATGACATCAGCTGAGGAATAAACCAGAAGTAGTCAGGGACCCTGAGGAGCGGGGACGGGAAGCCTGGTGCCCAAAGGAATATCAAAAGAAAAGTGGCTACATTTGGTCATCACTGCTAATTAACAACAGCTGGTAACAGGAAGGTTTGAAATCTCACCCTCCCCTGTAATAGTGGGAGAATCAAACGGAGATGGTTCACCCCAGAGGGGGATGTGACAAGGCTGCAGAGACATGCAGCGCACACCCTTAATGAGTGCCCCTGCGTCACAAAGTAAAAACAATGTTTTCCACCCCCACAGCTACCCCGATGTCAAGTTTTTGGATACTTGCAGCAACTGGGTTCCAGGTGTCAGGGACATTTTGCTGGCTGCAGTGGTTAAAATGATTTCTCAGAGCTTGGGGATTTGAGTTGCCCCAATGGCCGCGGCACACAAAGCAGTCTTGTTCTGTTCTGTTATTCCCAGCCTCTCAATAGCCTTTGCTGGAGAGAGAAGCTGGACTCGGTCAGTCCCCACCAGAGACAGTGCTGATTTCACTTACAATCCATGCACAAGACCCTTTTAACCACGAGTCAAGAGGAGCAGCAAAGCCGCGCACAGGTAATGCCACCTGGAAGACCTCAGCTCCCATCCAGATGCTCTGCACACACCACTTCCTGGGGAGAGGATGACGTGCACTCGCTAGCCATACTGGAAGGGGGCCAAGACACTGCGATGGTGATGAGGCCGGTAGAAGAACCTACACAGAGCAGGGTTCATCTCCTCAGCTTCCCAGGAGTGGATGGAGGAATGGAGACACTTAATTAAATCATAGGAAATGAGGGTTGGGAGGGAGCTCACATCTAGTCCAGCCCCTGCTCCAAGCAGGACCAGCCCCAACTGCATCATCGCAGCCAAGGCTTTGCCTACCCCGCTCTCAAAACACCTCTAAAAAAGGAAATTTCACCACCTCTTTGTTCCAGTGTTTTACTACCCTCATAGTGAGAAAGTTTTCCCTAATATCCAACCCCAGCATCCCTTGCTGCAACTGGAGCCCATTGCTCCTTGTCCTGTCATCTGCCCCCACTGAGACCAGCCCAGCTCCATCCTCTTCAAACGCTCTTCAGGGAGTTGAAGGCTGCTATCAAATCCCCCCTCGGTCTTCTCTTCTCCAGACTAAATAAGCCCACTTCCCTCAGCCTCTCCTCACCAGTCCTGTCCCCCAGCCCCTGAACCATTTCTGTTGCCCTCCACTGGACTCTCTCCAATGTGTCCATGTCCTTTCCGTACTGGGGGGGGCCACAACTGGACACAGGACTCCAGATGTGGCCTCCCCAGTGCTGAATAGAGGGGAAGAATCACTTCTCTTGATCTGCTGGCAACCCTCCTGCCAACGCAGCCCAGGACACCATTAACCTTCTTGGCACCTAGGGTACACTGATGGCTCATATTCAGCTTATTGTCCACTTTAACCCCCAGGTCCTTTTCTGAAGACTTAGGATATCTGTAGCTGAGCCCAAGTCTCTTAAGTGAAAAGCCAGTATCTTAACCACTGGACCATTTTTCCTACCCCTTTCCCAATGGGGTACAAGTTGCATGGCTGTGACAAGTAACAGAGAATGAGTGTGGATGTTGGAAGTGGGGAGGAGGCACTCAGAAAATGCACCAGCTACAATTGCTCTCAAGAAGAAATGCAAAAAAAGAAAAAGACAATGAAAAAGCAAAGGTGGCCTCAGCTCTGAGAGGAACCTGAAGAGGGAAATCCCACCCTACCCAGCTCAGCCCTGCACTGCTCCTTCCCATCCTGTTCAAATCGCCCCCTCGGTGCTAGTCTTTCAACTACCAGATCTGCAAATCCAACACAAGCTGCCTCCTGCTTACATACCGCTCCCATGCTGGACCCTACAGTGGCTTACCAAAGCCTTTACAGCAAACCAAGAACATTATCCTAGTATTGTGAGAAGGCCGGCAGTGCTCTCCCCTGCTGCCCCACTGCCCCTGGGGTGCCTTTTTGCCCCACATCCATCTGAACATGCAGAGCAGACGGGAAGCACCCTGCAATGATGCTGCCCATGCCCATCTCTGCTCAGAGTCACTGAAGCCTGATAAGGCACCTAGATCTCCCTTCTCCCTCCTGCCAGCCATGGGAAGAGGTGGCATTGACCTTGTAATGGTAAAGGGACTCGGTGCGACACAGTCACTGACCACTTTCCTCCTCCTCCCCCTGCCACAACATCTTCTCTTATCCATTCCCTCGCACCATCCATTTATTTGCCTTTTCCATTGTTCTCCAAGTCAAACTCATCCCCATCCGCATCCTCTCAGGGCCATCTTGCAGCCTTCATTGCCCTGTTCTTCCTCCAGGAAGGGAAAGCTTCCAATCAAGCAGGGAAGAGAAGAGAAATCCTTCATCCAGGATCCCTTTGAGTTGCAATCATGGATTGACATTCATCCCTACAAATAGTAGCTACAACTGCTAGGCCTCTTCAGTCTCCCGTGGCCTTGGCGGAGACGTCCATGATGCTAGATTTGGTATTACCTACAAACCCCAGGGTGAATCCCAGCTGTTGTGATTCTCCTCCACCACTGCACAGCTGGGAGAGCCCTCTAGGAGTTTTCTCCTCGCCTAGCTACTTCAACAGGCATATTCGGTCTCCCCTGGGCTTTGGCATTGCATACGAGGGCCATGAATAAAAGACGCTTTTATCAAACGGGAGTAAATCGAGTCCACTAAAGAAAGCCATAAGAGACCTGGCAACTCCTTCTCTCCAAGCAGGTAGCACACCACACCGGGCTGGAGCAAGATGCTGAACACATTTTGAAGTGGAACACAAGGACAAACTTGGGAAAGGAGCCCAGGCAGCCAGGCTTGACTGCATCGCTTACTGTGACGCTGGAAGACCTGGCTGGCAGTCCTGATTAGATTTCCTCTTCACCATGTCCCCTTGCGTGATGTTGAAGGAGGCTTCCAAACACGCCGCTCTCACCTTCCCATGCACACGTTGGCCAAAGCCAGCCAGGGTACCTGCGTCACAGCCCCTCCCCGGGCAGTGATTTTCAGAACCACGAGGGTTACAGCACTGGACTGTGCCTCCAGGGACCTGGCACCAAAATCATCCCTCTGGGTGCCGGGATGGAGCGGAGAAACCCTGGCAGAAGGCCCTGCAGCGGGCAGGAGGGGAAAGAGCCTGGGCAAAGCTGTACTACTGCAAAGCAGTAAGGTCTACCTTGGACCAGGGGTGCTCCAAGAAGAGAAATGACCCCAAAAGTAGCTAGCTCAAGGCAGAACAAGGGCAACACTGACCCAGAGCACTCCTCAATAGCCTTCATCCACAGGGGTGCCAAGCTAGTGCTGCCCTGCCTCTACCTGAGGAAGGGCAGGGAGGCCCCTGCCACCTACGCTCCCTTTAGGGCAGTGGTTCTTAACCTTTTTTTGTGCCAGGACCCATTTGTAAACATCAATGGCCAGTCTTGACCCAGTGCCCCCCACCCCCACCCCCAGTGTGCGGGGCATCAAGCACCCCAAGCAGCCCCTTGAAGGCTGGAACTCTGCCAACTTGCAAGGGAAAAGTTGCCATTTCCCACCTTTTTCTCCTTTAAAGGAGAATCTATTTTTATTTTGTTGATCCATTTTGCAAGTTTGTTCGCACCCCTTTCTTGCAACCCACTTTTGGGCCACGACCCAGGGGCTGAGAAAGGCTGCTTCAGGGGAAGCCCACACACCCACCAAGCTGGCTGCGAGTGAAGACAGCTGCACTTTGCTCCTTCCTATCACTGATTCACAGAAGTTGAGGGCTGGAAGGGACCTCGTGAGATCATCAAGTCCAGCCCCCCCTGCTTTGGGCAGGAAAGACAACGGGGGCCAAATCACCCCAGCAAGGTGTGCATCTAGTCTCCTTTTGAACATCTCCAGGGTAGGTGCCTGCACCAGCCCCACTGGGAGTCTATTGCAGGGTCTGGGCACACAAGCCATGAAGAAGTTTTTCCTTATATCCAGTCTGAAGCCTCCTTTTAGGAGTTTATGATGGTTGCTCCTGGCTTTCCCCTAGGATGCTTTGGTGAATAGTTGTTTGCCTAGCCCCTGATGCTCACCCCTGACCTATCCTCTTAGTACTACTCCCAGCTCTGGTTCTGACTAGGCCTTCAAATATTTAAAACCCCTCTGCCTCTGCAAAGCACCCAGGGTCCTCCCAGGAGACCGTCCCTGAACAGGCTGGCTCTGTAGGGGTGCGTGTTTTTTCCAGTCTGCCCATCAAACCAGTATGGGGAAGTGGGAGCAACATGCACCTAAACTCCTGCACCTTCATAAAGGGTTGGGCAATCCTTAACGCGCACAATATCCCTTTGCTATTCCCACTGCAGCATGATGGCAGTGCTGTAACCAGCACAGGGCAGTCATCTTCCTCCCCTCACCCACCCTGCCTGGCCTCGAATCCACCAAGATTTCATGCTGAGCTCTAGCTTTTTCAAAAGTTGCCAGGGGATATTAGTTCGTGGGTGGAGAGGGGAAGGAGATGGGGAGCAGGTTTCCAATATTCCTCCAGATACCAGCACAACAGGCTCAGACCCCAAAACTATTGCAACAGACCCCAAGGCAGAGCCAAGCCTGCAGAGGCCAGTGCTCTTCGGATCCATCCCCTTGATGTAGAGAAATAGCTTCACACGCAGCCACTGTGAGCCCTGGTCAGAGCAAATACAATTTAACTCTCAGCATGCTGCTCTCTCAGACTTGCTACTGAAAAGCTGCAGGCCAGGAGCGTGCAGGGATAAAAGACCATATTATTTTCCTGATGGTGGCCGACCCCTGTGCAGGAGAGAGAGGGAGGCAGTGCCAGTGTATGCACGCGTTGGCCAGCAGCACACATGATGCCCTGCACAGAGTTACAGCCACAAAGTCACTACCAGTTCAAATCACTCTGCAAAGCAGAGCCAGTTACTAATCTGACCCAATATCTGGAGTAAATCTGATTAATCTCCTCCCCTGACAGCAGCTAAAACTCAGACTAGATTTTTTTTTTGTTTTATTTTGAATGACACAAACCCAACAGGATGTTTGAGATCTGGGTTTGCCCAAATAAACAAACGGCTTAAAAAACGCCTGATGGAAAGCATCAGCTGAGATGTTATGTACAGCCCCAGGAAAGGACCTGCTTCTAGTGAAGAGGAGAGGGGGCTGTAGGACAGCAAGGGAAGAACCAGCGGTGGTCAAGCTGTTTTTCTTCCTCATCTGTGCAGATACCAGCATGGAAAGACTTATGCCACTGGAAAAAAAACCCAAAAAAGCAAAAAACCTGCCCAATTGAGGTGTCAGACACTGCAAGTCCTGGCCAGAGATTTACACAGTTCAGAACAAGACAACAAGAAAAATCCTGAAGGAAAACAGGAAAAAAACAACCTCGTTGCCTGGAGGAGAAAAAAAAATACTAAGTCTAAGGCTTTCCTTCATTTCTAATTTAACTGCAAAGAGTTGGAAATTTCAAAAGAGAGCCAAGCAGAACAGCCAGCCTGGAGGCTTGAACTGCACCTCAGTAGCTGTGACGTGAAGAGGACCCCCCCAAAAAGAGACCCCCTGCTCCTGGCTGCAGATGCCTGCGTGGAGCAGCCCCAGGGGAGACCCGGAGCATCCAGGCGGTGGTGGGGAAGCTGCCAAGTGCTCCTTACCTGCTCGCTCTGCTGTTGGCCAGTCCCCTTTCACACCGCAACGGGCAAAGGGAATAACCCCCCCACGGGCCAACCTTGCCAGCTGATCTTGGAGGCTCAGAGGGTGTCATGTCAAGGGAGGAGGTGTTCAGAGACTTCTGAAAAAGCTGGGGATTTGAGTTAAAAGGGGGAAGGGAAGGGGGATACAACCAGCCAGTGCTTTAAAGGTTAACATCCTCTGCTTTCCACCCAACCACAGCCCAAAGCATCTTTCCCATCACTAGGACCAATGAGTGCAACCCAGAGGAGGGGCTTGGGATACTCAATAGGTTTGGCTTATTTCTCCCTCCTTGCCTTTCCCCCCTCCCCTTTTTCTCTCCCGTGCTCTCTTTTTTTTCTAGTTTAGTAAATTAATGCAGCAGGAAAACTCCCAAGATCTGGCGAGTTCTCTCGGGCTGAGAGAGAGCAAGGGAGGAAAATGCAGTGGATCTCGAGGCCCCTCCGCTCCTGGCCTCCCTTCCTCTCTTTCTGAGCACAATGGAAGTCCTGGCCCTGCGAAACTTGCCCGCCGCTCCCTTGCCCCTCTAGCCCCAAGCGATGGGACACCTTCCCTGCAGCAATAATAACTTACACGGGGAGGGCAGCAGCTCCCAGCCAACGCGACCCAACGCCAGCGGAGCGCCGAGCAGGAAAGCAAGATTTCCAGGGCAATGCAGCAACTGCACAACCGTGGCACGGTCCCTTGGATTTAACTGAAGAGGACACCCGGCGAGCGGAGGAAATTAAAGTCCTGAGGGGTGGTGGTGGTGGTGGGTTTCTTTCTTCCCCCCACCCCACCCCACCTCCGCCCTCCCCGATGGCAAACGCGCTCTTCTTGCAGCTCGCCCGGTCCAACAGTTTGATGCCAAAACGGGGCTCCTGGTGAAAGAGGAAGGAGGTTTCTTTTTTGGGGTTGGGATCTGGGCATCCGACCCCAGCTCTACACTGCAGTGAAGGGGGGTCAGGAAAAGCGGGGGGAGAAACCACCCCAGCCCCACGACGCTGGCACCAAGACCCCCGGGCGCTCTCCGAGGTCCTGGAGCCGGGGCACTGTCCAGGGTCCTGGATGCGGAGCGACTTGGCGCAGCCTTCGCTTCCTACCCTCTGAGACACGGATTGTAGAGCTATAGATATCGATAAAACCCTCTCTAGAGCTACACTGCTGCAAAGCAGAAAGTTCCAGCACTTTATTCTGCCTGGTTTGGGTCCTTTTCTTGCTTTATTTCAAGTGCCAAGTTCTCTCTTTGAACTCGCGGACTACAAATTACCCCAGCTGGAAAAATGTGTAACGTCAATGCTCTTGGAGTCTACGTTTGGGAGACCATAGTATTCTTCAGGTAGGCTGGGATGTGTGTGCGCTGGATGCATCTGTTGTGTTTCCCCGGGTGGGGAGGGGGGAGGCTGTCTAGTGCCATAACCTCCGCCAGCCCGCTAGCCATCCGTCCGCCTTCCCTCCCCTCATTTCTTCCCCGGGTCTGGCTGTTGGCAAGCCCAAGCCTAAAGACTTTAGGTAGCTTTATGAGTTACTCCGTTTAATTAGCACTGCAATCTCGCTCTCGAACCGCAGTGCTGAAAACACCGGGCGTCCAGACTGGTAGGAAAGTGACAACTAGCGGTGGCCGAGACGATTGCACTTGAATCGAGACGGCTCAGGGTCGCCTTTTCCTCTTGAAAAATCTCAGCTTCAACTGAGACGAGTGGGATATGTTTCAAGCAGATTGCCTTCAGAAGGAGCTGGGCGCTTCCCTATGGAGTGCCCCTCTCCTGCTTTCAGCCTCTGATTTATGCACGCCCAGAAAACACAGAGTAAATCAGTCCTTTTTCCACAAACTTTCTACAAAGGACTTTTTTGGTGAGGGGAGTTATTGATCCTTTCCTTTCCACATTTAAAATAAAACTCCAAGGGGAGGAGGAAGCTACTTTGCCACCTGGGTTACGATTCAATTTTGCAGTTGGGTGGCTAGAATTTAAAACTATGTTTGCAATGTTTCAAGAATAAAATAGCCGAACTCCCCATTTCAGCTCTCCTCTGAACATTTGCTTTAAATACACGCAGAGACATAGTGGCAAGTAATCGCTTTGCTATATGTGACTGAATAATGCATTCTGCTGTGATGGTAATGATAAATGTCACATACCTGCCTGGGGAAAATCCGCTTTTCCTGACCTCCAGGACTCACTGTTACACTCCCTTTAAGCTGCATGGTTTCTGCCGTGTGTGTGTGTGCGTGAGTGTGTGTGTTGACTAAAGCGTAATCTTGTGTTTCACTGAGGGAGTATTATTTAGACAGATGTTGTACGTGGCCAGAAGAATAATTCATTTCATGAATTGTTGCAGTGGAAAAATGCTCTGCCAGGTTTTGCTAACTGCTTTTTGTCTCTCCCACATGAATGTCAAGGTCTTCCTAAACATAACACCTAGAACTTTTTCCAATTTATCCATAACTGAGCCGCAAAAGGACAGCAGTGTTGCAGCATAAACTAAGAGTACTTAATAAAGGGCCGTGGATTAGGTAGAGCAAGTAAGGGACCTCTGGAAGTGATTTCTCATGGTCTCAACAACACCACACACATCCCACTCCTAGCCATACCTTCAAACACATCCTTTCCACTCCCATTTGATTCTCCTGGGGTACATAGCAGCACTGCAAAGTATGGTGGAGGTGAACAAATAGGTAACATTTGCATGCAAATTAAATGCTTTATCTTACTGGCATTGAGTAGCACTGAACCAGAGAGATAGAAGAGAAAATTAATTACACATAGCCTAACTCCCCACTTTTGCCCAAAATGCTCCAAAATGCTGGGTGCCAGAGGCACCTCAATCAAAATGTTATACAATCCGAACCCTATAGGCAGTGACAACTTCTCCTCAAGACTGATGGAGGGAAAGGGACAAATTTGTACTTGCCTAAGTTATCTCGTGCCTGTCTTATTCTAAAATTAATCGGTGCACTGTGTTTTTTTAAGCATCACAGAGCAAGTGTTCAGGGTCCCACTTTCAGAGGTATTCAGTATCTGCAGCTTCTGTTCCCTTCAGCTGGAGTCCTATATACTCACCGCCTTGGAAATATCAGGCCTAGGATGTTCACCTGTAGTAATTTATGGCATGTGTGTTCATCCCTAGGACACGATCCCTAGGATCTGTCTGTAGTTAGAGGGGTACGGAGAATAAAGCATCTTACAATGGTCATTACAAATGAATCTAATTAATATAAGATTCTTACAGCAGATCATGCTTTGAATTGCAATTATTATTTTTAATGAAGCATCCCTGTAAAAATAGGCTCCAAGCATCATTTTCATGTACGTGTTCCCTTTACCACAGGCTAAAACCCACCAATTTCTCTAGTTCAGTAATAGTTCTGCTATTCCAGCTTTAATGGCAGAACTTAGTTCATTAACCATTGCAGAGTGGTTAACCATTGGTTAATGAACTACCCATGCAGAAGCCATGTTCAGTGTTTAAATATATATTCATCCCAAACCTGGTAATAATCCATAATACAAGTATGCATTACTTTAAATTATAGGGTACGTCAACCTTTATTGTCAGCCTGTCAAAAAACATTCTGGAAAGAAGATCTGTGATGCGTCAGCACGTAGCCTACAAAGTGATAATGTAGGGGGCAAGAAAAACAATAAAGACAAAAAGCAAAATAGATGCAGCAGATAGAGAAAATAAAATTAGATGTGCCGTTTAACCACGAGGCCTCTGCTAGCCTCAAAATAGTCCTATGGGAAAGAATAACATCTGGTGTGCGATTGCAAACATTATGATATTGCCAATATACTATTTGTTTCCGTTACAGTTGGGGTGTTTTAGTAAGAATATGCCATAAGCAGCTTATTTAGAAGTGGGATTTTTTTATTTTTTAAATAGAAGAGGTTTATCTATTTTTTCTCCTTGCCTTCACAAACTACAGTCACTTTGCTGTGACTGAAGACAATTACTTACACGCTAAAGCAGCAGAGAGTGGGAAGGGGGGAAAGGGGCTTATATCTGGATGCACTGTTGTGCCTATTTTCCAACCTGTGGTTGAACTGTACTACAAGGAGAAATAATCATTCTGGGGGCAGCAACAGAGTAATATGTTTCCAAAGGATCCTGTAAGCACCCTCATCTGTGCAGACACCTACGCAGGTTGATTAAAATGATCTCTCGAGAAGTCCATCTACCTGCATGCACAAATCCTGTTGACAAACCGCAACGTTTGAAGATTTGCAGAGCCCATAAAACATGATCTTTCCTGGGTTTCATGTCTCTTAGATCATTGCATTACCCCTAATGACGCATAGGTACCACGATAGATGCCCAGAAGTATAAATGCCCTTCCTCTATGGGGCAAAGAATAAAGGCAGCCTAGAATATATTTCCTAATTGAATGGATGTTGGTCTGGAAACCTTTGAAACAATCCACTAAAATCCCACAGATCTGATTATCTCATCTGTGTGAACAAAAATCAGAATCACCCCTCCTGAACAGAGGCTAAAAAGAACAAGGCTAGATTACTGTTTGCAATCCGAGAGTTGCTCCCAGATTTACAAACCTGTTGGATTGCTCTGGCCAACATTTTCCTCCCCGTGCCTCCCATGCATTCAAAGTGCTTTTGCAAAATCATCTAGGAGCAGGGCAAAAGTTGCCGTATTGAATACAACATCCTGTTTTAACCTCCTAGAGACTGCAGCACCCGCTGTTCTCTTTTATCTCTAAGGAACAGGGCTTTAAAAGAGGGGTAGCGGCATGCTCCTGGCTCCCGAAAAGCCAACTGGGTGGAGGGGGGAGGATGGAAAAACCGTCCAAGCCTTCTGCTGAACCTCTGCAATGCTACCCAGCATTGCAGCGAAATCCAGGAGCAAGACGCTAACCAGAGCGTTGTAGAGCCCAAGGCTGAACGGAGCAGTGGGTGCTGCCTTCAGTCAAGGGGCAACGTTTCCACATGCTACGTGCTTTCCAGCAAGATCTCCTGTGCTTCTGCCCTGTAGCTGTCAGGGTTTGAGATCACAAAAGGTAATTCAACACATTTAAATGATTGGCTTTCCCAAGGGCTCTGTACTTTCCTTGGTCTGGGCCCTGGAAGGGCTCCACTGGAGACATTGCAAATGGATCCATAGTCAGAACCTGATGAGGTGCCCTATTCTGCTCATGGCACCTCTCTAAATCACACCAGCAATAACAGCAGCAAAAATCATTCCCAGCAGGAGTGCAAAAAAAAAATTACAAAAGCCACTTTATAGCCTACAACAGCTGCGGCCTCATGCCTTTGTGTAATCAGGAGTGTCACTTTCCGAGGGTGACAAATGACTTGGGTTACGGGTTCTCGCCTTGATTATCCACAAAATCTAACGCTTTGATAGCAGACAAAATGCGTCCAGACACAAACCATTTTTCCTGTAGGATTCACAGAGAGGAGGGAAGGAGAGGAATGCGGCTGTACGTGGAAAGGCTGCAGAAGGCCAAGTTCTTCCTTCCCCCGCTCCCCAGACATAATGGTTTCTAAAGCATGTGGGCAGTCCACCATTTAGCAATGAAGGGCCAGTGTGTGGCACCGCTATGACCCTGGTCTGCAGGCAGTGCTGTCACCACAGCACAGCGTCACACTCGGATGCCAGCAGAAGCAAGCAGTGCTTAACGTGTGGAAGGGTGCCCAACCTGGTCAATAAGCAGGTTAGATCTCAGGGACCTGCCTGAAGACGAGGCCTTCGCCAAGGCCAAGGGTGTAAGCAGAGGGGTCAGGCTGGTTCTCACTTGCTTGCCCCAGTGGGAAAGGTATTGCGAGATCCTTGTATTCGAGATAAAATGGCAATTACGGTGCAAAACAAAGCAGCCCCGTGACTTGTTTGTGGAACTGGGCTAGGTCTGAACCCAAGACCCCGAGGGCTGAAGAAGTCATTACTTGATCCACAAAGCTGCTGAACTCTGCAAGGCAGGCGCTCGTCACACGCAGCACACTGCCCGTGCCCCGTTCCTCAGCAAAGGCATCCATTGCTGCCTTATGAAATTCATATTGCCCGACTCTCTTGAGGCTAATTTGGTAGCAGAAGACGAACGCTCTCAGCATCTCAACTCACATGTTAATCAATGTCCGGAGCAAAATGACTTCATCATCCTAACCCTGACGGACAATCATTAAGCTGAGATGCATAACCAGCAGAGAAGCCCTTTCTCGTTTCTACCTACTGTGCAGGTTAAAAGGACACCGTAACCCCCAGTGTTAATAGCCACTTGCCAAATCTTCTAATGACTATAAATGTTATTTAGATATTTATACAGCAGAGGGGTTTTCAAAAGAAAACTGCCCTGTAGCGCTATCACAACTGCAAGGGCTGGATATACCAGAGCATCCATTGCGAGTCATCGCAGCACTTGCTCGTCGCCAAATACTGAAGCTCATTTTAAAAACCCAGCGTGGCTCATGTTAGCAATAGAGAGAAGTCGATAGGGCAGTTTGGTTTTCCTCCTGTCCGTCTACCCGAGCTCTCAGACCGTGGGCAGGTACATCGAACCAGTTTGCATTATTTCCAGTAAATTACCCTTTTGATGTGCTGTTGTTCTCTTAGCCAGCTTGACTTGCAGGTGCTCTACTGCTCTTCTGCTGCGGGCAGGGGTATAATGTCTATTCTCCAGCTCAGGCCATAGGATTACATGTGCAACTCCGTGGCTAACCAGGCACGGGGAGGCAGGTTTCTTCTTCTTCTTTTTTTTTTTTTTTTCAAATGTCTAATCCAATTTCCCCTCCCCCTACCAATTTCAGTCACCAGCTGTGACTGTAATAACTCATTTCCAATGATGAGGCATATTAAGTCGGTAAAGGCACTGCTAACACCATCGCCCCACTGTAGATTTGCAAAGAGACAGCAGCGTGAGAAGAGGCGATTCTGCAAAAGAGAAATGGCCAACTGCCTCAGACTAAGCACAGGGGGGAAAAAAAAAATCACTATCCTTCACGTCTGCAGAGTCCCCGTCCCCACACCGTCTCAGGGCTGGCCTCCTCCACTTGCTATGCTTACTTGTGAAGAGAAAGCAAAGCAGCTATTGCATCGCACTTCATGTAGTAAAAGATGCTTTGCTGAGCTCTTTGGTTTGATCCCACCAAAATATATACATCTCCCCCAAATCCCTTTGCATTGCTAGGTTAGCAAGATCATTTTTCATGATGAAGACCGATAGACTGGTACATGCCCCTCTAAACCCCTGCGGTCCAGACCTAGAGCTGGGACAAATTCACACAGCTCTGTCGACCTTTGCCGATTTACGGCAGTCGACATTCTGGTCCCGGAGGTCTTCGTGATTTAGCCTGCCTATATGCATCCCAGCTGCTTCTCAGCATCTACCAATGCCCCAATGGACAGAGCCACAGATTTCAAGGAATATAACAAATGCTCTTTTCACCCAAGCAACGCAGCCTACGGGAACGGCCTGTACCGAGCAGAGAGTGCGGCTCGCAGATGCCTCCCCACACGCGCCGAGTGCAGCCCATTATGCAGATAACACTTCATTCCCTATATTGCGCCACGATAAGCTGATGTTGGCACTGCACCACATCTGGCTGGCACACAGGCACAGCTGGCATCGTGTAAACACGTCTCTATTGGATCCAAGGGCTGGCTGAGAAAAGCATAAGCAGCCTTAATTGACCAACGCCGCAGAAATCTGATTGAAATGCAACCACCACAGAAGCGCCCCAAGCACTCTCGCTCCTGCTTTCTTCCCCTCCTTCCTTTTGCGCCGCGGCTCCCGGCTCTCCGGAAAGCAGGGGCATCTTTTCCAGTGGACAGCCCCCGGGACTCCATTTTAGGGGAGGGCGAGGGAGGGGAAACTCCCCAAGAGGTTGCCGGGATGGAGAATGTCGCATGTGTCGAACAGCGGCCCTTGCAGCACAATCAATCATTGCACACGTTGCCTTCCACCTCGAGCTGGCAGCAGCAACCCCACATACACCACAATCAAAGGCATTTTTCTCTCTAGACAACAGCGCGTGGCAGCACTCATAACAATGCAGATCCCAACATACTGGACAGAACTGGAGCAAAAAAAAAAATGTTAAAAATCAATGGCATCCAGCTGCTTATGTAGCGGGCCCATTTTAATAGAGCATCACTGGGAACCGGCTTCCTAGAAACACCATTCCCTTGCAGGCAGGGGTCTTCCTGGAACTTCATTTTATTTTTGGAGGGAGGGAGAAAGTGCTTTGCAGAATCCTGAGCAGTGCCGAGCACCCACTAGGTTTCAGAGATCGAGGTATAAGACACCAAATAACACATCCCATAACTGTTAGCTGCATCCTGGAGCAAACTTCAGAGAGGTTTCATTCCCCCCCGATCCTGTTTGCAAGGCACGCGAAAGCCCGAATGAAAGAGAGATCCCAGAGATCATTTTCTCGCTGCAGCAGGAGGTGAGGGAGCAGGGCACAAATGCTAAAATCCAGCTTTGTACTAAAATAATTCCCCTTGGAAGTGCTTGCAAGTGGCTCCTAAACGCTCTTCGGAGGCTAGACCAGCGGTTCTCAACCTTTCTTAGGTGCAAGGCATCCCTGGGAAAATGCCAGCTCTTGGCTCTCGCTCATTTTTTGGACTATGGAAAAAAGAACCGGGCAATTTTTCTACTGCAAAGAACGCAAAGAGACCACAACACGGCAGAGCCTGTTCATCCCACTTGAAACGGTAGGGCTCACCTTGTGAATCGTATTTGCACACCCACCTATGCTGTGAGGCACTCTTGAAAGGATCTCACCGCACCCTGGCTGAGAATCACTGGTCTAGACACACTTGGACTCCTCTTTCCACCGGTCTCACAGGAGCACAACCCTACCAAGTAGTGTGCAACTACTCTGATTCAACTGAGTAAATTAAGCCTCCATCCTCCCCTCAGTGACTCTGAGGTCAGGATGTACTGAGCTCAACCATCAAAATGCATTGCCCACCCCTCATCCGCCCCCTTGAAGAACCAAAGCCGGTCTCCTGCCTTCTGCTCCACCCGCCTTCCTCCTGCCGTGGAGACGCAGGACCAGGCATTTGCAGGCAGTTGCACTGTTGAAGCGTGAGGCTGAAGCAACCACAGCTCACTCTTCTGCAGCGAGACTGATCTTGAACTGCTGGCAGGAGGGAAAGCACGCCTTTATCAGGGAACTGAATGCTTTGAAGTGCAAGGGTGTTCAAGGAAATAGGGTGCAGAGCACAGAAAGCTCTGCCACCCACCACTGGGTCCTGGAGCTAGTCTTTCACTTCCAAAGTTGCATTGTGTTAAAGGCCATGAACAAGCTTGTCGTTTACCCAGGGATCAAAAACCAGCACGAAGAAAAAGGCATCTCCATTCCCCTTTGGCAGGGCAGGGCATTTGCTGCATCTACATTGCCAAACCTGTGCTAGTTCAGCTGTGCTTTACATGGGTCTGAAGGGCTCCAGACTGCAGGATTTTCAATGGCGTCAAAGCCATTTCTCAGCAAATTCACTTTACCTGGGGTAAAATGTCACTTGGAAATGGAGTTCCAGCGTTACAGTAGCGACTGCATAATTTTAGAGATAAGCAATGGATTGTGTCTTATCAGGATGCTTTTTTTAAAGGATTTGAGGTGTAATTTCCCGGAATAAAAGGACACAACAGCTCTTTGTGCTTGATATTACAGTTGCATTAATGATAAGGAATTAGATTTATATAAATCTATGATTCATCAGACCCAGCGGGTGTGATGTTCTTATCCAGTCTTTAAAAACATTAACCAATCCCTAACTAAAAATGATTTTTACAGAGCTAGTTGTAACGAATGATTTATGTGCTCCACCGATAGAAATTCAAGTGTGTTGGTAACAGTAGAAATCCTGATGGGAGGACATCAAATAAATAGTGTCCCCGAGAGCTGAGAGAAAGCCAGGGTTTGATCCAAAGCCCCACGCAGTCAGTGGACAATCTTCCTCAGATCCCCGCTCTCCTATTTGATGGGCAAATTGGGGTTAGATGCAAACAGATGTACGCAGTGCCTGAAGGCTCAGCCTTACAAAAGCATATTTGACTTAGCTCTCGCTCGCTCTGTGTCAGCAAAGTGCTTAAGCACATGCTTAGCTTTAAGCATAGGAGTCGTCCCATTGACTCCAAGGGAGCAATTCGCAGCATTGTCAAATTGGGCCCCGAACGGCGTCTTTGAAGGACCATGGCTTTTTGTATAAAGCAATTACAGACATTTTAAAATAACTGTGCGTGCCTTTGTGTCGAAGCCAATGCAGGTATTTATATAGCCAGTATACTCTAAATACTCTAAAGCCCCAAATTATCTCTCTCCATTATCTTTATGGTGGGATTTTCAAAAACGCCTCATCAGCTTAGGAGCCTTAGTCCCAGCAAAAATCATTTCACAGCTGTACAAAACAGAGACCTCTGTCTCTGCCCTGATGAGCTTAAAGCTGAGACGTCTGCATATCATTAGGCAGCACGCAATTAGAGTTCAGTAAGCTTCAAAACAATATGGTTAAGATGCTCCTGTAAGGAGAATAAACCCGAATGACAATCGAAGTGGTAGGAATACCGAGGGGACAACGGCGCTACGTTGCTCTGGTCTGACATACTAACAGCTCAGAGACGCACTGGTAATAGACAGTGGCACTGAGAGGGACGGTGGAGGCGGCAGTCTCTCTTGGTCTGTTATAGCGTGGATGGGATCCTTTGGGAGGATCATACTGTGCAAATGCATGTTCATTAGCAAGACTCTAAACAGGCCAGAACAAATTCAAATGGGAATTTTAAGGGGCGGGGGTGCCAAATCATCATCAGGCATCACAGCAGCCAGGATCACAATAGCAACAAGGCACCATCTCCCTCGAATCCGTCTGCTTTGCCTCTGCCTTTTCTTCTTAAGTTGAGTATAACTCAGGGTTTCCCTTAAGCCAGGGCTGCCATTTTTTTTCACTGCCCTACCTGCTTGGATCCCAGCTGCTCTGTCCAGTCAGGGCGGTGGCTTTCCTTGGCTCTAGCCAGTTGAATTGGGGTGTTTCATGGGTCTACACCACTGATTCTCAACCAGGTGCTGCAGCACCCCGAGGTACCTCAAGATCCTATCAAGGGTGCCACAGGATGCCCTTCAATGTCAGCACTGTGAGATGGTCACATGCCATTCATAAGATAAACCAGGAAATCAACCTAATTAAACAGCAACCTAATGCAAGAGCCGCACGCAGATCCCACCAGCAGCCTGGCTTTGCAAAGTCACTCCCATCACCCACCACATCCACAGCTGTGACCAAGATGATATCTGGTCATCTACACTAATGAAGTGTTGCCACCTGGACTGCCATCAGCTGTGGCACATCATATGTGTGCACATGCGTGAACTGGGGAAAGACAGAGCTCTCTGCACACCACACACACCAGATCCAGCACTCGGCAGCAAAACCCCCACTTTCTGCAGCCAGCCGCAATTTCAGAGGCAGCACAAACAGAGAGAGGGGAAGATACGCAGAGAGAAAGAACTGAAACCAATCTTGGTTCTTTCTAATCGAATTATCTATAAATATTGATTGCACTATTCATTTCAATATTTGATCTAATAAAAAAAATCTCTGCTTGCGAGCGTTTTTCCCAAGCACTCCAGGCCCCTGTCTAAAGGACTATTTGCCAAGTATGCAGAGAGAGAGAGACTCCAGTTATCTTTCTTTCTAGCTCCTGCGGAGAAGACGAGAGGCAGCAGCAAGCATGAGGGTGCAGGATGAAAAATGAGCACAGGAGAGAGGGAGGAGTGGGAGAAAACTAGAAGTGTGAAAAGGAAGTCCGTGGGGTGGTCCACGGGGCTCAGAAAGGCTTCAGGGAGCCTGCAGGCTATTTCTAAACTGTTTCCAGAGCGGGGCCAGGGACAGAGACAAGCCTTTCTATTCTCAGGCATCCATGCCCCTGAAACAAGCAGCGTAGGTCTGTCCGGAGCACAGCCAAGAAGCCCTGACAGAGCCCAAATGCAGCGCTGGGGCATACGCTCAGGGCCCATCCGAGCCGCTCTGATGCATCTGCATCCAGACACAAGTGGGCAGAGTCCGCTGTAATAAGGGTGAGCCCACCTTCCTTTCCTGACTCAGATCCAGGTACAAAGGCTAACTGCCCCATCACAAGCCCAGAGGCAGCATCTGGTAATTCCAGATCTCTCACAAAAGTCAAAGAACAAACCTTTGAAGAGTCCACGTGCAAAAAAGCTAATGCACCAGCATGCCCAAAACTAGGCTTCCTTCCCTACCTATCCCCTGGTATTAGCTATGAAGATACAGGAGTACAGCCTTCTTCTCCACCCTGCATCATGCAGAGGGGTCCCTGCTCATTGCTATTGACCCTTGGCGTTTGCCCTGTCCATGTAGACCAGCAACCCCTTGATGCCCTTAGGTGCTGCCATGCAGAGAATCCACGGGCAAGCCTGGGAGGCACCATGCAGGCAGCAAACTCGAGACCATCATGAGAAGCCATGCTCTTGGTAATGCTCCAAAAGGTACCAGTGGCTTCCTTGCTCGGCCTGTTTGAAACCCAAGGGAGTTTCTGCAACAGAGGGCATTTCAAATTGGTGGCAGAGGGGTGGGGTAGTAAAATCCAAGCGGATATCCCCCGCTACCCAGACCCTTCTATAGAGCAGGATGCTTTGAACATGCCACGTCAGTGGGGTGACACTTCTGCATGGATCTGGCAGCCAGCCTAGGGGTGATCAGACAGGAGCAAGCCCCAAGTATCGTAGCCAGTAATAATGATGGGAAAGGAAGAAAGAGCATGAGGTGGGGAGGTTTGCTCAACAGAGGCCCTTATAGCATTTACAGATGAGGTGGAGAGAAAGTAATTATTATGCAATTAACTGGTTAATTGTGCAACAAATTTAGACCACCCCACATATGCAAAGTAATTATCACACCGTAAAAACCTCTATCCGGCTAGAAAGAGAGCCAACCAGCTAGCACGGTTAGTGCTTGAAAACGTGTGACAACTCCAGAGCTGGTTTCTAGCCAGCTTTCATGCGAGCACGTCAGTGCCCAGATGCACGTCTGCCCGTATGCTTTTGGGGCGAGCAAGAAATGTTAGTTAGTAAAGATATAGCCAATTGCTTTGTCAGTATACAACATCATTTGCTTGACTGAGCTGAAAGCAGGGCAGGCAGAGAGGTACATTCAACCTGCCACATGCCAGCTACTGCTGCCCAGACGCGGGATGTGGCATGGGCTTGAGGCCTACATGCACAACACAGACTGCAACAGGGGTCTGGCACCTTAAGCTTCCCAGGACACGATCATCCAGTTCAAAATGCCTGTGCAATTCGGGTCCTGTCCTGGCTGCGCTCCAGGATGCGAGGGAGCCGGCAGAGTTGCTGTGGCTTGTGATTCAATTATAGGGTTCCCCACCCCGGCTTGTTCCTTCAAGTGCAACTGTGCACTAATTGGAATCCCCTGGAAAGGCATCGCTGCCTCTGCTGTGTTAGAGGCAAGAGAGCACTTCCCTGCTACAAGCTCGGCCACGATTGGGATCACCAGGGAAAACCGCGGTCGATAGACAGGTCTCCGGCACAGCCATTCGGAGGACGCGCCCGACCAAGCCTCCGGAGCGAGGGGTAGGAGCTCGGCTAATTGGGCATGCCTGCTGTCATGTCCAGACAAACACTAGGAAACACGCTCTCGGTCCTCCGGCTAATGGGCTCATGTGTTATTTATAACACGCGGCACCGCAACAAACACGGATTTTTAACATGTTGGCTCAGGGCTTGTTATACAGAGGCAGTGACAAGGGGAGCTAAAGCAGGAGAGTAGGCGACGCAAGGGGCGCGCGGTGGGCCAGGCAGCCTTGCTTCTCCGGGCCGCCGGTTCAAATCCAGCCGAAGTCCGTAGCGATTGAGCATCCTTTCCCGTGGCTATCCGTTGGCTTGCGTGAAATTAGTTCAGTCCGCATCTTTGTCAGCACGGAGATTTGGGAAGAAAGGTTCCCTGCAGTACCCGCTCCCCAGCAGACCAATGTCACCAGTTTGAGAAGGCAAAGACTTGCCACCACAGTCTGAGCTGGCTGGTGTTCAAGGAAGCGTCCAGCAAAATAACAGCCCATCCCCAGACTAAAATCCTGTCATTCATTGCAGAGGCAGCCAGCTTGGGCTCAATGCGCCCTCTTTCTTTTATACGGCATGTCACTCACTTATTTACAACGTATCATTATTCTTAATCAGGCCTGCATCCGAAACTATATCGCCGTCGTTACATGCAAAGTCTTTAAAATAAAGCCTTATTATAATAATATAACTATGCCTGGTTGCATCCTATAGAAAATACAGCCTCTATTACAGTAATATACTATGCTAATAACCCATGCCGATCTAACGTGGCGCGCTAGTGAAATCCATAGGGCTTTCCTGCTTTCATCCCAGAAAGGCAAGTCATGCGTTCCCAATGATGTCATGGTGCCTGACGTCCCCCAGATAATCCCTCCCCACTTCTCGATGGACTTGCCCCGCATCCTCATCGCTTGAGGGCCTGTCCACTTCCGACTACCACGCACGACCCTAGTCGCACACTTCCTCCACACCAGTTTGCTGCCAGCTGTTCGGCACGGTCTCCAGAATTAAAAAGGCCCAATTAGCTCCCCGCTACCTGATGCGGGGCCTGGAGAAGAGTGGGGAGACAGCCGATAGCTCCCTACACAAATACGCCACCGGCCCCGGACAGTTTGTGATGTTAGATTTAATTAGCCGGACCGTTCCAGGCCCAACCGTGCCCAAGCAGAAAAAACAGCATCGAGACCAAAGAGAATGAAGATGATGGACAATTAGGCAGGTTGGGACCCGGAGAAGAGAGGTCTAAGACGGGTGAGGAAAGCTGCCTCGTTACAGGAATCCTCTCTCTGCTCCCGTCCCCGTCACCGGCACGCTGCCACCGACAGCAGGTGTCTCGCAAAGCCTGGCTAATCCATTTCAGGAGCTGAAGCTCCTCGGTCTCCCCACTTGAGTGGCTGTTCATCTTCCAATGACTTCCCCCTTCGGAGGCCTGCTGTTCTGTTGCACCTCCTACAGCTCAGCCCTGCGAGCTCGCATCAATCTCGCAAACGAGATGCTGGCTCGCTAGCCCGCTGAAGTGCTCCTTTGATGGTTTAACAGCACATCCCCGAGACAGATTCGCCCAGGATTGCAGCAGCGCTACAGAAAGGAACAATATTGCTCTCCTCTCCCGAGCCCACGTGCGTTAAGACATGCCTCGTGGTATATGCTGTCCCTGAAGCACTATGCATCATCTATTTGGATCAGAAACTCAGAGGCGATACCAATCTGGCCAGGTTGAAGAGTTGCGCCAAACTCTGCACGTTAAGGTGGATCTTGGGATTAGCGGTGTAAAACCAATCTTTGAATCTATGCCCTGCATGAGGGTGGAAATTAAACTGAAGCAGAGCTGGGATTCACGGGGGGGTAAGAAAACCAGGCGGGAGAGTACAGCAGTCAACTGTACATCGTTTCATAGATGTTAGGGGCTGGAAGGGACCTGACAAGATCATCGGGTTTGGTCCCCCTGCACTCAGGCAGGAAAGACTGCTGGGATCAGACAACCCCAGCAAGATGAGCGTCAAGTTTGCGCCCATTATTTTTTCTCCTCCCCTGGGGGACTTTGGTGAATAGACGCTCCCCCAAGCCCTGATGTACGCCCTGACATACTTACAGTACACTTGCACTTCACATCTTTTGCTCCTCAACAGCATTAGACCTCTCTCCTGGGCCTGCCTCCCCCCAGCATGGTGGAAGCAGGGGTTGTGAAACCCCACATCAGGCTCCCTCCTAGGGAGAGATTCCCCAGTGCAAAGCAGCACCATCCCCATGGCTCGGGTAGGATTCAAAGCACAAAAGATGGGCAACCAGACTGCTGGGTACACGCCTGATGCGTCTCTCCAAAGCACCGTCTATTCAGAGCTGCCCCAGACGGAGCTGCTGTTGGCATTAGCTCTGGTTGGCAGGGGTGACTGCGTGGGACTCACACATCACCTGCCCAGCTGTGCTTCTGCTGATCTACTGGGAAAACTATTAGCAGCCTGCTGGTTACAGAGCAATATTTAGTAGCCAACTGTAAGTGGAAGAGTCTACATCCCTTAATCACTTGCGTATTGTGTGTAGCCTGCACACAGGGCCGGGGGAGGTTTCTAAAGTGTCTGTCCCCCTACTCAAAACATTGATGGCAGCTCTGATGTGTCCAGAGATGCACACAAGGTGTTTGCTGGGAGGGGAATGAAGACTTCGCAGAGCAGGGAAGCAATTACGAGGCGCTCTCTTCCCTGCATGCCAAGGGCCAGAACCTCAGAGGAGACTGCTGATGCTATGCTAGCGTAGACCCGCTCCCCATGGCACTCCTCTGCATTTCCACGTCTGTTATTGCAGTTCGTGCATGCAGTTTCCTCATTTAGCAACCCCCGCCTGGACTCACCCGACTCCTTCGGAGGTATCGAACTGCATGGAAAGTTGTGCAGCTTTGTTGGCTCTCCAGGCAGCTGAGTGCCAAGATCTGCTCGCTCGGTCAGGGCATGCGATCTGGCCTGAGCTCTCGACTTGACCCTCTCTGCCACAATTCACTATCAGCAGTTACCGTGCAGAAGACTGTTGTAGCCATCCTTCCTCGTTTTGCCTCATTTACTCTCCACTCTTGCCCTGAAGCAAAATAATTTCTTTACTCAGATCATAAAACATATTAAGCCATCATGCATACTTTAAATCATGCAAAATTTCCCGTTTCACCTTGTTTTTAACAAGATGACCATTCCTGGTAATTAAAGCAAGGGGGTGATGTGAAGCAAAAGGTTCTCTTTACGACTCATAGTTTCATAGTTGGTTGGGTCGGAAGGGACCTGAGCAAATCATCAAGTCCGACTCCCTGCCATGGGCAGGAAAGAGCACCGGGGTCAAACCACCCCAGCAAGGTGTTCATCCAGATTCCTTTTGTAGACCCCAGGACAGGAGCCAGCTCCACTTCTCTTGGAAGTTGGTTCCAGATCCTGGCCACCCTGACCGTGAAGTAGCGCCTCCTGATGTCTAGTGTGAATCTACCCTCCGCCAGCTTGTGACGGTTATTTCTAGTCACTCCTGGTACTGCTCGGGGGAACAGGGACTCCCCCAGTGCCTGCTGGTCCCCTCGACTAGTTTGTAACAGGTCACCAGATCCCCCTCGGCCTTCTCTTGTGGAGGCTGAACAGGTTCAGGTCCCATTGCTTCTCCTCGTAGGGCCTGCCCTGCTGCCCCCCGACCATGCGGGTGACCTCCTCTGGCCCCTCTCCGTGCTGTCCACGTCCCTCCTGACGTGCGGCACCCAGACCTGGACGCAGTACTCCAGCTGGGGCCTGACCAGTGTTGCGTAGGGGGGAGGATAATGATGACTCCAAGATCCTTTCCTGCCTCTGCACTGAGAAGAAGGGAGCTCGCAGCCTGTAGGTCTGCTGCTGGTTCTTCCTCCCCAGGTGCAGCACCTTGCACTTGTCAGTGTTGAACCCCATCCTGTTCCCATCCACCCACCCCTGCAACCTGTCCAGGTCTGACTGCAGGCTGTCCCTCCCTTCTAGCGTGCCCACTTCCCCCCACATCTTAGTGTCATCTGCAAATTTGCACAGAGTCCTTTTTACTCCCCCGTCCAAGTCACTGATGAAGATGTGGAACAGCGCAGGCCCGAGGACCGAGCCCTGGGGGACCCCACTGCCCACATCCCTCCAGGTCAAAAACAACCAGTCCACCACCACCTTCTGGGTGCGACTCTCCAGCCAGTTAGCGACCCATCTGACTGCGTAGGCACCACAGTCTCCTAATTTCTTAATATGAATAGGGTGAGAGAGAGGGTTGAAGGCCTTCAAGTCCAGAAAGACCATGTCCACCCCAACACCTACAGCCAAGGATTTTGTGCCCTGGTCGTAGAAGGCCACCAGGCTGGTCCAGCAGGACCTGCCTCGAATGAACCCATGTTGGTTGCCCCTAAGCATGATGTCCCCTGCCGGTCCCTCGCGGACGTGCGCCAGGATAACTCCCTCCGGGGCTGAGGTAAGCTTAACTGGCCTATAGTTTCCTGGGTCCTCCTTCCTCCCTTCTTTGAAAATGGGGACCACATTGGCCCTTAAACCATCATTTGTCCTTAAACCATGAAAATCCTGCAGAAATGCCTTAGCCAGAAAGACTGGAGTCCTTCAAAGAAGCAGGAAGCAAATGCCCAAATACTATTGCAAGTCAACGCACCTAAGTCCCTTTAACTCCTTTTGATGTTCCCAGTGCCTTGCCCATTTATATGTACGCACCTTCACAAGGCTGCTGTTTGAACCGATTCAAATTTGCAAAGCATTCCCTACACCCACGGTCAGATGCAAAGACAAGGAGAGCTATGGAGGTCCTGGACTTAAATATTGAGGAAAATCATTATTAGATTAAGAAAGCTATTACTAGATCTCAGGCACAAAAACAACTCGCAAGGAGCAGGCGATGCTTTGGAGCGCGAGCTGAGGCCGTACAACTTGTTTCAGTTGTGACATGATACAGACGGATTTGAGCAACTGAGCCCCTGGAAAAACGAACGTCGCATTTCATTTGCAGTAGATTAAAGCCTCCATCTGCACACGCACACAAGCCAGGCGGCCGAACCAGCAGTCGGCTTTACAACCCGTTCAGGTTCTCAGCTCCGTCACCTCACTTTTGAACCTAAATTCCACGGGTAGTATAGTTGTTTAATTTTCTTTTTGTGCTTAAAAAAGCCTATTAGATCTTCATTGCCCTCCTCCCTTCCTCCCCACCCCGACATCCTCCCCATGGCCTGCAGTTAATGAGAAGAAATCAGTATATTGCACCTCTCTGCTGAAATGGCAGGATTCTTTGGTTACCAACTCATTTGCTGTTTAATTGAAATCTTTTCTCCAAACTCATTTCCATACCACTGCTCTTTTGGAATGCAGAATTACAGCCCAGTATTGATCATCCTTCCCCCACACCCGCCCCCATCCTCAATTGAGTTTGCAAGGATACACATTTTTTTTTAAGCAACCCATCCTGCCGCCCTGGTCCAATCTGAAACCTACTGGCGTGGCTGGAGGCAATTTGCTAGATAAAGGAATCAAAAAAATTTAGTCTGAAATGTATGAAATCTAGACCCGCACCTACCATATAAAGGTGTGTGCGTGGGTGGATATATAGATTAGTTCAGACAAGGTTTAGATGAGGAGTGGATTAAAGGCATTGGCTGTGAAGGAGCGGAGTTGGTAAAGCAAAATCCTAATGCATATTTCAGCTCATGTCTGGTCATAATTCTCTCCCCCTGGCAAGAACAATGTCTTTGCTGAGGAGATGAAACAAAGCAAATTTAAGGATGGCGGGGACTTGCGGGGTGGAAACTGTACTCAGTGCAGCCACTGAAATTTTCAGAAAATTATTCTGATGATCCTTTTCTAGAGATCAAACTGCATGTGTGATAGTTATGGGATTGAAATCTCAAGCTCTGCAGTTAAATTATTTGCCAGCCAGTGAGAAGGACCGGTGTAATGCCGTGGCTCTTTATATGCAAGCCGTGCCCTTGTCCAGGATGGACTGCTGACCATTTGGCATGCAGGTCGTGTTGTTACAGAGGCTAGTACACTTCCAGTTCATCCGAGTAACGGCAGGAAAGGAACCCTGCACTTGGCCAATTTAGGCATGTTGGGTGCTGGGGATCGCAAGTGGTACCCACGCTTGGTTTGGGCTATCGCATTTGGGCTACCAGCAGGCACGTGCATTTGGTTAGGGCTACCAGCCGACATGTGCATTATCCGAGCATCCCGGGGTATCTGATCTCCTGAGGATGCAGGGTTGAAGCCCGGCAGTTATGCAAGTTGCTTCCAGAGCCGGAGCTCTGGAGGTGAATACTTCCAGCTTTGGAGGCTGCAGGTTCAATGCCAGCACAGTAGTCAGGATGACAGATGCAAGGCAACCATGGAGCATATGGTGATGTGCAATTACAGTGAAGAAATAGAGGTCTTTGTGACCTCGCCTTCTAAGTGCTATGCCAAAAGCCTATCAAACAGGAGATTCAAGGCCAATCTGGTAGAGATTTGCAATTCCTGTTGGCCAGAAAGGAAAAAAATTGCCCCTGTTCTATGAATAATCGTGATCCCCTTCCCTTCCCTACTACTGGAATATGGGTGAGAGACAGACATGCGTTAGAGATACCCTCCTCAAGACCTTCCCCAAAGCAAACCAAGGTCTGCCCGCCACATCTCAGTGGCATTTCCAGAGAGGATTAACCTGCCCGTTTATCCTGTTATATAGATATGCGTCTTTGCACCTCAACTTGCTTGTGACACAAGACACGGCCCTTCTTGTTTCCCAAGACTGTGGAAAGCAGCAACAGGCTAGGCACTGCTTAATCTTTAGGGACAAACATTGCACATAAACTGGTTTAAGTGATCAGAAACCGGCTTAACCTGCAACAGAAGAGACGTTCAGTGCACATAAAACTGGCCAAAATTGGTTTGAGATAAACCTGGGTGAATGCAGTATCAGACTTAACCGATTGAGCTCAAACTGGTTTATGCAATGTCTGTCCCAGACCTAGACGTGAAGGGGGGTCTTGAAGATCTACCTGATGCATAGGCATTTTGCTAGGCCTCGCTCCTAAGGGTGAATTGCACTGCTTATGACCTGGTGACTTGGCTCACCTCGTGCTAATGGGGATTCGAGCCCTTGAAAGATGCTGGTTCCTGCTTTCCCCACACTCAAGCTCCTCTCTCATGATGAGGATCGTTCCAGAGAGAGACGCAGCCCTTGCCAGCCAAAGGAAAAGGCCATGTCACCATCTTGAACTCAAGGTCCCTGCATTGCAGATACAGTTATCTGCAACCGCCAGGAAGAAAACATAATCCCTTTCCCCTACAGTCTAAAAATTCTGAGTGCATCGCTGAGCCATGCGACACCCACTAAAACCGGCAAAAATCATACAGCTCGAATCCCATCTGCCCCTTTGAAGACGAGACTGTCGGAACCCCGTACTATTTGCCATGTAGCTACACGGTAACTGGTGCCCCGTAATAAAACAAAGCTGATCTCCGAGTGTATTTTTGCACAGGAGTTCATATTTCTGACTTAGGCAGACGCCGGGGATCTGTACCAAAATTAGCAAAAGGATTTCCTTTTGTTTGTGATCTCCTGGTACTTGGGCAGCAGCTGGGACTCTGCATTCACAGATGTTTGGGCTGGGCAAACAAATTACCAGAGACTAGCCTCATTTAAAAACCCTGCAGAGGTAGCTCTCCAATCTTACAGTGGGAATCAGACGCTGACTTCTTCATTTATAGATCCCGGACACTCTGATGGAGCAGGGTCTCTACAAAGTCAAAGCTGGTCAAAGCTCACCCGATGTAACCTCCTCCTCCTTTTTTCCACCATGCAGCCTGGCAGCTTCCAAAGAAGCCGAAGCAGCCGCCCGCTCTGCTCCCAAACCCATGTCCCCTTCGGACTTCCTGGACAAGCTGATGGGGAGAACTTCAGGCTACGATGCCAGAATCAGACCCAACTTCAAAGGTAAGCAAAACCCTGCCCATTCGGGTTCGGTTATTGGGCAACGATTGCAATTACCGCTCCCCGGAGGTCTTCCTGGATGCAAGGGAAACGTGCCTGCTTTATATTTATAAAGCACCTTCCTTCCTGTGGGATCCCACAAGTCCTGCGCTCCCTTCTTATGCAGAAATGTATAACTGTGTACAGAGTCCACTCGCCGACCACTCGAGCGCAGCTGCCCTAAAGGGTGCAACCCAGGGGCTTTTTAGCAAGACCCCGTCACCGGTACAAAGCAAGGATGAAAACTGCATCGAATACACTGCAAAGGGGGCTGGGGTGGGCACACTGTAGCTGCCCAGCAGCAAGGGTTTGCAACAAGCCTGTCCTTTCCCCGTTGCCTATTGAGAGGAAACCCATGTAGGCCTGGGCTAGGTGGAACAGGGTTTTGAACTGGAAAAGGGATCTCTATAAGGAACAGGCTATGAACCACGGCTCTGAATAATATATTTGGATTATACCTGGTTATTTCACATCCATGCATTCACTATTCGTGACGCACTGAAAGTAGGAGTTAAGCCACTCGCCCGAAAATAAATATGAAATGAAGCCTTTAGCACACGTTATAGCAAGTATAACCCAGCTGCCACACGCTACACGAAAATGACTTAAGGAACAGTTTGTCTTCCATAGTTTTTAAAAAGTCACATGCACTAAAAACCAGTCTGATGAGAAGACGCAGCGTGAAGGGAAGGCAGGAAGAATGGGTACGATTTCATCTAGGAAAGAGAAGACCGAGCGGGGACTAGCAAGCCGTCTTCAAATACAAATAAGGGTGATCTGAAAAGGCTAGCAATCAATTACTGCCAGCATCCACAGGGGACAGGCCAAGTAGCAATGGGCTTAAATTACAATGTGAGAGATTTAGGTGGGATATTAGGAAGAGCTTTCCAATGATGAGGGCGGCTAAGCCCTGGAACGGATTATGCAGAGGGGTTGTGGGATCTCTGGCACCGGAGGTGTTTCAGTGAGTGTTGGACAGACATTTAGACTAGCTCAGCCCTCGCGATCCCTCCCAGCCTTTCATATGTCTCCTTCACCCCGAAATGAAGACACAAATGAAGTGAACAAGAATCAGAAAGAGTCAAACTTTCCCACACATCAGTACTTTGCAGCTTGATCTCCAGAGCCCAATGGAGTCAAGTATGCCTGT
The DNA here is from genome assembly GCA_030014935.1 of Caiman crocodilus. Taxonomy (NCBI): domain Eukaryota; kingdom Metazoa; phylum Chordata; order Crocodylia; family Alligatoridae; genus Caiman; species Caiman crocodilus. Next base: position 33,049,669 of record JAGPOW010003447.1, on the reverse strand, counting down.
TATGTTTGCTGGGAAACTCCCTTTCCAATGGGACAGGGTCCCACCTCTAGCACTGCAGACACCTGAGGTTACAGACTTTAAGTCATGATTTATGACTTTATTATATAGATAATGTACGACTACAGACTATGGGACTATTCTTCATTATATAGAGAATGTATGACTACATTCTCTATATAATAAAGTTTTTATATGGAGAAAAGCCAGCCACGATGCAAGACGAGTCTACCGGTCCTGGCTCTCAAGTCAGGGGGTCTGTCTATTTGAAGGGGTAATGTCATCTGCAACGAGAAAAAGAATTTAGTAGCAGGAAATTTAAGGCAACTATTGCAAAGAATTAGGAAAAGCAGGATAACTCCCAGAGCTGCCCACCTGTCCCAAAGGCACCGGACAGCACAAACGCATGCACGTTCTCACAAATGGGTCTCTGAAATCTCCAGCTGCTCTATGGGGTCAGTATCCAAGTCGCCCCTCAACAGATGAAGCCAGTCCCTTCCTTCCAACACGCTCGCCCATGGACGGATGCATTCAGGGTGGAATCAGATGGAGGAGTGCCACCTATTGCCCACGAGAAGTGCTGTTGCTTGGAGCCGGTGCATACAGCACAGGAGGGTTGGGATACAGCGCTGAAGCCAATACCCTGGAGGCAGTGAAGCGGTGTTTGATTTAAGATCACATCTTCCCACACAGCGGATTTGTTCCTTTCATTCACGCTTCCTTTCAAGCTCCGCTCTCGCTCCCTGCCTGACATCAGAGGCATCATTGCTGTGCAAATGGATTGTGATGGCCCAGAGCATGGCGACTTCAGGTCGGGAAGGAGAGCTGGGCTGGCTCTCATGGAAATCAAAGCCCTTCGCACTGCTCTGGCAGCCTGACGGTGGAGCCTGCCCTATCTTCGAAGCGAACCAGCTCCTAAGTGCCATCTAGAAAAGATCTCTTCCAAGCTGCACGGGTGTAGGTTGCAGCCCTGTTGGTCTAAGGACATGGGCAGAAAACGTTCTTGGAGTAAATCTGATACCTTTTATTAGATCAAGTCAAATTTGCAACACATTTGCAACTCAAATTTGACTTGGTCTAATAAAAGATGTCACATTTACCCAAAGAACCTTGTCCATCTGAACAACAAAACAAAAAAATCTTGCTTTCAAGCAACGCTCTTCCCGCCTGGCATCGTGGCTCTAGCAAGCTCCTCTGAGCAGCCACGCAGGCTTGGGCCTCCAGATACCAGCTGTGCTAGAGGCTCACATCTGGCCACAGCTGCTGCCGCACCCCTGAGGCCCTTTTGTAATGTGACCTGACAAGTTGCAAATGGCACAGCGTTTTTTATCCGCATCCTGCAGCGAGAGCGAGTCAACTCTGGTATCACAAAAGACCTGCTCCTGACCGGCTGGCTGCTGTGTTAAAACCCATGGAGGCTTCCCTCCCACGGGCCTCATCCTGAGTACTTCTGCTGCTATTCAGCTACGTTGCCGTTTCTCGACGGCAGGACTCGTCGTCTCCTGGCATGCTGCAGACTCTTCACCTGGCCTCCACCTGTCCCTGCTAATAACAGAAGTGTTCAGAAGTGTCTCCCAATTGCTGGCTACCCAAAGCTGGCTCTTAGGATGAGTTGGACACTAAGAATAACTCAGACAAAGTGTTTCTCAAGCCAGGGACCAAAGGAAAAACTACCAGATAGATGGACCCCGCTCGTCCAGAAGGCAAGAACCGGGAACTGGAGGGAGAAAGGAAGGCAGGAAAGAGCCACCCAACTGACCCACTAGTCCCCTCGCACTCCTTTGCTGAAACCCAAGCTCATCAAGTCCAGTGGTCGTTAAGGACCCACCGAAGCCTTGGGCACCCACTCACTGGGCGCAGGGCTTAGTCCTTCACGGTGTATCCCCACATGTTGGTGCACAAAGCCATGCAGGTTGCATTTCATACCCACTCCGCATCAGGGCAGCCAATTACATCAAGCAGGTCACCGGTGAATCAACCCCTAAGCAATGGCATTCGTTAGACATCTCTTCTTCCAATGCAGGCCATTTTTCATTTTTGAATCCTCCTTTGGCCTGTGCTTTGTCCTCAACTGCTTCTCAAGACAAACCAGGCCCTACAATCTCACCCGGTGTTGCCCGCTGTTGTTAGCTCCTAATTTCTGTGCCTTGTTTTGTTCCTTACCTTCAGCTTCCCCTCCTCCATCCCCCCAGGAATAAATTGGGCTATGATAATGCAAAACTCTTAGGAGCAATTCATCATTGCAACAGCTCCTGCAGTCCATTGGCAGGCAGTAGGCTCTGTCCCTGAATTTCCCAACGTTAAGAGATTCCTCCCAGAAACCAACAAAAAAAGGGGAAGGCACGCAGGGTTAAAAAATGCACCATTGCTATTGCTTGTCGCCATTGTGTGCATGTACACACAAGAAATTAAACTTTAATATTTAATGAAATATATACACTATCCTTCTGCTGAAGGCAGCTGGATTGTAATTTTATTCGAGATAATTTAATTTCAGATTTATTTCAATGAACTCCACCTTCCCCGTGGGGGCAGTTCGCTGGCTCGCTCTCCCACACGTAAATCAGGATCCAATTTATATGGAAGTCACAGACGCAGCTTTGCAGAGCTTGGGGTTGTAGCTCTCCAAGCACGTCATTTAAATTAACTGGCAGTAACTCATCAAGGCACTTTAATGGGTTAGATCTAAATGAAAAAGTAGAGCAAGACTGTGCTGGATCAATGTGGGGGGCTGAGATTAGAAAAGGGAGGGACATTTATGGGACAGCCATCTTCTTGAGAATAATAGGCATCCTTGGTGTTTGGGTAGGATTTAGCGAGGGAAATTAGCACTCGGGAAGGTGAGAGCAAACATGCTGGTAGGGGTGCTATAGGCTTCCTACACCCATGCTTTGGTATTGAATTGCACTGTCGTCCCCTGGTAGGAGACAACCCGGTCCCTGTACCACTGTGTTTCACTCCAGAGGTGGCTGCATGACTGCAGTCGGTACAGGGCATTTCTAGCTATCCGGATAAGGACTGGGCTGTTAGAGGAGCAGAGTGCTCACAGCGGCCACCGACCGCAAGCAGAGATGCAGGCATTTAGCACCTCGACGAGTCAAGTCTGCTGCTGGCAAAATCCTGCTCGGGTCCATCAAGGAGATACTGCCTGCTAGGTTAAAAGTGCCAAGTCAATGAGCAACTCCACCTGCGGTGACAAAACAGCTGCAATATTTCGCGTACGCCAGGGGTGCTTATGGCACCTTCGCTCAGTTGTAACGCAGCGTCCGTGCAATCAGCACGCGTGCCCCTCCGGGCTGCAAGGCTACAGACACCTATTGATTACTCGCTAATGACATAATGTAGCCTACTGTTTCACCAGCACGGTTCCTGGATCTCCCCTACTCGCCTCCCCCAAACACACACGGGTTTCAGGCAGTTGCCCCCAAACTCTGATTCAAGAAGTCAGTCATTCTCTTCTCCACCCAAAAGACTAATCACAGAAGGAACCAGTGGGTGCCAGCTGCATTTCTATCAATTAGAGTGGCCACAGCACAAAAATACATCATTCCTCCTCCCCATCTGATATCCTAACCTATACCTACGTTTAATGAGCCTGGTTACTGAAACCTGTGGATCGACCAGCGTGAGAACTAATTTTCGCAGTAAAAAAAAATCCAGACAAGCCCTGCTGCACGCAGCCCTTTCTAGCTAGCTGCAAAGTTACTCACATCTTCTACTAGGTACAAGGCTTAAAAAGGAGGGAGACATGAAAAAAATAAAATTAAAAAAAAAAACCCACAAACCCCACAAAACAGGCTGTGAATGTAACATTTGCAATCAAGAAATTCCATTAATTTCTACCGAGGAGGAAATGTACATTGATTACAGACCAGAAGAGTCTTGTTAAAAAAAATCACTGGACCAAAAATGAGCGAGTATTTCATCTTTGTGCAGCTGCGAGCTCACAGATGTGGCCTCTGATGTCAAGTCCCTGAAGTACATCAAGTCTAAGCCGTCGGGCAGCACGTGAAATACTAATGTACAGCAGAGAGGCGTGCTGTAGAAACACGATCATCTCTGACCACTAAACTCATCTTTAGATCCCTTTTTTTGGAAAAACGTCCCGGATGAAGCTGTTCCAGAGACTGAAATTCGGAGCGCCTAGAACGACAGATGTTCGGCGCCCGCGAATGAGTGTTTACCGAGCATCGGGAAGGAGAGGGAAGGAGAAGTAGTTCATGCTCCAAGGATCTTACAATCTAAATGAGGCAAACAATAGAGTGAAAGCACCCAGGAGCCCCGGGCGCCAGGCAGGAGGCCAAGCTGGGAGAGGCGGAGTGGGTTTGCATGAGTGCTCCTTTATCTGGATGGAGAAGGATTGGCTGGGCAGGAAAGCCAGCTCGGGGCTGACGGAGCTGAATGGAAGGGATGGGCACTGTCACTCGGAAGGGAGTTTAGAGACCAAGGCCTTGCAGCGGGCGCAGACAACACCCACCCTTGGCAAACCCCCAATGCGTGCACGCATCCACATGCTTCCGGCAGCTCCCCACAGCTCCATCCCGGTGCACGCTGGGATGGCGCCAGCTGCTGAATGGGTGGTGGCAGCTGGACTAAAGCACGGGACGAGCTGCAGCCCGCTGCCAGACGGCCACAAAACCCTTGCTCCACTTCACCATGCTGGAACAACGCAGCTGGCAGAGGGGGAGGGCTCCGCTGCCTCGCACTTCAGGCGCGTCAGCAAAGCACCCCGTGCCTCAGTCTTCCCATCTGTCAAGTGGAGCCAAAAGCACCTCCAACCTGCCACATGCCTCAGCTATTTTGACGGGAAAGTCCCCAGGTGAGATGAGCTTGGGTGCTCTTGTACTCGACCACGACCGTACCAATTCCACACCCAGTCACTGGGTATACTGGAGACCAAAATCTAGAGCAAGCTGTGGGATAGCTGTGGGAGTCTTTCGATGCACTGGAAAAACAGCAAGTCATTACTCTTTTTTTTTTAAGCATGCAATAGGTTTATTCATTAACACATGGCTTTTTGAAACACGTTCTGAATTTTTCTACTTGGGTTTGGTTTGGGCTCTTTTCTGGAGAGCGTGGTTTTGGCCCATTGTTTTAGCAAACTTATTATTTTTAATTAGGAACCCGGTGAATGGAAGTCTCTTGCTAAGACTGAGCGTTTCTAAACAGCTATAAACACAGGAATGACGCAGCGTGTTCAAAAACCACGATTAGGGTCTTGCTGGGTTCTTAATTATCTGCCTTTTGGGGTCAGTGTCAGATTATCGTTCACAGGCAGAGGTGCAAGAAACTTTTTTAAAAAAAAAAGGGGGGGGGGGAAGCTGAATTCGGCCATGGTCACAGGACTCCAGAAGATGGAGCTTTCAGGGGGGGAAAAACGCCTCCCAGATCTCACAAAATCCAAACGGATGCATGTGGCCGAGCAGCGGATCTATGCTTCAGTCACGGACGGGACCATCGTCAGTGCGGAGATGGCCAAGCGGTCTAGACACGGCAACCAGCAGCTCTGCGTAGGCAGACTGACTCTGATGAGAAGCTGAGCAAATCATCCAGCCCAGGGCTCCTGCAGCCAGCGATGCTGAGGGATCTCCGCACTAGGTTGCAGTCACAGGAGTTGGCTGCAGAAACGACTGCAGCGTGGACAAGGCAGGCCAGCTGCAGGGTCCAGACAGCTCCGACGGAAGCGACAGGGAATGCAGAATCGGAGACAGGAAAGAAACGCTCCCTCCAAAGACTTGGAAGAGGCAGGAGTAAACTCAAGGCATCCAGAGACATCAGGGGAAGCCCTCAGCGGGTCCTTTTCTGGCTGCTGAAGGGTCCAGACAGCCCTGCTCGGTCCCCAGCCCCGAGCTGTTCCCCATGTGCTGTTTCTCTGCTGGAGCAGCAAAGGTGAAAAGGCTCCCCCTCCCCTCACCCCCATGTACATGCTGCGTCAGCTCCCACTTGGCCCCGGCTCCATTGTCCCTATTGAGTTGCGCAGCCCCACTTGGGCCGTGCACAAAGCCCTGCTCGTGCAAAGGGGGTTTGCTGACTCGGCTAATCCCCTAATCCGCCAAAGGTAAAACGGTCAGGTAATGACAGGCACGAAACAAAGGGGAGAGGGAACAAAGCGCTGGGCGGCCCGTTTCTGATGACTCCGGTATAGCGGCAGAGTCGGGATTCCGGCTCTAATCCTCCCCTCCTGGTCCAACAGGCTCTCCCGCTGCCTGCCTCCGCTTACAGGGGCAAACTGAGCTTTCCGGCCTGGCAGGGCTGTTACGAAAAGGCAGCAGGAGCAGGCAGCGGCTCGGCTGGTGGAAACGGATGGAGCGGTGGCCGTCTCCATCAGCGGAGGGGCTGACTTTATTGAGAGTTAGGCACGGCCCCAAGATGTGATCTCAAACCAGGGAGGAAAGAAACTGCAGCCCGCTTTACCCCTCTGAGTGCAAGCAATGACTAGGACTTCTCCTAGGGGTGAGGCAACAGGTAAAAGGAAGTCTCCAGGTCCTGAACCCTGTGCTTACCCCTTACTCAGCCTTTATTTCCCATCACCTGGTGCTGAGCTGCAGGCCCTGGCACCTTCCCGATTCCATCCCTGCACAGCCCCACCGGTGCACGGCTGCACCACCAGCACGCCCCACCGGTGCACGGCTGCACTAACACGGGTTTGCCGCCAGCATGGCACGAAGGGCCGCAAACCATGATGAACCCTCTCACAACACCGTGACACCACCCTGGTTTCTCCTTCAGTCTCCAGCCCCTTCCACCCATGCAAACTGTCACCCTGAGGCTTGCAAGATATGGTCAGCCGGCCGCACGTGCGCAAGACTAGCAGATGCGTGCTCTGGAACACGGCTGAGAAGCACACGTCAGATCTAGACCCTGTAGCAAGTGCCAAAGAAGCTTTAAAGCCTCCCTGGTTGCAATGAGTGAAGGAAGGAGACTTCCTCAGAGAACGAATCTTGCTCAAAATTAAGAGTCTTAGCAATTAAAACCAGCCTCCTGTCATCCTCAGGAAGCAGTTTCCTGAGGACTCACTGAGCAAAGACCTTAGGATCTGACCTCCTAGAATAGAGTCAAGTGCCGAATATGATTGTGGGGATATATGCAGATCCCTTGTAGACGGTCAGACATCCATGGGAAAGAGGAGGGGTTACAGCCTGCATAGTCCACTCACCCACCATGCCAACAGCAGCTAGTTCTTCCACAGAAGTGCTCGATGAAGCGCTTTCCAAGCAAGGGCAGTATCATTACCCATTGTGCAGTTGGGGAAACTGAGGCACAAGGTGGAAGCATGATGTGCCTATGGTCACCCAGATGGGAAGTGGTAGAGCCAGGAATAAACCCCGCGAGGCCACGAGTTCCCGCAGCAAGGCTCCCTCCAGAGCCGCGTTACTGATACAGTCTTATTTTGTCGTGCAGGCCCCCCAGTAAACGTCAGCTGCAACATTTTCATCAACAGCTTTGGTTCGATTGCCGAAACAACGATGGTAAGTAAATGCAGCACTCCTGGCTTTTATTATGCTAAAGTAGACTGTTACTCTCTTTTCCTGGGGTAGACCTCAAGTGGGAATAAATTAATAGCTCCAACTTACAAACCTTGAGGCATTTCACTGTTCAAAGACTATGATCCTGCAGGCGTCTGCACATAAAAATAGATTTTAGGAGCTGATGTTCCCAATTGTAGAATACACAAAATTGAGGGAAGAAGTAAAATGTGCTCCATTTACCTATTACTTAAGGTCTGACTAAGACCCAAAGTTGAAAGTCTGGATGCATCTCTGAAGGGCATTTAGGGGTGGGACTTTCAAATAAGCCCACTGTAGAGTAAAGGGATCAGAGTTAAGTACAGACCCAGCTTGCACCCTGAGGCTGGGGAAGGGCTTCAGACCTGGATTCTCTTTGGAGCCTGAATTTCCAGGGGGAAGCTGAACATTCACGTGATCAAAACCAACACACGCAGCACAGGCCAGCTTCGTCAGGAAATTAATGAACATTGCTAATAGCTGCATCTAATTTGTAAGGGGCTCGGAGGTGTCCACTGTAAGGAAAAGGAGATAATAGTCGTCAGATGGAGCAATGAAAAGGTCAATTGTGATATAAATCAGCAAAAAGCAACCCAAGGCTCTGTAGGTACAATGCCTTCCCGATGCGTTAATTAAAGATCATCCAGAAACATCTGCAGAGGCTTCCTCAGCCTGACAAAGGGTTTTTAAACCCGAAAGCTTGCCAAAAACATGTTTTCCAACTATTTACGTTGGTCTAATAATAGATATCAGATTCACCCAAAGAACCTTGTCCATCCAGAAATATGAGGTTCAACTGCTTTTGTAACGGTCTCTCTGGAAAGATGTGGAAAGCAATGTGCATAAATGCAACTCCGGTACTTTGTCCTATGCATTCAGAACAGGATTTGATAAATACTTCAGGAAATCAAGTCCTCAGCTGCATGGCAGGACAGAGCAAAGCCCAGAAACACCTGCTGCTGTATCAGGAGGTTCCTAAACCCCTTGCATTTGCAGGTAGAGCAGCATAAAATGGCAACCGCACTGAATTGTGTCTTTGCTCATGAACTGGAGTATGGGACCCTGATGAACACGTGGCCTCAATGCAGAGCATCACTGGGTGCAATCAGGAATTCATTAAATAGATCCTCCTCTTAAAAAGTATTAGATTGCCTGGGAGATGGGGCTGGTCTATTGATCTCTCTGTGTGTTATAGAGAAAGATGATATTATATAGCTGGCCTATATTGCTTCCAAAGGCATATCATAAAACCTTATACATGAAAATGCAAAGGCAGAAATCCCAAATGAACTGGGCTGATAGAAACAAGCACATCTTAAGCTAGCCTGACAAGGAGAAGCACGTGGCAGACTTCAGAAGCATACTGCAGGGATTAGCTACATTTTGCAGGACACATCATCTTGGATTCTCCCGTCCGAAGAAAGGATTCCCATTCCTGCCTGGAAAGAACTGTATTTTTTTCTGCAAGTGCCTATGTGAGCGGAGGCAGCAGATGTCAATTCTGCTCCGACAGACGCTACGAAACAAAAGCACAGCTCCTGGGAGCAGCCACTGGGACCCGCCGGTGCCCTGGCATTTTGGATCGAGTGCTGAAAAGCTGACCACCTAGCAACTGTTTACAGCAACGTGACACAAGAGCCAGACTGAATGAAGGAGAGGCAACATCAAGAGGTTGTAGCTTGGTTTTGCGGCAAAATCAGAATGAAAAAGACATTCAAAAATCCCTGCAGAGAAAAAATTGGGGGGGTGGGAAATGGTCTCAGGTCAGCTGAAACATTTCTGTTCCAGGGTCCACTTTGCATTTTTGGCATCATCGTTTCAAAATGATTCAGGCCAAAACATCCTGTTGGAATACCTTCCCCCCCTCACATTCTCTTCCAAGATATTGTTCCAGTGAAAGCAACCCAGTCTGGCGAAGCATTTCAGATTTAACAGACCCTTCTATTTCAGTGGAAGATTGCTGCACCGAGGTTTCACAAACCGGCTGGATTCAAAACAACTACAAGACTCTTGCTCTCGCTACAGTAAGTAGAAGACCCAGGCTTACAACTCAAGATGCACGACTCGCTTGCAAAGCAGCAATGCAGAGTACACAACTCTCTCGTGTCTCCAGAGGCTGGTCACATATAAGGCTGGCATCAGCTATTGCTGGAGCTGATGACATTTTTCTATTTTAATGTAACAACGTATCAACTTTAAAAAAAAAAAATGAATTTCCAAAGAAAATATTTCCTTTCAGTTCAATCCCAGTTTTCAGTGAAAAAAAAAAAAGGGTACCAGACCAAGCAACTGCTCCCAGTTAGTGGACTTTTGGTGGAAAAGCAGAAGCACAAACTTTCAGCCTTTGAAGGTTGTGGATTTAAATAGCAGAAACAGAATTAGTTAGGGTAACTTCATTGAGTTTACTTCTCTGGCCCAGGGACGAAGTACGTGGTTCAAGAGATGCTGCGGCTCAAGTCTGGTCTTCAGACTACAGAAGGCCCCAGATTCGTACACTTCAAATGCTCCATTTCTACACCACATTGTACAAAGCAGCTCCCTAGCACCCGAATCAGAGGTCTTTCCATTGCTGCATGTATTTTTATATACAAATATACTTCCATTGAGACTCTTAGTTGATGTACAAGACATAGCTGTTGACTTACAAAGAGTCTGTTCTTATTGGCCCCACACCACACCATCGACGGAGGAATACTTCATAGCTTGGGGCTCCGTAGCATCAGGAAGAAAACAAGAGCACGAGAAATAAAGAAGCTGGGAAAGTTGAGGTCACGTCCGTTAAGGAACAGGTGGCGAGGGGAGAAGAAGATGGGAGCCGTCCAAGGGAATCTGCAGGAGCTCCCAAAAGCTAGCAAGGCGAGTGAAGAACTGCGAGATTCAGAAGAAAGCAAGGAGGGAAAATTCACACGTGAAATGAGCTCCCACAGGCAGGGCCAGGGAAGAGGCAGTCCTTCAAGATCAGCAGATGCCAAGAGCTCTCGCTGCTGCACGGGACCAAAAAATGAAGGCAACACAGGCCTGGACCGGGCCCGAGATGAGCAGGACAGGTGGCTTTAAGGCTTTATCCACCCTGTGTTTAATCCAGCCCAAAAGATAAGAAAAGACGACACTACCAGGAACGTATTCAAACAAGCACTTAAAGTCAAGAAACATTAGAGGGCACAAAGAGCAGGACAGATGGATGGATGAGCCTAGCTGGCCTCTTTCTGTCCCGAAATATTACTATGGTAATACATTCAACAGCAGGTGGGTTCCATATTTAACATAAACATGAGAAGCATCCTTTCCTGCAGCTGATTTTATTAGCAACTCGGGCAGCTCTCTTTTGGCTTCCACACCGAGGAACAGAAATAAAAAGTTTCAAATCTCTCGTACAAACTAAAAATAGCAGCTGAAATCCATGGGTGCCGGGTCTCTCTACGGAGGCAGAGCGGGTTTACCAGCAGGTAATAAATGAGAATCGAAGAGGAAGATCACGCGCTGACATTTTGGGATTCTAGTGCTCAGCAGTGCTTTTTTGCATACGTATATTTGTCAGCTGCTTAAAAGGCATTTCATACTGAATTCATCCCATTTGAAAAGGGCAAGCCGAACGTGACCTTATAAACCAGCTGCAACACAGCCACACTCGCCGAACAAGTATCTAATAAGGACACGAGAAGCTGGAGGCTCTATCTGTCCAAGTGTAAAATACTTGTTTGGAGCCATCTGTACATAAGCCATCCAGTCGGATAATGAATCCCGCCTGGAAATGGACTTCCAACAACCCACTCAACCTCACGAGCTCCAACCCAGCAAGAATCAAACAGCTGATAAAACCTAGCAGGGAAAATATGGCTCTTGAGCCTGTCCTTCATCCAAAGCCGAGTCACATGAGGAACAGCGAGCAGGACGGGGAGGGAAACAGAAGAGACTTTTTTTTCCCCCTCAGCTGCTCAGCGTTTGCTGTTTCAAAGCCTGTAACATTTTGCAGTTTGCAAAAAAAAACCCTGAAATGGGACTTTCGATGCAAAGTACATGAACAATCCTAAAAAAAAAAGGCAAAGTGCAAGCACGCCTTTGGACAACACTTTTAAATTCTAATTTGGAAATAAAAACACAACGGCAAGACAGGCAAATTTCTCATTTGGAACACAGTACCATTTCTGAGTGGCTGGGGAAGGGAAAGTCAAAGGGTTTAATTTACCTTATAAACTACAGTGATGTGCAAAGCACCCACATGCCAACGGCCACCCAATTTCCCCGTGAATATTTTGTCCAACTAGACATACGAGGTGGAGCGGCCAGCGTAGCGATATCTCTTCGAATAATACTCTGCATTCTTCCCCCCTGAAGTTTCAGTTAATTTTTCTCATCGGGAACATCTGTTCAGCTCTGTTTGTGTGCAGGGGGTCTCCCCCAGCAAGATATTACACCGTTCTGCAGCAGGGGTTTTACTAGAACAATAATTTGCTAATGTAGCTTAAGGAACAAAGAAGCCCTCCCAGACACACCCAAAAGGGTGCTGAGGTCTTCCTGTGACCGCTCCAGCAGTGCCCAGACTCTTTCCCCTTCCCTGTACTTGCAAAACCACCCACGCTTCCACCTAGCCTCGGTCTCACCAGCTCCAACACCGCTCCCCACGGCTCCCTCGCCCCTCAGTTGCAATAGGATGAGAATAATGCTCTGCAACCTGCAGTGGCATTCAGGCCCTGCATGGCCTCCATGCATTCCCCCTCCTCTGACATGGTGAACTGCTACGTGAAACATCGATAGCTTGCAATGGAGGAAAAGGCCATCAGTGCTAGCCGTAGGATGGGAGACCCCACAACATCACCCTAGGTCCAGGCATTGCAAGTCCTGCAAGTTTCCAGCTCCACGAAGAGCAAGGGCCAGGGCAGGGCAGCCCCAGGATCTCCTCTGGGTCCCAGCCAGGGTTTAGCAGCAGGGAAAGGGCATTTTTTCCTCTCCCTCCCTCTTGCCCTGGGCTGCCTTACCTTCCCTGCAAGGGCGCTCTTAATCCTTGCATAGCTTCTCTCCGCCTCTGTCTCCGAAGCCTCTCCCAACCCCGTCAGGGCTCTGCCTACCTGCTGCCTAACCTGCACTCATTCACAGCACCTGCTTCCGCCTGGAGGGCTTGCACACAGCTGGGGAAGGTAATAAGGCCTTACATTAACCCCATCACTGGGACATAGAGCAGAGCAAAGTTAAGTCTCTCCTCCCGTTCTCCCAGCAAATGAGTGACAGACCTGGGTAAAGCACCGGATTCACTACCCATGGCCTCCATTGCTTTCCTAGACCAAGACAGGCAGCCAACTATGCACCTGCAGCATTAAAGAGAAGCACCCTTCAGTCCCATGCACCATCCTCAAATTGCAAACAAAGCTTCTAGGTCGTCTTCTTTCCAGGGAATAAACAAGGAGTCAAATAAAGACCTATTTTTGGTAAACCGAACAGTTTTTAACCTGGCTCAAGTGCAGTCTTCCTCCGCACAGACCTTTCCTTTCCTCTTCCTCCGCTCATAGAGATGTCAGCAGGGGTTTGCATAGTCTCCTTGGTCATTTATTCTCTGGCTGCCTGGGCCTCCTGGACCCAGAAAAGACAGCTCACACATGCCACTGTGCTACACAGGCTTACCAGGGGGCAAACTTCAGACCCTTGTAGTTAAATAAGGATGCCTGGAGCTGAGAGCAGCCCCTAGTCATGACTTGAAAATTATAGTCCCCTCCCTGGTGAGAGGATAAATGGTGGCTGTGGGTCATCACCTGCCTGTCCACATTAGCTCTGAGGTCCTTCGTTGGCCTCTGATTTTCCTAAGCTCGCTGGAGAGCAAGTCAAATCTCCTGATCCAACCACAATCTTCACTCAGGCCAGGACATGGGAAACAGATGTCTTTAGAGAGATGATCTTGTCAGTGGATGAATCGACTCCCATGCTCCTTGCCCTCAGCAGCATTCACCATGAGATGCAGTGGAGGGCCATGGGAAAATGCACCTGCATCACTTCCGGAGTGCGGTGCTTTCTGGGAATGGTAGAGGATGCTGCAGGCCATCGCTTCAGCCGTGCTGGGCACCCCCGCTTCTCCTGCATGCTCTTCATTGGCTTCCCAAAAACCCTGAACAAGCTCAAGATCTCAGTCCTGATTTTAAAGGCTTTTGAAAGACCACCGCGGCTCCCTCAGGACCACCTACCTGCTCACACTGAAGACTATGTTCAGGCACAAGGGGCCTTTTCACAATAAGGACAAGGAGACAATCTGCACAAAGGTTGTGTTATCAGCTCTCCCAGGAACTCAGGACCATTGCAAACCTCCTCAGCTGTGAGGCACATTTTTTGGCCTTGGCTTCTCCAGTATCACGCAGGAGGGAGGTGTGCACGCCCTGGTGTGCAGAACCCCTCCCCAAACACTCCCCTGCGTACGGTTCGGGGTGAGGAAGAAGGGAAGCAATCATGCAATAGATGTTTGTTGCATTGCCGAATGCATGGCTGGAAGGCACGCAGACACGGTGGTGATGAGCACAGTGCAAGACCCTAATCAGGAGGGAGCAGAGCAGGGGGATCATGCACACCCTTGGGGTGGTGTGAGATCTGCATGTCCTGTCCAGAGCGCATTATGTCCCATGAGACACAATTCATCCTCATTTGAGCCTTGGTCAGGGTCTCACATGGGGAAGGACAGTGCTGCCCACCCCCATCTGCTCCTCCTCTACCAAAGCTGCGATGGCAGATTTGCTCCCACCCGGCTCTTTCCTCCCGTTTCCCTTCTAGCTGGCGAATCTTGCAGCCAAAGCCAGGAATTTACTCCTGATTTTGAGTAACACAAGCCCCCGTGGTGGAAATCAGTTCCTTTTCCACCCTCGCCATGTGCCGTCGGGCTGAGCGCGCTCTGGGCAGCGAGCGCTGAAGTTTCTTCCAAACATGGATTTGATTTGTGTCGTACATGAAACGAACGCCTAGATGGAGCTGACCTGCTCGTGTTCAGCTGGTTTGCAGCTGAATAAGCAAAACAGCTTTTTGCTTTCTGCCTATTAGGACAATTACATTGATTTCCCCTGACTGCAACCACCACTGATCTTTACAAACAGGGAGAGAAAGAAATCAATGCATGCAGCGTGTTCAGGTAGTGGCTGGGTGCCGTGGAAAGGGCTGTTTGCGCACTCGCTCCTTTTCATCTCTCCCTCTTTCTTTTTCTCCTTGCAGATCTGTCTGATGGGTTAGTCCTGCACAGGGGCCCTCATTATTAGACATCCACATTTATTCAGTTTTCTAAAGACATGTTACCTTGGGGAGAGAGAGGTGGATAATGAAGCGAGAAAGATCCACTAGTGCCTGTGAAGGTGACATTTGGATCTCAGCAGAAGGAGAGGGTGGGGGAAAGGAGCCGGGTTTGGAGATTTTTTCTACGCTCTAAAGTCCGTTTCCTTTAACTTCAAGTCGTTGGTCCATTTGCTGTTGTCAAAACTATTAAGGTCACTCGCAGCTCCTAGGCTCAGATGCTGCGGATGGGATTTAGCGCCTTAAAACTGATTTCTAGGAGACGTTATGTAATGGACTGTCCTCATCAAAAGTGCAGGGCACCCAAAACGCGATCGGCTAAGCCTCCTTCTGCAAGTCGGGGCTTGCACGGTGGCGGAAGCCAGTTCCCCCGCGCCGATTCGGTTCGTTTCATCTCGTCTCTGGGACAAGAGGTCGTATATTTGGATTTCGATCGGCACGGGAGCTCCCGCAGCGCTGCAGGTTGGGATGTCTCGTGGGCAGATGCCGCGCTGCCAGTGCCACCCTGGTCTCCTCGTCCTGGTACGCTGCAGTGGGAACTGACAGTCGGTCCTGATGGCAGAGTCAGGAATAACCCAGCAGACCCAGTGAGCACTGTCTCGCGGAAAGGAAACAAACCAACCAGACCCTAAATCATCCACGTTGTGCCTTCAATGCTGATGAGCGCAGAACGGCTGCCGCACACAGTCAGTTCATTGCCAGCGTCTGACTCACTGCTTCATAAAACGCTTCAGGCTAGCTCAAGAAGGAGAGACACTAAATAAAACCATGACCCTGGTACTAACAATTATCTTGGTCAAGGGCAGTGAAATTGGTTTATGACATGATGCTCTGCCGGCTGCCAAGAGACTTGGACAATGCAAATGAAGTCAGGGACTCAATGCGTCCATCACCCACATGGGAGTCAGCGCTCATTCCTTGCTCTGTCTTTCTCCCATCCTCTCCATTTTAATTTAGCAGCTGCCTTTCTCATGTGAAAGACTGGGGGGAAAGACTGGGTGGTCAACCAGAAGGAACCAAAAATGCTTTGTATTGTTCAGGAGAACAGCCAAGAAATGCGAGGTAGAGCTCAGCAGCCTGCTTTGGTCCAGAAATCCTAAATTCACAGTCAGTGCTAATGGTGGTGATGAAATGATGCAATGGAGCAGGAGCTTTGAGGTTGGTGGCGATGAAGTCCATAGGTAAGAAATGTGAGGTCCAGCTGAATTCCCTTCCTAATTGGGGGCCTGGTGTGCTTTCAGAAAGCAAGCAGTTAAAACACTAAATGCAAATTGCCTTTGGTGTCTTCTACCCCTAAATCCTCTGCGAGAGCCATCCTGGGGATGCAACTTCAGCCCCTGATCCTCAAGGTCACCGAGCAACATTTGTTCAGCCCCAGAGACCTAGTAGCAGATGCTCTCGTGCAATTTTTTCTCATCAAGCTGTATGCACTTCAGCCAAGGCTTGCTGAGACCTAACACGGTGTAGATTTGGGGATCACCGTAATAGGTAGATGTCAAGGACAGCAGCAGTTTGTCCAGTGATGGGTCTCTCAGCTCGAACTAATCATAAAAAATACAGTTCCTTGAGATGACACCAATGGGGTATGTCACCGGTTGAGAGCACACCGAAGACACTGTGTGTTGGCTTGTTCGGCTGCAGCTGGCCTCAAAATCCCTTTGGCCTGCGCTGTTTTCAGCCATTTCGGACCCTTCTGAGCACTCGTTAACCTTGTGTCCTCTCCCCCCAACCCTTGTGCCCTCGCCGCAGGACTACCGGGTGAACATTTTCCTGCGGCAGCAGTGGAACGACCCGCGGCTGGCGTACAACGAGTACCCCGACGATTCCCTCGACTTGGATCCATCGATGTTGGACTCCATCTGGAAGCCCGACTTGTTCTTTGCCAACGAGAAAGGGGCCCATTTCCACGAGATCACCACAGACAACAAACTCCTCCGAATTTCCAGGAACGGCAACGTCCTCTACAGTATCAGGTGAGGCAAATAAAGGGGAGAGTCTCTGCGGGAAAGGGCAGAAAGCAAGGAAAGAGAATTGGGGGAGGGGAAAAAATTGGGGAATAAACAGAAAACTAGCAGTCACCCAGGAAGTGAGTTGATCGGGACGTTTTCTTCAGCAGAAAACACAGATTCACCTAACGCAAAACTTTTAGGAGAAAACCATCCGTTTTAGCAAATGTCCTAACTTAGGAAAATGTTTGAGAAAAATGGAAAATGCCAGTTTTCCCGTTGAAAATTATGTTGGTGTAAAATGTACATTAGTTATGGTAAGAAACTTTTTTTGTTGTTGTTGCTGTTTTAAATTTTTACTTAATGAATGATTCTGTCTGACTTTGGACACCGTGAGAAAGTCTCTCAAATTTGTTGAGGGATGGCAAACCTTAAAACCCCAGACCTCCCTGGACCCAGAGGTTTAAGTCCCAACAAGGTGGCTTGCAGCCCCCATTGAGGTAAAATCCAAAATGACGGCATTAGGATGGCAAAGTGGTGGCAGCAAATGCTGTCCTTTGGCTGCTTATGTCAGATTTTACACTCAGGTTTTCATTGCGGGGCTCAGTGGTGTGCCACAGGTCTTCTACCCCACTCTGTCGGGTTTCACAGGCCTTGAGAGCCTATAACCTCCTTAAGTACTTTGGTGTGTTGGAGCAGCTTGCATGTCTGTAACCCCGAGAGTTATTCAGCAGTAGCAAGACACAGCTACAAGTAGGGTCTCCCATGCTGAACAAGTTGAATGGGAGAGACCAGACGAAGAGAAACACCCTGGTCCTCCAAGTTGACACTTGGCCATGAGGTCAACAACCTTCTCTCATGAAAAAAGCCAACAGTCTGGAACCACAACTTCCACCCCAATAGACTTTTACAAAAAATAAATTGAATTAGGCCAAGAGAGATGCCCTCCTGCTCTTAAAGCCCAGGTGCCCATGCTGCAAGCAGAGCAGCTGCGGTATCCAGCATCATAACAACGTTATGCTCCCAAACACCCACAGATTAGCTGGAGTGTTTTGCTCCGGGCAGAAATGGCTTTGACTAGCACAGAGACCTCAGCTTTCCAAGTCCAAAGGGAAAAGAAAATCAACCATCCGCTCTGAAATGCCTTCCAAAGATGTGGGCAAAGCATAGCAAATAAAACTGTTCTCTTCTGGCCTCCTTACAGCCAGGCACGCTCGTTCTCCCCGGGGTTTTCAGGTTTCTGCCCTTTTCGAATGGAGCTCTGTTGACTAAACACCTTATGTAACACTCCTGTCGCATGTGTTTATGGAAATGAATGTTGTGTGCAAGTGCAAGAGCATGCACACATTAGGAAGGGACCTATACGTTCAAAACCCATCCACAGTCACATGCAAACACACGCAGGCGTGTGCGTAGACCGACTGAGTGAAGTCAAACTAGAATGTCAAGGGGCTTTGCCACAGTTGTCAGCTGCAAATATAAGCTAGCAGGAAATCCTCTTTCAGACCGGACGAAGAGCGCTTAGAGACCCCGTATCTGTCCCTTAGCCCTCCCAACTATATAAGCTGGTCCAATAAAAGATATTACCCCTCCAGCCCCCCAAACCTGGCTTCCCCCAGGAAAGGTTTCAGTTTCAAAGAAGCCATGTTATCCGACCAAAGAACAGAATTCATACAGACTCCTAGCCTGAACTTGGTGTCTTTTTCTCAGCATTACTCCTCACGACTATTCCTCTGTCATATAATCATAGGACATGAGGGTTGAAGGGACCTCGGGAGGTCACCTCTAGTCCAGCCCCCTGCTCCAAGCAGGACCAGCCCCAATTACATCAAGGCTTTGTCTACCTGGGTCTTCAAAACCTCCCAGGATGTGTAGCCTGGCCAGTGTTTTGCTACTCGGTCCTTGACCATTTCAGTGGCTCTGAACTAATTGTGCTGCTCCTGCTTTAACAGACCCCGATGGGCACTGGAGGGTGTTCTGTCATTCCCCCATCTCTCTCTCTCCTCTTCCCAGGATCACACTAACGCTGGCATGTCCCATGGACCTGAAGAACTTCCCCATGGATGTCCAGACGTGCATCATGCAGCTGGAGAGCTGTGAGTACAGCCCGTTTCCCCTCCCAAAAGTGCATTGCCAGCCTCCCTCTGACTGGGTGCAGTCAGGGCCTCAAGGCCAAAGTTGGGGCCCGTTTCCCTCCTTGCCTTCATCTCTCACGCAAGAGCACAGGCACAAACCTGTTGTTCACTACAGACCCCCTCCATCCTCTCCTTCTCCTTTCTCTCTACTGATCTCCCTTTTGCCCCTGTGCCTAGCAGGAAACCACTCGCAGTTCTCTGTTCACCCACTCCCGGTCTCAATTCCCAGCTGATCCAGGCACCGTTATGACCACCCAGGTACATATAAGTTTCCACGCTCAGGTCTGTCTCAGCAGCACACAAGCCCAAAGCCTATCACAGAGCTTGCAAGAGATTTTTCCAGGCTCCTGCCTTGCACCAGGGCTGCAATACCATCCCTTTCTGGTTTGCATGAGAAAGCTCACGGGTCCCATCCCACCCCTTCTCTCGACAGTCGGCTACACAATGAATGACCTGATATTCGAATGGCAAGAGAAAGGTGCTGTGCAGGTCGCAGACGGCTTAACGTTGCCTCAGTTTATCCTGAAGGAAGAGAAAGACTTGCGGTACTGCACCAAGCATTATAACACAGGTGAGTCACGGGGCACCAGCACCATGCGTTAACAATGACTGTGCTAAGACTAGCAATGCACGGCCTTCCCCCACCACATCTCCCCTGCCCGGGAAGAACCCTTTTTAAGCCAGCAAAGCCAAATTTCAAAGAGCCATTGCGTGCGGATGCTGGGAGACTCCCATGCCCTACCAGAAACTCCTGTCTTTCTCAGGCAAGTTCACCTGCATAGAAGCCCGTTTCCACCTGGAGCGCCAGATGGGCTACTACCTGATCCAGATGTACATCCCCAGCCTGCTGATTGTCATCTTGTCCTGGATCTCCTTCTGGATCAACATGGACGCCGCCCCTGCCCGCGTGGGCCTGGGCATCACCACCGTGCTGACCATGACCACCCAGAGCTCTGGTTCCCGAGCATCGCTGCCCAAGGTATGACGCTCACTTGTGCCCCATGGGGGAATTGCAGTGACTGGGGAAACTCATTCAAACCTGCTCACTTTGCAGTTGGGGCTAGGTCGCACGCACCCATACTACCTATCCGCAGAACTGGCACAAGTGGCTGTCTCTTGGTCGCTCCCAGTTCAGGGAACAAGAGAGAGCCATTTGAATTCAAGCAGATTGGCTGTAGCTTATACAAGGAGCATTGCAACCCAGCATCACCACAGCCCAGCAAACATCTCACTCACACCCCCTTGCCCCCAATGCTGCCTTTCAGATTCACGGTGAACACCTGCATTCCAGGATCAGTATAAAACCTAACCCGCTAAGAAGAAAATATCTTTTCCTATCATTCGGTTTACAGGGGCACAATCCCTGAGCTAAGCACCGCTCTGGACTGCCAGGGCCCTGCACACAAAGCATTGTGTTTGCAGGCTAGTGACATTAAAAAAATGTCCCCTGCATTTGAAAAGCATGCAGGAATTTACGATTGTGAATCTAGACTTCTGAGAAGACTTTCTAGACTTTTGAAATGTCCCCTGCATTTGACTAGACTTTTGGAAAGGGGGGTGCAGATGCGCTGGTGCATCACCACGTAGTATAAAACAGCATCTATTTTTCTCCAGTTGAAAAGAAACTAGAAGCTGTACGAATAGGGCAGAGACTGAGAGCTGGATGATTCGGTGTAAGACTGAAGCAAAAAAACAAGGATAACTTCACTGAAGTGAGTTAAAAGCTATCTGCAGGGTTGTGAAATAGGAGCTTCATTACCAGGAGCAGGGAACAGGGTGCAGGATTGCAGAGCAAAGGCTAGCTTGATGGGTGGAACAGGAAGACCATTTAAATGTCTCAGTCTCCCACCCTGTCTCCACCGCCCAGGTGTCCTACGTGAAGGCCATCGACATCTGGATGGCCGTGTGCTTGCTGTTCGTGTTCTCGGCCCTTCTGGAGTACGCCGCCGTCAACTTCGTCTCTCGGCAGCACAAAGAGCTGCTCAGGTTCAGAAGGAAGAGGAGGCACCATAAGGTAAGACGCAAGTCATGCAAAGTACAGATGGGACCAGCGAGTCCCAGCGCTCTCGGCCCTCAGTATCTTCCCATGTGGCCAGCCGGATCCAGTAAGTGGCACTCAGAGAAGTCCCATTTATACAAAGAGGCAGACAAGAGGGACAGGGAACAAAACGCCTGGTGGGCTCAACTGCTTGTGGTTCCCCCGTCGAGACTCATCCTGGGTGCGTCCAGTCCAGATAAAGGGATGCCTCTCTAAAAGGTTATGAGCAACTTCTGTAGGCAGCAATGCTTTGGCAGTGCTTGCAGAAGTGCTGCTCCTTGTCGAGGTCGGGGGGAGAAAAGCGGGACGGCAAACCCCGGGGAAGCAGCTCCCTGTCCGTAGGCCGGAGGTAAGTGAGATGCTCTTTGCTTGCACTAACCCTGTGCTCAGAGGCACGTGCTGCTCAGACTGGTTGTAAACTTCATCTCTCAAGTCCCCCCATTTCCCCCCCCAAAAAAGCTCTATGCCTATTTCCCATGGCTGAAGCCAACCAGAACAAGCACACGTCAGGCAAAAGCATACTGCCTGCAGCTTGGATAAGAGTAGCGGTGGGATCCTTCTGTATGTGCCCACCACAGAGATGCTGAATCACACAATAAATTAGAGAGAAATGCAAAGATGGATACAGCCAGAGGCAGGGGACTATGCCTATTGGGCTCAGGACAGCACTGTACCCGGGCACATAGGCAGGCTGGCAGGTATTTTCAAACGTAATAGGCAGGTGAGGTTCACCTCCCACAGTGCAAGCGTATGGCCTCTCTTGAAAGATAAATCTACAGCCGGTGTAAAAGAGTGAGATGGGAGGTTAGTCATGTCTGGCGAGTCCAGCCTTGATCACAGAAGCAAAGGAGCCAAATCAAACCCATCGTGAATTCAAATCCCAGGCCGGTAACTTCTAGGCCATCTGCTGCCGCGCTGTGCCTCAGTTTCCCCATCTGGGTGCTTAGCACTTCTTACCTGCACGAAACCCACTGAGATCCAAACGCTACGTAAGGGCAAAACATAAAAGCCATGGAAGCCAACGGCCCGCCGCTGCTAATGGCGTAGGATCAGGCCCTTGCTGGTTCAATAAAAACCAAGCCCTTTCTGGTCTCGCGGGAGTGGGGAAATGCCTGCTTAACAGTCTCAGCTAAAACCTCCCAGCGCTGATGCCTCATCATGCCTTCATCTCTTAATCCCGACTGAGGCATCTCGCTTCTACCGAGCCAGGGGGAGGCATGCAGACCGCCCTGGAGGCCTGTTGATAAAACAATCATAAAATCACTAGTCGAATGATCATGTGGAGCGCTACGTTTGCCAGGGACCTCCCACCGAGCACCAGGCTGCTCGGCCAATCCCCGCCTCGCCTCTCTGTGGATTTAATTGGAGCCACGCTTAAACGAGCCCGCTCGCAGCAAAAGGAAGGCAACAAGGTTTGTGCTCCTGTTGCCAACCCGCGGAGCTGATTGCGAATATGCAAATGGCCTGGTAATGCCAGGCAGTGTTTTGAGATCTCTGTCTTATTCCAGGCGTGAAACATCAGCCTGCCACAAAGCAATGGATTAAAAAAGGGCCTTGGCTGAAGGGCTGATCCAATTGCTCCTTCGGTGCAACCCCTCAGCTCAGACAGATGTTCCCCAGTGGCTGCCTAGGGTTCAAGCCATGCTAGCCCCTTTAGCCTCTGCTCCAGTCACTCGACCCAAATTGCGATCACTAGCTATGCTGCATGCTGCACAGGTGCATAAACACAGACGGTAGAAGCCTCTGGCTTCACCTATTTTCATGGCACTTAGCGATGGACACCAGCTGACTTCCCTGCCTGCAATGAGGTTCTCTCTCCCCTGCAACAAAATGCCTTTCCAGACTTCATTCCTCTCCCTGAAGTCGACACTCTGAATTCATCTGTGTATAGGACACAGCTGGTCTGGTCATACTGCTTGCGGCTGTACCCTGCATGCACCTTGCATGTCTGAACCCTTGCCCTGGAGCCAGAGGGGCTGACTATCTAGTCTGTATGCCAACAGATCGCAAAACCCAAGTTATCATTCAAAGGGGCCTGTTTCATCCTTTTGCCCTTGCAAACAAGGCATTTCTGCCTGCAAAATGGGTATGCAGCAATGCAAACTGCAAGTGCAAATGAGACAGGCAGGCAGTTTTTGTCAGCATCAGCCTGCAGGTCTGTACTTCCGTCGGCATCAGGAGAGGAAAGCAGCCCACACAGGCTGCAAAGCTGGGAAAAAATGTGAATCCAGCGGCTCTTTGCTCTTTCCTCATTTTTCCTGTGCAGAGAGTGATGTGCTTTGAGAAAATCCCCGAGTGTGTGTGCTAGCACACGCATGCCAGAGCAAGCTGAATGCAAAACTCACCACAGATCTACTTGGGCCTAAACAGACCGATTCAGCCACACTCCTTACTCACGGGTGCAGAGTACCAACGATTCGTGAAACTGCAAATGATACCTGAGACTTCAAAAAATATTCCACAACCCCCCCCCGAGCTTTGCTGATTATAACACTCCTGGCTATTTACCCAGAACTTCCTTTCTTCTTCCTCTTTGCTTAAAAAAAAGGCATGCAGAAGCAATGCCACATCACCATCACTTGCAAACAGCAAACCATCACAGGGACCTGCTTCCGGACCTGTTTCTGCCCCATAGCTCCTTTGTCCAGCTGGCCACTGGCAAATACGTGCTATGGTTTAGGAAGCTGAGAATGACTCTGATGCCTGTGCATGTTTTCTACCCCTTTAAGGACAGGACTATTCTGGCTTGGCACAGCTCTCGGGGACTTTTCCACCCTCTGCCACCAGAGACCGACCCCAAGAAAACCTGCTTGCAGCCTCGTCGGCTGCTCTGTTCCCTTTTCATTGCTGTTCCCTGCCCACCCAAGACATTTGAATTAGAAAGAGGTAAATCTGGAGATACAATGCTCCCCCGTACAGGATGAATTTGCAGAAAACTGAGCCTGGCTTATAAAGGGTGAGAGGAAAGGTGAAATCCGCAATGAATATTATTTGCAATAAATTATCTATATACACACACGCACAAGTCAAGACTCCCCGGTTAGGATTGGCTTGTGCACCGAATTTGCATGGACGTATGTACACACGCACACAGCTTCTATGCACCTAATTTTTCCGGGAAGGCTGCAGGTTGTCAGCACTGCTGGAACAAGCAGGCATAAGCGATGATGCAAAGGGTATGTTTGATAGGAAGATGCTCGGGTGCACTGGACTCTCCAGCTGGAGAGGGGATACGTGTGCGTAGCTGTAGCAAGAAACCTGAATCCTCCGGGAGATGGTGCAGGTGGCACTTGGTATTTCACTCACCTGTCCTTCCAGCCCAGCTCTTCCAGGCAGAGAATTATTAACCTGCAGCCCTCGGCGTCTTGCTTTGGTTCTCTGCCACCTGCCGGCAACCGCAGGAATTAGTCACCTCCCTGTCGCAAACCTGCGCCTGGCCACGCTGTCTCAGAGTCAAGCAGGAGACGAGAGACTGAAGTCATTTGAAGATTAAAAAGTCACCCCCTGCTTTGAGACTCATAGAATCACAGAAAATGAGGCTGGAAGGGAGCTCAGGAGCTCACCTCTAGTCCAACCCCCTGCTCAAAGCAGGACCAGCCCCAAATACATCATCCCAGCCGAGGCTTTGTCTAGCCAGGTCTTTAAAATCTGCAAGGATGGAGGCTCTGCAACCTCTCTGGGTAACTTGTTGGAGTGCTTTATTACCCTCCTTATGAAAAAGTTTTTCCTCATATCTAACCCTTGCTGCAGCTGGAGCCCATGGCTCCTTGTCCTGTCATCTGCCCCCACTGAGACCAGCCCAGCTCCATCCTCTTTGCAGCCCCCCTCAGCTAAAGGCCGCTATTCAATCCCCCTCGATCTTCTCTTCTCCAAACTAAATCAGCTCAGTTCCCTCAGCCTCTCCTCACAAATCACGTCCTCATCCCCCAAGGGGACAAGGGAGGAGAGGGGGGGAGCCACAGAAATGGCCCATCTGGGGCAGGAAGCAGGCAGGGCCCATCGGTAAGTCACGCGCTGCACCAGCTTGTCAAGGCTTTGCCTTTCACTCTTGGCTGTCCTTCATAGCGACCCGGCGGTGACCGTGAGACCCATCCGTGCTGCACAGCTACGAGCCCGTGGTAGGAGCCATCCATAAAAAAAACGCTCTGCAAAAATGAGCAGAAGGTGGAGAGGGGGCCGTTTCTAGAAAGACGAGGAAAGAACCAGAGCAGGCGGCTGCCGGAGCACGGCACGCATAACAGTTGCACGCGTCTAAATGGCTAAGTAAGGGCTGGGGTAGCTGAGAGATTTGTGACGCAGAGTTAAGAAGCACCTTTCCAAATATTAGCATGGGCAAGCGATTTGCACCCGTGAATGAGCGCCAGAATTGGTTTCCAAACTTTGGTTCTGTGCAACCGACTGCCTTAGTTTGAGCGCGCTGCTGCAATTCTCCATCCTCCAGCGCCCCTCTCCTTCGGAAAGCAGGAAAAAAAGGGCCTGTGCTTAAGGACAAGGTAGTATCCGCATATTGGATCACATAGTGCAGATCTTTGACTGAGCGCAGAATAACAGGTTACTGAGGAGAGGAGGAGGGAAGTCTTTGTTGATTCATTTGATGAGGAAGAAGAGAGGGCAAAGGCAGGGGAAGGCTCGTATGGGCAGCTGGAAGAGAAGGGAAGATGGGTTCGCTGCTAATTCCTGAACCCCAGCAAAGGTCTTTTTCATGGATGGCTCTTAACACCTGCAAGTCCATGTAACTCCATAGGAATCGTCCCAGGCCGGCACTGACTATCCGAGTTACATGGAGCCCGTTCCTTCTGGGCGAGCCGAAAAGAAAAGAAGGTGTAGACAGGAGCTGGGGGGGAGGGACAGAAGCAAAACAGGGGATGTGAACAAAAAACCCACAATGCAACCCCAAAATGACTGGCTCTGAGGAAAGCCGAGTCCATCCCGCTTTCCAAAGGTGGCTGGATCCCCTGATTTGCATCTGTGTGGAAGAAAGTAGCACCCCCTATAAGGCTGCTCTCCTAAGACGAGGGGGTTCTCCAACAGGGAGAGGCTTGTTCCCAGGGGAGTAGCAGGCGATCAGCGGAGAGCCTTATAGCAAGGGTGCGCAGTCTATATCTCATTTTAAGTAGAGCCCTATGCTGAATCTGTTCCAGGAGGATGAAGCCGGGGAAGGCAGGTTCAACTTCTCCGCCTACGGGATGGGTCCTGCCTGTCTCCAAGCCAAGGATGGCATCTCCGTCAAAGGCGCCAACAACAACAACACAGCCAACCCGGCCCCACCGCCTTCCCGGTCCCCCGAGGAGATGCGCAAGCTCTTCCTCCAGCGAGCCAAGAAGATCGACAAGATCTCACGCATCGGCTTCCCCATGGCTTTCCTCATCTTCAACATTTTCTACTGGATTATCTACAAGATCGTCCGCAGGGAGGATGTTCACAACCAGTGAGCCCGGCCGCATTGTGGGAGGAGAGGAGAGGCAAGAGCGCGATCCTCTATACACATGTGCAATAGCAATGCAGCGATGCATGAATTTAAGAATGTGGCAATAGCTATTTAAAAAAAAAAAAAAGGTGGGGGGGGTGGGACTTTTCAGTACATCAACTGAGGATTCGGGGGGTGGGAAAGAAGCTTTCATGAAACTTGAGTTGGGGGGTTGCAGGGGGCTAGTTTTACAGCATAGGAAGGTCAGGATTGCTTCAGCAGCAGTCCAAGCAATGTAATATATTAAATATATATCCATGCTTAATAATAATGCAAAAAAAAACAAAAAAAAAAACCCCAAACCAACCACCCCCACCCTTACCAAAACAACAAAATCCCTCTTTTTTAGCCTATTAACAGCTTAGATTCTAACGTCACTGGAATGTTTCATGATTCCATGTGC
The DNA here is from genome assembly GCA_030014935.1 of Caiman crocodilus. Lineage (NCBI taxonomy): Eukaryota > Metazoa > Chordata > Crocodylia > Alligatoridae > Caiman > Caiman crocodilus. The sequence goes on along the minus strand of JAGPOW010003447.1, from coordinate 33,022,924 downwards.
GGAATTATTGCAATTACGCTTTATTCTGACTTTTGCTATATAAAGGCCATACCAGTTTCCAACCAAGCACGCAAAAAAAACCAACCCCCACACCAGAAATTCATTATATTCTCTAGGTTCAGTGTTTTGAATACTGGATGGACTGGGGAGGGGAAAGGGGGGTTAGGAAAGGGGTCAGGAATAGCAGTTAGATCATTTGTTGTTTTCCACCCCCCCAACACACACCCACTCCCTTGTCCCCAGTCAAGCATTTGCAAACCAACTTATTTTGTGACTCCTGATCAAAGATATCGTTTCTCCCACCCCCTACACTGGAGTGGCCCAACAGGGGCTTGGAAAATGTCATAAGCATCCATCTAAATTTGCAACTCTATTCTGTCCTTTGAGACATACCAAACGAATGACAATCTAGTCAACACCCGTAACACTGAAAGCAGTGCAATTTTTTTTGAAGACGCTGTTGGTTTCAGCCCTCTTATGCCATATTTGTTTCGAAAGGGGGTTGGACTGGGGTGTTACACAGTAAAGTACAAAAGAATCCAGGCATTTCGATGTTGCACCTTGTAGCAAGAGAAATAAGGGAACTGAAGCTGTATTGGGTCGCGGTTGGGGTGGGGGGCAATGGAAGATGTACAGAGAGCGCGGTCATTATTTTCGGACATTTCATAGCGGGTATAGGCTGGAGGCTGAGTCCACAGCCCCACTATATTTTTGTAATGTTTTGGTGCTGTATTTAGCTTTAATGCTTAGGGAAAGAAGAGCAAGGCTTTGTCTCCCTGGCAGGTGATGGGAAGATACTATCCTGGGAGGGAGCCAGCGAAGCCAAGCAGATGCAGAGAAGGGAAAGTCATGGAAGTTTACAGAGGGTGGGGATGGGGAGAGGTGTGGGGAGAGAGAGATAGTGGGGGCAAGTGGGCTGGAAGCTCGCAGTGAAAGCGTCATGCATTTTATGCATCTCTTCTCGGCGCTGTGGGTCAGGCTCAGGGTCCGTGCAGCTGATCGCTGCTGCCCGGTTCCTACTTTCGGAGCCACCTGCAATGCAGAGACCCGGCCACGTGCTGCCGAGGTTGGAAGACTCCCTATGATTTGTTTGCACTTTAGTGAGCGAGAAGAGATGAGACAGAGAGTATGGAAAGGATGAGACAATCAGTTGCACTGATGCACTAGGGGTAGCGCATGGACTGGAACATAAGGGACCGGGATGCTAAATGATGAGAGCTGCATGAGGACTTGGGATGTGGCAAAGGCTGGCTGGGGGCAGAGGTCCGATCCCCTCCTGCCCTGGCAGGTAACAGACTCCCTGTTGCAGGAGGGGCATCACCATATGCAACTCAAAGCACCACTTCATCCCATTTCATGCGGGGGGGAGCAGACCGGCCAGGCAATAGGGCGCCTACCCCCTCTGGGTCCCCAACTCAGCCACAGCCCACTCTGTAACAGGAGGAGGGAAGACTGTGTTTGGGGGTCTTAGTTCAGTTCCTGGTCCACAACCAGTAGCACAGTTGCCAGACTTGGAGCAGAGAGGCCCACCACAGAGACCAAAGGCCACTCTAGTGTAAGACCAATGTGGGTGACGGGGGAAAAGGGCCAATAAGGAGAAAGTTTATTTTGTTTCCCCAGTGGTCTTCTCTACTGGGGAGACAGAGGTTGGCCTCCAAAGCTGCCACCTCAGCACCTTTCACTAGCACTAAATTCACTTTATTTAAAAAACAAATAAAAAGGGAGGGGAGAGGGAAGAGAGAGGGGAGGTGGGTGGAGGGGGTGGTTTCCATTGCACGTATGAGAGAAAAACACAGTATATTTTCTTAGGCCTTGGCTAGCGAGGTAGTGAAATACAACGCGTGATACTGCTAACTCAGGGGAGCGGCAGCAGGGCTCGGTGCTGCTCCGAGGAGGCGTCTCCAGCTACTGCCAGGATGTCTGGGTTGGGTTTGCTGCAAGAAGGGAGTGCCTGCTAGGCTGTGCCCAGATCAACTACAGCATTTACAACGGCAGGAAATCTTCATCTTGCTTTGACCCACCCAAGCACAATGCTACCCTTCACTTTTCCCACTTCATCCTAGGTATAGGGCGTAATCTGGGGCTCAGGGAGCGAGGAGAATGGGTCTTGTGTAGTGAAGTGCCTGAGTCCAATGCCCCCCACCCTTCATGTACTGGGGTAATTTGGCCCCAAGATCTAATTTGGACCCATTTTGGCCACTTGGGCTCATCGTGAGTCCTGCCTGGTTTGAGCCGTTACAGGACACGTGCCCCAACACCGTGACCATCCTTCCTGGGGGCAGACAAGGACTTTGACAGTCCTGTTGTAGCCACAGAGGGATGCTCACGCGGAGGGATCCTAGGGGCTTCGAGCCAACGCAGGAAAGGCAACGGATTGAGCTCAGGGCCCGACGCACATCATTCGCTCTGAGCCCTGTCACTTCTCCCACCTCAAGCTGTCACTTCGAATTTAGACCATCTCTCCCTCAAAGGGCCCATCCGCGTGCTGACGCTGACTGGCACTTCTGAAACCGCGTGTCCGCAGGGGAGGTCGGTCATACCCGCATCGCTGTAATGGCATAAATATAGCGAGGCGGCTAGAAACAGCCACGCTGCTGCAGTTCTGCTAGTCAGTCTAGACAAGACCTTTGTTTTTAATACTCATCCCTGCAGGATCGAAGCACCGGCAATCACGGAAGCGTTGCCACCGCCTTTTCCTATACCGTGTAGCTTGCTGCATTTGCTCTGCGCAGTCTGAAGCAAACTGCGTTTCTAACCTGTGCTGTCTTCCAAGGATGGTGCTTTATAACAATTATCAATGTCCATTAGCAATGGCTTCTGGGTTTCTTGACTTGCATGGTCGAGTTCTGACATGGCTGGATATGATCAATTCCTCCAGCAGTCGCTCCCTTGTGGAAATCGGTCTCCAGAGTGGATTTTAGGGCAATTCATAATGTTACTGAACAGCTAGAGAGGAAAAAAAGAAAAGGAAAAAGAGTGATACGCGGATAAAAAGAGGGCAAAACTGCACTTAGGCTCTGCTGAAAATTCTCTGCTTTTTTCCCCATGTCATTTTCAGATCAGCTGAGGAAAATTAATAAATTGAATTATTTTTCGCATCTAGTATGTGCACGAGTGGGAAAATGCGTTGGCCATCTAGGAGGAACGGGGCCGGGTTTTTTTCTATTCGACCTTGCTATTTTATTTTTTAAGCTTTCGTTCATGATCAGAATCAGCTGAGAGTCAGGTCCTCCTGCTACGGTCAGCCCTGAGAGTTGCAGCTCCGTGAGAAGGGGTGGGTAAGCCAGGAGGTGCTTGGTGCTGTAGAAAACTGGCCACGCTCAAATCCAGCCATGCGCCTAAGCACCTGCTTCCTCCGAAACGTGCGGTTGCCTTGAAAGTATTCACATGCTTGAGGTTTAAGTGGACACGACTTGTTTTGTTAGGATGAAGCCCCAGGGCCGCTGGAAACTGAAAATCCTTCTGCCAACCGAATAAAAGTTACTTACTTTCTTAAATACCGGTTCCCTACTCCCCCAAAAAGAGCAAGGCTTTTGCTACTGGGGTCTAGCCCACTCCAAAGTCGGGCCAGCCACTTCAAATCAGCACAACCGTATGCTATAGGTTATCTGCCGCCCATTCCCGAAGCAGGTGGTAAAGGATCTCAACTTTTTAGAATTAGCTTTGTAAAAAAGGAAAAGAAAAAAGAAAGAAGAGTGTTTCCACAGAGAAAAAGGTTTAGGGGGTTTCAATGGTTGACGGTTTTCCATAGCTTGTATCAGATCATATTTTTGCAGTTTGTTCCCCTTCTTTATTCAAGCCTAGGGATTGCCAGTCTGGAACCAGCCCAGAAACCACGCTTCGAAGGTAAATGCAAGACACTCCTTGCCCTTGTAGGCGAGGTGAGGTGAGGCAACCTGCCCAGCAGTAGAATATCAGGTTTTTGCAAGCAGAGCTACAAGGATGTAGATGTGCCTCCGGCAGCTCCTCTAATGCAGCGTGGCGCTGGGGATGAGATCCTGTTCCTCCTCCTAGCCCACCTTGCTTCTGGCAAGCTCCTATCCCCCACTTCTGTAGCGCCAGTCTTGGGGCTCATCTTGCATGCATACCAATCTTTTGCCTAACTCCCAGTTTCAGGGGGAAGGGATTGGGCTGTCATTCCTTGGACTCCTGGAGAGCTATCATTCCAAGGCCCAAGCTTTTCAAAAGGGAGGTGATGGTGGAAAATTGGCTTGTTCTTCTAAAAAAACAAACAAA
>JAGPOW010003447.1:32992225-33018588 GCA_030014935.1 Caiman crocodilus | reverse complement strand
CAGCCTGATTCCCGTGGGCTGCAAAGTGGCATTTGGCTTCTCTGTTTTAACACCACCCGTGTCTTCTTCCCTCCTCGGCAGTGCCCTGGCTCTGGGATACTTCCACCCACATGCTAGGTCTTAAAAAAGTCGGCATGTAGCCAGAGTAAAACCAGACCCTGCATCTAAAACTTCTGCTGGGAATCATATTCAGAGGGCACCCAAAAAAAAAATTCAAACCGGCACCGGACCACTAATAGGGAGATGAAAGATGCCTGGCTGGGAACATACAGATTGGAGCACAGTGGCTTTTGTGCATGTGCAGGTACATGCGTTTTTATGGCATCCCTTTCTCCGGCCTCTTCTTCCTTCTCCCTGAAGGGTTTAATTGTGCAATTCAGTAAATTGAAGAGCCAGCACTTTACATGCAAAAATGCGATTAAACCAGATACTCTGAGTTGGAAATGGAGGTGATCAAGGCAAGAATCCCCTCTGGCCACTGCATCATTGACATGACAATAGGGCTCACTGTAGGCCATCCTCCACCTCTTCCCCTTCGAGAATACCCTTCCCTTCCCTCCCCTGCACCTGACTCAGACCTTCCAGGCACAAGTGGGCAGGGACAGATGTCTCACTGCTGCCTTCTCCAGGAAGGAAGGTCAGACATCTCTTCCCTGCTACACACTTGCTCCCATCAGGGATATTGCAAAAGAGCCCTGGCCTCTCGTACATCCCAGCTGCAATGTGCCAACCTTGGTCCTTCTGCTAGGAAGCCCTTTATCTGCACGCTGCAATGCAAGCCCTGCCTGAGAAGACTGGTCAGGTGTTGTGGACACATCAGCTCTTGAAAGGATTCATTCCCTGGAGGCTGGGATTCTCCAGACTCAATGACTTGCTTAATAGGAGCTGTACGCTGCCTGTTAATCTCAATGCAGAAGTGCATTCAGCACCTCACCGGAGGGAGCCTGGAGCCCCTTCCCCAAACATTTCCATTCAGGATGGGAGGGAAGAGTGCAGCTAGGGGCTGCCAGGAGGGTCACTGGCGGGGACCCTAGCAGGCCCTGAGGAAGGACTGTTCATGCAAATCCTCCCTGGTTTCCTCTGGCTTCACTTTCCACCCTGCCCCACTTGTCCTGGTTGATCCTAGGGAATTCAGCTAGTAATCGCAGGGATTTCCAGCCCAGACGCACTGTGTCTGGAGCTATTCACAGCCCAGCCCAGCAGAGTCACTGTCCCACAGTGCCACCAACTCGCAGATCCCTGCTTTCCTGTCCCAGGCATTATGCAATTGCTGCGTCAAACCAGGTCAGTCCGGCCTCAATTGCCAGCACCGTGCTGGGAGCGCGAGGCAGTCATCCTGGCTGAGCCACTTTCAAACCATCGCTGAGCCAGGACTCGAGATTTTTCTTTTTCCACCTTCCCTTTCTGCCTCTGCCCCTGGCCTTCTCCTGGCACCCCGCTCCCCAGCCTCCTCCAAGGTCAGAGCCTTTCTTATGGCAGGAGTCCCCCTGCCTGCCTCAGGTGAGCTGTGCTCTCTCCACCAAGCACTAGCATAAAGCCCGGCTCTCAGGGCAGCTGGCAATAGGAGCCTGCAACCCTGCACGGCCTCAGCCAGGCTCTAATTTAAGACGTCGGGTCCCATGCTCCCACCTGCAGCTTCCCTTTGGGGTCCCCTAAATTCATCTAGAAGCCTTGAGAGCTTCCTCCTTCCAGCTCTCCCCTGGCCTCTTTTCCTTCTGGACCCTTTTGAGTCACACCACGCTCTGCCCCAGGTACCCAAACACATGGGCAGCTCTTCTGACACCGCTCCCAGCCCCCAGAAACCCAACCGGCACATCTGGGAACCAAAGTCAGCCCCTTCCATGTCTGCTATTTGCAAGCACATCTGCTCAGTGCATTTAACCCCCCACTCCATAGTTTAGGCTTCGAGACAGGGGCATCGCCCAGCACAGAGATGCGAGGTGCTTTCAGCCCTGCTCCATGTGGACCAATTCTCCCAGCTACAAACATCAGGGGAAGGGAGGCCTTATTCTGTTTCCCTTAGCACTCGGTGCTGGGAAATGCCATCTAAACCAAGACCCTACACCTGCGCCAGTCTCCAGGAGCATGTCCACTCCCTCATCCTCCAGCCCCACTCGCGCCGCTCCAGCAAACACCATCCTACGGCAGTCTTTTCCAATCCCCCTCCACACCATGGGCACCCCCCAAGGAAGACCCCAAAGACAAGGGATCAGCCTGCTTTGCCAGTGCTCAGATCTGCAAGGGCCCAGCCAGCTTCTCCCTCCCCTTCCCAGCACAGATTAGCCAGTTCTCCCACCCCAGGATAAATCCTTGGGGGAAAACACCTTCCCATCAAGGAAGCTGCAAAAAGTCTTGGGGTTTGTCTTGGGTTTTGGGTTTGTTTGTTTTTTTTTCTTATGCTGATACTTAACACCAGTCCTTTGTGAAGACACAGCCAAAGCCCTGCTGAGAATGTGCCCCTCTCTAAGAATAACAAAGGGGAAACAGGGCTGAAATGAAAGGAAATTACCAGCAAACAGAAGGGAAGGACCTACAGCAAGCAACAGCAAGGTGCAAAATTAGCCGCTTGAAGGCTGCAAGATGTAAAGGGCCACCTCCAGAAAGGCATGAAGGATCGGGGTGGGGGTGGGAGGGTGAGACTGGGATCCTGCTTCCTATTAAAATCAAAGCACAGGGTAAGGATCAGGGACAAGTAAGGGCTCACGTGACATCTGAGAACAGAAGGGAACCAAATCTATCCCAGGCATGACCCCACTGCGGTCAGGAAGGGTGGTCCAGAGCTGGGTCGGACTCAGAGAAGTGATGCTGGAAGGGACCTCCGAAAGTCATCTAGTGCAGGCAGGATCAGCCCTATCCAAATACCCAACTCGGCTCCTACTTTTGAAAAAATCTGCCTCATTACATACCCAGAAAATGATGACACTGGATCATTCTTTGGGGCATTAAGATTAGCATCACATAATTTTTAGAGTCCCTAAGAGTTCCTCGACTAGTTGCCCTGGCATCCTCTCCTCTCTAAGCAGCGATGGCATCTCTGTTGCTTTGCTTTACACATCTCGTGTCCTTGATCAACTCTTGCTCATCAGCCTGATTCCTGTGAGCTGCAACATAGCTTTTGGCTTCTGTTTTATCCCCACCCAGGTTTCACATGTTTCTCCTCTTCCCCCCCTTGGTCTGGAAAACTTCCATCATCTCTTTTATTGTCCAATAATTAGCTCTCAATTGATACCACACTAAGGCCCCCTCTCCCGTCCATATGGCCTGCCCCTAGGTGCTGAAAGGAAGGAGCTCCCGAGTCCAGCATAAGGTCAAGGAACAATTTCACTGTGTGTAGGTATCTGGCACTGTGGGAAGCAGACGTGGTGCTAAGGTCCTACATTGCCAGGGTGCATCCTCTCGGTCCTCTTCTGTCATCTTCCTACCCAGATGCTGCCCTGTGTTGCTTGTAGGGCTGTTGTTAGACCTGAGGCAAGTCCAGGCCACAAAGGTGGTGGCAACCGGGAGAGAAAAGCAGCAGTTAAGTCCGTCCCCAGCACGCATCACACAGCAAGAGGGGAATGGTGCCACGGCAGCACGCACATCCGTACCCAGGTCAGGGCCCATTGGCATTGGAAACACGAAGCCTCCTGGAGATGCGTATGGGAAAAATCACAGCAGGCAGTCGCCATGATGTTCTTCTTTACCTTTTATGCATGTGTGTGCTTGTGCACGCATGCACAAGTATTCACATGCACATCCCTGCAGAAGTCCGACACGTCTCCCGCTTTCAAGAGCAGCTCTTCCAACTTCTTCTTCCACCAACCAGTCATGCGGATCATTGCTCTAGAATATCGACTTGTCCCTTTTGCTCAGCTCTAAACCAAGGTACCATCTGGTGGAAACACACCCAGGACAGCAGTGTTTCTCCTTACCTTGGTTTCCTGACTTCGCACTCTCCATCCATGGGTGCAGGCATCACAGCTGCTGTGTGTTCTTGACCTGGCTTGTAGGTTGTGAATAGGGCTCAGCTCTGGGACGACCACGAACGTTGTTTTAGTCCTTGCATTGTGGTTTTATACAAGACTCGTACAGCCAGTCACTGAAGGGTACTATTCTTCCTGGGCCACGAAACTGATAGCTGCTGGGATAACTGACACACCTACTTAACACGCTGTCTTTTTTTATCCCTCTCCTCTCTCACATTTGCTAGTCATGTTCCGCAGCCAGGTAACAGCTTGTGTGTTACAGGTTGCCACAGAGCCAAATTCTTGTACAGGGTCAAATGTGTTAACGGGTTACCCCAGTTTAATCATTCCAGTGCTGTCTAGGATTTGCCGTCATGAGTCGCGATGAGCCGGCTTGATGGAAGTCGGGATTGAACCAGAATAAGAGCGTTCACACACCGAGCTGCCCTGGTTCAATTAAAAGAGTGCAACATCCCACCTTGGTTAAATTGGTGCAGGTTGCCCATATTGTAAGCCAGAAGGTGTGTTGTTGCTGCAAAGAGGATCGAGTTCATAGATTTTTAGGGGTGGAAGGAACCCATTATCAAGTCCGACCCCATCTAAGTGACCAGCCCCGAGGTTAGCCAAACTGCAAAGCCATAGTCAGGCTACAGGGCTTCCTAGGTGCAGCCCTGGGCTGGGTGCGTTGCTAGCAGTTCTAGCACAGCCAGTGGTTCTCAGCACCGATGCAAGCCGGGCCACCCGGCAGTACTCCCAGAGGCTTGTGGGTGGATCTGGCAGTGGTTCTGGGTGCCCTGGGGCCTCGGGCAGGCACTGGCTCAGCTGCCATGCAGGCATGTTACCAGCCCTGGTGAAAGCACTTCAGCTTTGAGCACCTGCACCTGGGTTGATAACACTGTGGGGCAGCAGCTTTTGCATGAAGACTGCAGCCAGGCTGGGTAAGAGCTGGAGCCAACTGTGATGACAGCCCTTCCTCGGGGCTCTATTTCCCTTTCCAAGCCCAAGCCCAAGCCCTGGGGGCTGGCTCGGGTAGGACTCCCAATTGATGCCAGCCAGCGCTTGCTCCTTGGCACTTCCTTTTGATAGGAGCAGATTGTTATTGAAATAAAGCTATGCAATATTATAAGGGATGTTAAGGCTACACGGCTGATGCCTCCCTCCTTATGCACACTCTCACCCTAAAAAAAAACAAAAACCCTCACGTGTGATGGAGAAATGGCTGCTTGAGCCACCTGGCTTCTCCCATCCTGCTAATGGCAGAAAAACATGTTGTGAGCACTTACCATTGCTCCTACCTAGCTCCACTCTCACAAGAGCAGGCAGCTCTGCACAGTCCCTTGGGGGGCAGCGACATGGAAGTGCTGTAGCACAGATGGGAGACAGGGGTGGAAATGACAGGGGTTTGCTTAATGCCTTAATGGAGGAGGGTGGGATTTACAACCTGTGGATTTTCAACGGGAACCTTAGAGGAGGGCAGATCAGCATTAGCAACGTCTCTGCAACCCCAGCTCACAGCACAGGCCAAAGCACAAGACAAGATCTGTCAGGTGGGAACAAGAAAATGCTGGCCTTTCACATGCAGAGGACCAGGGGAGGGATGGACCTTGCTGTAGCAGTGAAGCAGGAACTAGAACAAGCTCTCTCCATCCAAGGGGTTTCTTTTCTTTGCTGTATGGGGAGAGGTACCAAGAAGGAGGCTTCTTGAGCATCCCACCCCTGCCATTCCCACCGCCCCCCAAAAAGAAGACTGTATGAAAGAACACCAGTAAGCTTTCCTTTTCCTTCCACAAGCCCATCTCTCGTATGCACTAACACATTAGATCTCCCGTCTACCTCATCTCACCAGCAAGGATCATCAGCTTCATGTTAGCGATGCTCCTTCTTCACCAGAATTTAGGTCAATTCCATTTCTTTTGCAAAATGCCCATAACTCTGCATTCTCTCCATTTGCACAAATATGGGCAAAAAGCAATGTCATTGGCATTACCGGCGAAGGGAGCAGCGGAGGCCTCTTCCAGCTCTGGAAAACCTCTGCACTCTCAAGTCCTCCAGGTCCTTAATCCTGTTGCAACTCCCACTGAGCCAAACGCAGCCCTGCTGTAAGCGAGCAGGACTTCATGCTCAATCCAGGGGCAAATCTGGCCCGTTGGCCTCAAAAGGGGATGGTCTTCAGGGGCATGCAACAGAATAAGAGTTTTGTAGGTTAAGTCTCAGTCTTTGCAATGGTTTTCCTTCTTTTCTCCCTTGCTAGTTGTCTAGATTTGGATCAAAACTGTTTGCACTGTTCAAATGCTGGGACAATGCAGGAGGTTAGTAAGGCACAAGGGCCACACCAAGCTGACGAATCCCTAAATTAACCTAGGTGAGGGGAAAAAAAAAAAAAAAAACCGATCCAGGCCACTGAGTATACTGGGGCAGTTGGAAGATGCACATGCAGCTCTACTGTCCATGCCATCTTCTCCCATTGAGAGCCAGTTGGGTACGCACAGCGTCCAAATATCAATTCCCTGCTAGCTGAGCTTGGGAGGCAGGTTAATGTGGGGGTTTGTCAGCTTGAGAAAGGTCCTGGGTCATAGGAGTGACATTGTGCAGGGACAGAGTAGGGGTGCCTTGATGGGATGAAAAACACGCAGCGCGCGGACTTGATCTCCAGGCTCAGGACGGCTGCCCGCAGCGATCCCCGAGCCTTGCTGTACAACGAACATTGCGTTTCCTGCTCGCTGCTCAAGGGGCAGGCCAACGCTGGGGTTTCAGATTAAGTTACAGGCACTGGCACAAGGCACAAAGCCAACAGCCGAATGACTTCATCCACCTGTGAGGTGCGTGAGTTATCCCAAAATGCCTGGCTGGGACCAGCTCCTTCCTGCTGCGAAACAGAAGCCATGTGTAGCAGACAAGGAAAAACCTTGCCCTGGTTTCTTAAAGAACTGATAGCTCCAACCAACAGCAGCCAGAGCTCACCACCTATTTTATGAACTCACTGAGCCGCTTCGGACAAGAACTGAACTCACTTTGCATTTGGATGGAGCTCAGGTTGGAAGGCACTTGCTACAAGCCACTCACGCCTCTGCTTGAAAGACAAAGGCATCGTGACGAGCGGAAGCAACCCACCAAGGACTTCCCCTACAACGGTGTGAGGTGCAGGGGGGTCCCATGCGTTTCACTGTACATCATCGTCCCGTAGCATGGTTTCACGCCATTCTGGAAACAGTCTTTGAACACCATAAAAGATGTACAGACACATGGGACAGCTGTTTGTAACCACCCGACCAACAGCTGCACATCGGCACGTCATTGGGGATGGGGATCACATGGGATAGGCTGCGTACTTATGTTATATCGCAATGTGACACCTGCCATTTCTACAGTATTAACACATGAAGAGAGATAAGCAGTGCAAATACACATACATAAAATTGACCAAAAATAAAAGCAAGCAGAGCTCTCCTCCCTTCTAAGGAATATACATACCACAATTTTACGTTTTGGGTTTTTTTTAGATGAATAAATGCATCTTCAGAAGCAAAATAAGCCCTTATAATTGCTTAATACATTCCTTCTGTTAAGGATAAACTATGCATGCATGATGTTACTTTGGAGGAGAAAACATACGTGGTAGAAACTATTTCTAATTCGTAACTGCAGAGTTCAGGCGCCAATAAAGGGAATGGCTCAGTGCGTAAGCGCTCATTTTTGTCCATGTCCTTGAAATATGATGGCGCAGAGTAAACCAGAGGCACGAACCATAGGATAAATTTGACCCTCAGGGTCAGGCGCCATAGCCTGTGCCTACAAAAAGTGCTTCCTAGAATATTTTTTAAATGACTGAGAGGTGACACTGTTTTCCTTTATTTTCTGTCTCTCTCTCTCTCTCCATTCTGTAAGATGCCTGTACAAAGGGAAACTTTTTTTTTTTTTTTTTTAAGGATTTTTCAGCCTAGATGAATGACCATTACTTTCCATTACATATCAAAAGTCTAAACCCTGTTAATAGCTACTGCACCATTTAGTTTTCTTCCTCCATCTTAATCTTTCCACCTTAAAGACTGGGACTTCACTTGTTTTCCCAGCCTGCCTGTAACCATTACCCTACACCATTTGCACCCTATTTAATGCACTTTTGGAAGAACACTGTACAAAATGAAAGGGGAAAAGAAGTCAGCAGGATCTGCAATGAAACCAAGTAGTTTGCATTCATTCTGCCGTGAGAATAAAGCATTGAAAGCAAGCAATAGCCTCAAAAGGCAACAAAGTCAATTGGATTTTTAAAACCCTTCCTGATCTAATAAGCCTTTAAAGAGAAAAGATTTTTGTTATTGTTCAATTTTAGTGCTTTTGACCTGTAACTGCAAGTAGCAATGTAACAATTAGGAACAGAAAGTGTTCAGACTCACCTGGTTAGGTCTGGGTTGTCTGCTGCATTGCAATGGAGGTTATGAGATAAAGGCCCACCTCTTGCAAGGAGTTTACAGGGGAGATATTTTCTCTTCCCCCAATTCAGATAAGCAGGAAGAGATAATTGGGCAGCCCTCAACTGCTCCCCAACTACCTCCATACCTAAAAGGGAAGCTTGAGTTTGGTCTTAATTATCCTGCTGCAATAGAACTTAATGGCACACACTCAATGAGCTCTTACCTGAGCTGAAACCATTCGCATCTGTAGCACTATCACTGGCTCTGTGGCAATCAAATATGTTCAAAAGGAGGGAGTCAGGTGGGACCTATGAGTGAGATCAGGGAGATTAGATTTCATATTACTATCCTCAACAATACAGCCAGGACTGGAGAAATACAGAAAATACACATCTTAGAGAGATAAGCACTATGTTTTCCAAGATACAAAAACAACTCATCTAGACGTGAAAAAAAATGTGCTACTATTCTCCCCAGCCCACCTTAAAAAAAGTGACTTCCCTGTCTTTTGTAGTTGAATTTATTTGTATATATGTATACAATTGGTATGGCCTTAATGCTCCATTTAAGGACGTGTTTTGCTATATTTGGGCACAGAGTGTAGAGCAACTGCTTCGTTAAGATTAATATTTTTACTTCATAAAGAACAAAACCTGTAACTTCTACGAGTACAGTTTGCATGGACATACAGACACACAGAAGCAATGGCAGATTATTTTTTTGGCTTGTAAAAAAAAAAAAAAAATCAAAATTTTAAAAACAAAAAAGTTCTATTTCAGCAGTTTGAAGATGGAATGTAAAATCTCTGTTGTTAAGTGTATATAAAAATATATTTATTGAACCATACATTCATGCTGATTCCAGTTTAAAAAAATGAAAACAGAACAAAAAACAAAAAAAATAAAAGTTTTCTGAAATTTTCTCTCTGTGGATTTTTAGCACGAGACACGTGATCTCCTGAAGCCCGGGCTCTTGGGGGATGTACTGGCACTTTTAGCATCGCATGGGAATCGAGTAGTAGGCTCATTCTTACCAAGTCGTCTGGAAAGGTAGATCCTTGCACAGACTCCTTCTGAGCTCCCGTCTACCCTGCAATCCAACAAGGCTTCCCATCCTTGTAGAAATGCAACAGATTTGTGGTGCGGCTAGAACGAAGCTATCCACAACTCTAAACCCTGCATGTTGCTTTAGCCTTTGGAGAGACATAGCAAGATCTGGGAACAAGGTTAAGTCTCCTTTTCACTGCAAAGAACACCCCCACAAGTTTTAGGACATGGTCTGGGTATTGTGAGTGGGCACCCAGTGTAAAAAAGTAGCCTTTTACCCTATTCAAGACAGGCGAGCGTGCTATAAACACTACACGTGACAACAGCAGTCCACCACGCACTTAGTCCAGTAAAAGATATCACTCACAAAAATCCTTCTTGCATAACAGCTTTGGTGTTTCAAAGAGTGTCAGCTGGGATCTAGACAGACTGTTAATCTGCTTTTTTCTCTACTTTACAATAATCTAGAGTCCTAAGAAATGGCATTTTAGAAATGCCTGATTAGGGAAAAAACGCTGTTATTTTCTGTAATGTACCCTAGGCCTTGATGCAAATTGAACTGCTATGGCTTGTTCTAGAGAGCTGTGTGTGGATGGGCAATACTTTCCTCTACTTAGTGACGTGATCTAAAGCCCTGGTGTGTGATATTCCACTGGGGACGAGGCCATCTCTGCACAACGTCTAGAAGAGGTTGTTGGACAGCAATAAAAAGCTACCCGGAACTGAAGATGGAGACAAGCCAGGAGACGCAACATTTCCCCTTGAACACCTGACAAGGCACCCAAGTACTGGAGTTCAATTAGGCAAGAGGCAAGTGGTACCTGCATTGCTAAGCCAATTCAGAAAAGTAACTGAAAGGCAGAGGGGTCCCCATCATGATAGTTAGATTTCCAAAACTCGCCACAGCTCCACACAATGAAAGCTGTGTTCAGCATTGCGGTACATTTTTTAATCTATTAGCTTCAAGGAATGCCATGGTTTACAGCGAAGAAAACGTTCAGATTAGGAGTGCTGTATAAAAGGATTACCTATTAAATCCAATCTGATGATGCCAGCCTTAGCCAGAGGACACGCACACACACACAGATGTTACCCAGAAGGCCATAGGAAACCCGTTTTTCAGGTCACCAGCAAGGCTGAGACTGGTGCTTCTAGAAAGAGGCAAATCACGCATGTACACTGCTTTAAAGGAGCATTTAGGAAGACTGCTAGAATGATTGTTTCGTATTGCTCATACAATATGAAAAGATGGCATTTTATAAGTTGCTGGCCATCCCCGAGTAGTAGGATACACTCTTCCCATGAAGTGGGAGCCTGCTATGGGGGATGAGGGTCTCTGAGCCCATCCTCCCTAGTTTAAAAGCTGCAGTTGTGTCCTTCTCCACCTCCCCTTACACACTGGAAGCAGAAAGCACAACAACAAATGCCTGGCAGCTCGTATCTGTTCTCCGAAGGCCCCCACTGCAGGGAGCAGGCATGCAGGAACTTTCAGAGCCAAGACAAACGCGAGCCAGACACACATTGCCATGTTACAGCGCCAACAGCATCTCTTCAGAACAATCTTCCTATTCATCCGGAGTCATTGCTCCTCCACGGGCCCACAGCTGACAAGAGCATGAGGGCCAGCGTTTCATACGTTGAAACCCAAATCAAGTTCCACCTGCAGGACCAACAAAAACAGGCAGCGTTGCAGAAACGGACAACTCTAACTGGGGAACTCCAGCAAAGCTTGTGCCCTTGAAGCAAGGGACTGCTTATTAGGAGTGTCCTAACAGCTAGGGACTAGGATATTCCTAACTCTGACGATTCCCTAGTGGCATCACGTGGCCAGGACTGAGCTTAAGGTAGACTATAAATTCCAGGCTGGTTTAACACAAACTCACTAGCACAACAGTACAGTTAAAAATCAAGTGCAAAACATTTGACCAAGATAAGTAGTTAGAGCTAACCAATGTCACCATACCTTATGTTCTCCAGCAGCGTTTCTCAACTCAGGGGTCACAACTTAAAGGTAGGTCACAAGAATATACAAAAGGGTCACGAACAAGCTTTAAAAATGGATTCTTTTAAAAAGGAGAAAAATGTGGGAAACTGTCAAGATTTCCCTTGCAGGTGACAGTTCCAGCCTGCAAGGGACTGCTTGGGGACCCCCCTCCCATGCTCCGCACACCAGGGAGGCTCGGGGGCCGCAGGTCAGCAGGAGCTGTTTTCTGCTTAAACTATTGACTAGGCTGGGACCGGCCATGGATGTTTACAAATAGGTCCTGGTACAATAAAGGCTGAGAACTACTGCTCTCCAGGATTTACCTTTGCCTCCCCTCACCCCCCCACCTTTTTTTTTTTTTCTTTTTAAATATAAAAGCTGCAACTCCAGGCAGCTTAGGAGGTCTCTATACCCATTAATGCCAGTGAATGGCACATGACAGTAGGTAGCCAGGGGAGCTTAGGCAGCTGCAAATCCACAAAAGTAAGGCTCGGTCTGTACTGCTGCCTCCACCCTGGTTTGGTCCCCGCTTGCGCGTCTCTAGGGGCATGTGCCATTGCTCTTCGATTGAAATGCTCCAGAATTCCTTCCCAGTACGAGTCACGGTCTGTCTTTCAAGAAATGTGGTGAGAAAGGTAGAGAACTGGCAGCACAAATGATCATGCCTGCACCATCACGGAAAAAGAACAGATTTTAAGTTCTCACTTAAGCAACCTGGGGCTTCGAACATCATCCGGTGGCATTTTTCCTGGGCAACTGAAGGCTTGGACTAAAGCCTGCACACAAGCCGAGGTTAACTGTGCAGTGGGGACACGCCAGTCTATTTTAACAGAGCCATGGCAACATGCCTTGCATTCGTCACACTGGGAGGTTGATAGCATATTGTTAAAATACATATGTACTGAATACCAATACATAATTAAGACAGCAGGTACAAAGGTCTTCAGTATAACAGGCCAGTTCTTGCCTGCATTAAGACCGTTTCATGGAAACCCTGTGCCCAAAGAGAGAGCCTATGCTGTGCTCATCATTTCTGGCCTTGATAAAATGAAGTCAGTTGAAGTGACAGCTACCCACTGCATTTTTATTGAGACCTGGAATCATTTCTGCCCAAGACAAAGACTTTAGACAAGCAAGGAGGCCTGCTGACTTAGAACAACACGTGCTTAGTCTGTCAGAAGATTGATGTCTTTTCTAGTTTGAAGTGGCTCCTGGGTGTTTGATCAACAAATTGGTTAACGAAGGAACTTTCGCAACTTTCAAAACTAAAACCTCGAAAGATTTTGAGAGTACACATCTACCATTCAGTCCTTCAGGGCTCATGATGCTCCGGCACCATTAATCACTGAGGAAGAGCATGCATATTTTGGGGTGACCAATTACAAGCAGAAAGCCAAATGTGCAAGATATGAGCTAGCACACTGAAAACAAAGTCAATGTTAATCTTCAACAGGTCTCTTCCTGAAGAGACTTCCCGCAAGAAGTGCATCAAATAAATAGCCTATTATAGGCTTCAACAAAAATAAAATAGAGCATGAAGACACGATATTGATTTCTATTAATCAAGAATTAGTTTCTTTCATTTTGTTCCAGATGCTATCAGAGCAATTTGTTTTTAACAAGCACGGATTTTTGTGAGACATTAAATAAAAATATCTTATTCAATGGAGACAATAAAAGCACATGGTCATTTTCACTTTTCAGCTCTCTTGCATTATTATAACATTGTTTGATCTCATTTTAAGCAGCTGTGATAAGAACATCAACTCATTACAGCTCATTAGTTTTGCAGGTCATCTTCATTCTTCCCCAGCATTAGGCCAAGCCAAAAACTGATCAAATACTGCCACAGGAAAAGTCCTTTAGTACGTGTTTACAGATTTGGCCTGTATGAAGGCAGGTGCTACTACAGAGGTTCTTCACAATGCTCCAACAATCCAAAATGCAGCTTCTATTACTGATGTCTGGGGCTTCTTAAAAGAGAAACTCCCCTGGATTTCAGTGTGAGGATGTGAGCTCACCATTACGAAGGTATAGGCAAGAGAGACACTGGAAGGAATTGTCAAAGATAAATGGCTGTGAAAAAAGATTTGTCCTTATGCTCTTTGCACTGATAGCCAGTTTGCTTTCCTGCTCAAGTGGCTGAAAACTTTGGGAACAGAAACTATTATAGGCAAATACTGTAAGAGAAAGTGCTGCATCTTTCTAGTATTTTTCTTGAATCTAAAAGTCACACTGCAACTACCATCATTACATTGAGTTTGCTCATACAACCAAGCTTTCTATTTAGGACCAGGTCACAAGTAAAGCAAAACTGCAGCATTCAGCACTATTGAAGTTACAGTAAAACCTTCAATTTTGTCCTGGTGTGGACACGATAGGGCCGTATCATTTCTATTCAACCCTCAAGTTCCTTTTCTAGTATAGTTACAATGACCGCTTCCAGGCACAGGCAGATTTATCAGAGTTTTGGATGCATCAGATGACGAGACAGATGTGCTGCAGCTGGATGGGTCCTGCATTGGTAAAGCAAGACCAGACAAACAAACTGTAGAGGAAATTACTGATGTGGTCTTATGTGATACCAGAAATGAGTGCTTGCTGCGAGGTATAAGCACACCATTCTTACAGAGGTTTTGCACAACTTAAATTGAACACCAGACCAAGTGTCACTAATAAAATTCAGGCTACATACTGTAATCTTTCCAAGCTAAATGTTAAAAAGAAGTTGCATATGTATGGAGTCTTGAAAGTTCACATTCTGCTTCATATCCCTTCAGCGAGGTCTATCGAGTCTGAAGTACTAAGACAATGTACCAGCATCTGATGCATGTCTAACATCACTTAGTTGCTGCCTGGGTCCTGAACAAGCAAACCTTGCTTCCCACATATATATTGTAACAACAGAATTTTTTTACAAAACCATCTACCTGGAAAGCATCCATTTTTCAGTCAAAAGGGTAAGCACATGCAGCTAAGTCAGCCGAAACACACACACACACACCTTCCAAATTACCCGCTTCAAATTCTGCCCTTCTACACGCTGCCGTAGTAGAGCTTTGTTCAGATTTCCAAAGCATTTTCTAGCCAGTCCTTGGCCGTTCTGGTGGTAGAAGGCAGTGAGAGGAAACTCACCCTTTCGGAAAAATCCCCACATACTCTGCACTTGATAAAGCAAATCTAGACTTTTTTTATTTTTATTTTTTTTTTTTAACAATTTGCCAAGACTGGAATGAGAGATAAATAGAAGGCACAACAATTTTGCTTTTTTTTTTATACAAATACAAACTAAACATGAAAAAAACTCCCTATTTCAATAAAAAATTTCACAAGTTCAGGAAAAGTGTTTTAAGAGTCAAGTTCTAGACATTTAAAACCTATCCCACAATCCAAAATTTGTAAGTGGTAGAACAGTAGTTAGAATTCCTTTTCGTGATCATGTATCAAAAGAAAAAGAAGAAAAAAAAAAGACTCTATGGATGCCCTTTATTCCACTTTTACAGCGCCACAGAGAAGGGTGAATGTCAATTTGTCAAGTGGCAACATCTCCAGACCAGAGGATGTTCACATGACCCTCAGGGGATAAACAATAGTTTTCCTGCCCTTGAAATGCTTGCCAAGTGCTAGGTTTTCCTACAGGCTCTCCAACACATGCAGATGAAAGATTATTCCAACCGACTGAAATGCACTCAATTTCAGTATACAGGGAAAAAACAATCCATTAGGAAAGACCACTGGTACAAGAAATCCAGTCCATCAGTTTGCAATGAGCAAGGAAACTTGCTTCTTTTTTTAAAATCCACTTTTCCTAATATTGTTCCACAAAGCTGGAATCTGGGACAAGGACTAGAAAAAAAAAAAAAAAAAAAAATCACAAAAAACCATAACACAAACAAAAAAGGGCCAAAATAGTATCAAACGTAGCAGTCTATAACAGGCTAGGGCCACATTCCAAGATACCCAAGGCTGAAATTCACAAATCTGCAGGAACAAAGGTTTGTGCCATTGTGTCATCATCCGCGATGTATTCATTGGCGTTGCCCGATGCCCCTTCCAGCTCCAAATCCTGGTTTCTGAGACATCCCTCCACGTGGAGGCCCTCGAATCCCACCTCCCAGCCCCCCACGAGTGCCTCCGGGTCCACGGGGTCTGTTATCTCTGCGATCACCCTCCCTGGCAGCTCGTGTTTTCTTCTCTTCCACATTCAGGCGTACCTCTCCCCTGAACATGATAGGCTGTAAGAGAATGCAGAGATTTACCAGTGTTACTGACCCAGCCGGAACTCTCAGAATACAGCCTTTCATTAAGGAGTAGCAGCTACAAGAGGAAAAAAGGAAAGTGGGGGATTGGGGCCCCTGACAAACATTACAGTCAAGATGCAACTAACCTGTTAGTTGCACCATAAACCCTGCCACGTGGCCAAGGAATTAGTGGCATGCCAGAGCAGGAAACCAGCCACAAAAATGTTACACAAAAAAAAAAAAAAAGACACGTACAATTTTTCTGGCTCATTTCCATTGTTCCTTAAATTGAAGAGAGGCAGGGTGAGCAGAGCTAGCTTAGGAGGAACTGACAATTAGCTCATTATGCATCCCATCCCTGGGACTGCATGGGAGTCTCGAACAGTCTTCTGATGAGTTCCATACCACACTTTGTGAACACTAGCGAAGTCTTCTCTTTTAATAGAAGAGACATTTTGAATCACTGTGATGAGTGGTTACTGAATCTGAAAGTTATGCTGCTATTGAAGTGAAGAAGTCATAGACCATAGGAAAGTAAGGCTAGATGGGACTTCATGAGGTCATCTAGTCTAGCCCTGTTCCTCAAAAGGCAAGATCATCCCTGACTAAATTATCCCAGCAAAGCATCTGTCCAACCTGCACTTGAATATTTCTATGTCTTATCTAGATAGACTCATCCACTGCTTAACCACCTTCCTTATCAGAATATTCTTCCTATTCTCCAACCTAAAATTTCCTCTGCTATACCTTGAGGCCATTTTAGCCCTGTCCTCTACAGCCTTTAGCTGTCAGCATACATCCACATTTAGTATTAAAAGGCAGGCTGATTTGCTGTTCAAGTGTAAAATTTCACACTCTTAGAAATATCAACAGAAGCATGAATGATTCTGAATCACTAGTTCTGCTAGAATATAAATAGAAAGACTGAAAGAGTCTTCTCGGTAGCAGGAAGTTACCTTTTCTATCAAAAGAAAAGCCTAGCTATCAATTTCCACTGACCTTACCCTGGAAACAGCAAGCATCTAAAAAGGGTACTAAGCTCCTTCCTGGCAAAGAGAAAAGGTATAGGAACGTCACTGCAGCTTCGCCCCTGAACTCTATTAATACCCCACTACCTTTCATTATCAGCACCTTGCTAGCAGATGCTTGTAGCTGATCAGTCAGTTTAAAAGGACTAGTACACAGTATTCGCAATACTACTGAGTTATTTCTGCAGGACCAGATATTTAAAACGATGCACTGGACGCTAGTGCATTGTAAGTTGTTTCATCTCCTGCCACCCCACAGAGAACTACCCATTAGAAGCAGAAGAGAAATAGAGTTGTCCCTCCTTGTAGGTATGAACATTTGAAACATTCAGTCCTGGGTCATATTAATTCCATTCCCCATATTGTTAAAAATAGTTAATCTGGGCTCAATAATGGTTTGCCTGTCTGGAAAACATGAGTGCACAACTGACGCAATGTAGACAGCAGATATGACCAACCACTCGGTCTGGTCACTGGCTACAGCGTTTATATCAACAGCAGCCAGGGACTGGCTGAAAACATAGCAACGCTCAGCCTGTTTACTACATACATGCTTTCCTAAACCAACACAGCATAGTTTACAACTTCACTGAGGCTCAGTGTAGAGGACCACTTGGCTCTTGGATTAAGAGCACACAGCTCCTCTCTGCCCTCAACATAACATGGTGCATGTGGGAAGGTTTTTTTAACCCAGGAAACACAAGAGGATTAAGTCTCAACCTACAGTGACCGGGTTCAGTGGCGATGCACAGGGAATGCACATGCACCCCTCTGACAGCACTGGTGTGTCCCTTGACAGCCAGCATTCCCAGGCAGGAGGGGCAGGTGAGAGCACTGGTGCCCCCCAAAAAGCACTGGCCAGGGAGTGGGGGTGCCAGGAGAAGTGATCCCCGCGATCCCCCTGAGGCCAACTACGCTCACCCACAAGCGCCAGCAACATGCCACAGCTACTTGCGGGTTAGGGTGATGGGGCCCCCCGGTTGTCAGTGGGATCAGCCGCAGGGGGACCCTCCCCAGTCACTGACTGGCTGCTGGAAGGGAGCAAGTACCCCCCTAACTCAGGAGCCACCACCTGCCCATGACCAGGGTAATTTCTTTTACTGCCACATATTACTGCACATTCACCCTGTAATTGACAGCCTTACCTGCATTTTTTGTTGGTTTTAGCATTAAATTCTTCCAACTTCTATACCAAATGGCACAGTGGGGTAACACCCTTGTATGTCCATGAAGGGGAATTAAGAGGCTGACTAGCTAGCAGTTACCCCTGAGATCAATATTGCCCACTATTAATAAAAAGGGACATATTCAACTGCTCTGTTTCCTCCTTCACCACCACCATTAAACCAAGGCTTATTATTTACCCTGTTGCTAAGAATCTTCTGAACTGGTTCAGGGTCATCAAACACCACAAACCCAAAGTTCGGGAGCTTTCCGCCGCTGTTGATTCGGAGTTCTACAACATTGCCATAACCTGCAAGAGAAGAGCCGAGTTCTTTGGTCACACATTAGAATGCTCTGCAGGAACAGGCATGTGCTTTGGGATGAAATGCCCCAACCCCCCATAATGAGCCAAGCAACACAAGGCAGCAACTTACTTTGGAAGAAATCCTTCAATTCAGATTTATCCACATCATGAGGAAGGTTCCCAACAAAAAGCTGGTGACTGTCTGGGTACCTCACAATCCGTCTAGTTTCCATATCACCTTGTTCACCTTCACGAACTAAAGAAAAAAAAATAATAATAATAACGTCATTCACTTACTTAAACCAAGCAGTATCCGTGGTCATAAAATGCCAAACCGTTCTGGCAAAACGGCATAACTGGTCTGCAACTGAATTTGCCCAGGGTGCTGAAATTTCACAATAACCACACATTTACAAAGAAGAGTTACATGTGCAATAAGTAAACTTCAAAAGAGCTAAAGTTCATGTTTAGTTTGTGAACTTACACAGACTATCAGAACCCCGATTCAGCAAATTCAGCTGAAAACACACTCAAGCAACCTCCCACAGCTTGCCCAGAATCAGCTACTACAAATGAAAAAGAAAAAGAACAGTATTTCAAAGTGAGAGCTGAGTTCAATTCCAAAGCCTAGAAGATATGGCCAAAGTCAGGTCAAATACGCAGAGCAGCAGGAATGACACGATGTTAATGACTAATATTCCAAGAACTGAACAAACAGCAGTATTCATCCTCTTCTATATTAGTTCTGCTTGGTTCCACCACAACATTAGAAAGCAAGGTACAAATGCAAATGCAACATTCTTCTTACTTGTTCTGGGTCCTCTCTGTGGTGGGATGCTTGTTCGCTGCTCCCTCACCCTCTGATCCCTCTGAGGCCTCTGTGGTGGAGTTTGTGATTCAGGCTTGGACTCAGGGCGAGGCTGCAGAAATTCAAGCAGAAAGTAAGTGATGGCTCGCAAACAAGACCAGCAGCAACAGCAAGGTGAACTTTCTGGCGTTTGAAATCGAGTTTCACAGAAATCATCTTTAATTCACAGATGACAATATGATCAAGCTTTTTCCATCAGTGGCTCTAACAAAGACTTGAACCCAATTTATACTTATAAAACGCATCTTGCTCTTTTGCTTTTGCTGGTTCGTGTTAGAATTCAAATCATCCCTCATTCAGAAGAGTTTACTCTGGGTTAATCATAGATGTTATGCTTAATCTTCCTGTTAACTCCTGAAGGGTATTTTGGACAAGGCTGGACAAACCCTTCCACCACAGCCCAGCTCACTAGAACTTGGGAGATTCTACAGAACCTCGTCCTCATTCAACCTTTGCTTAATACAGATCAGACACATGGTTTGCTTGTGGAAGGTTTTCCTCTCAGCCAGAAGAGTTAAGAATGTGACTGTTGTTAAACGGAGATTAATATTTACAACATGACACTAATACATTCAGAAAGCCATGCCACAAACAAGGAATTTGTTGTAGAAGCTTTTCCTCAAGTGACTCCACTAGTATCAGACAAAGCTTGTGATTAATGCAAAATTCCTACCTGTGACGCTGGTACTTTTACAACATGAGGTGGTATTCCTGACACTGCAACAGCTCCACTGGGTGGGAGGTTCTTACTAGTTACAGATGCCCATGAAAATGTCTGGGGAGACGAGGGGGACACAAAAGAAAAAAAAAAAGTTTTAATAAACTACTGAGTGAATCCATGTCCAAATCCATTTCAGAGACACAAACAGCCCAAGTCAAGGGGTGGTAACAGGAGCTTTAAAGCAGTCATTGCAAGAAGAGGTCATCTCCAGCCCCTTAACACTGCAGAAGTCGGAAAAAAAGTTGGGAAGCAGCAATGCCTCAGGGCCACTGTTGCGGACTTCTGAATGCATTGGTTATATTCTGCCTGCACAAAGAAGGTTTTCTTCGCTATCCTAGAGTGCTTGATTTAAAAAATGCCTGTTCTTTAGCTGCAGGATTTGTTACATAAATAGAGAAGACTTCAGCGGGGGAAAATGCACCGTTACTCTGATATCAGCAACAATTAGATGTCCAATCATATTTTCTGGGAAGAAACGTAACATGCAAAATATCTGGTTACGGGTCAGGAGAGAACTACTGCAAGAGTAGATCCTCCATCTTGCCAAGGCAAAAATACTACATGGACAAGAAAGAAACAGGTGAACCTATGAAAAAACAATAGTGGGAAGCCAGCCATTTGCATTACCCTGGAGTCCTCTTGCACTGCAGGAGCTGGGTCTGCAGGAACCGGAGAAGGACTCTTCTGCACAGTTTCCTCAGGAGCTGCTTCCTCCAGTACCGGCTCAGACTTTTCTTCCTGAACTTCTGTTTCAGGCTCCTGTTCAGGCTCAGGCTCGGGCTCAGGCTCTGGTTCTGCTACTGGCTCTTCCAGCTGTTCTTCCAAGTCATTGCTATCAGAAACACCATGAAGAGTAACATTTTATTTCTGAAAATGGGAAATACTGAAGGCGAGATCTTAACCCAAGTAGAGAAAGTCCACTACATTCAAGATGAGCTACAAGGACAACCCATGGGTATGTTTCACCCGAGAGGAGGAGGGAGGGTGTTAACACATTCAACGGGATTATAAGTTATGCTTCATAACAGAAAAGTATACCAGCTGAAAACCTAGTTTCTTAGCCTCAGAGCCAAGAGCCTGTAATTTCAACATCCTTTATGCTTGAGCTTTCTTGAAGAAATTGGAAATGGAAGCATTCCCTTTGACCAGACCACACTACACAATGTCCGACTTCCAAGTTTGATCTAATTACCTGACAGCCTGCTCATAATAAGCCCCAGTGTCATCGGGAACTGCTTCTGGTGTCTGCTGCCTTTCCTCAGGTTCCTCCACCTCCTCCTCAGATTCTGGGGTTAGGAAAGAAAAAAAAAAAAAATGAACACTCACTATCAACATGCTGGCCCAGTTGTAGATATCACGTGCTTGCACTTAGGTTATATCAAACTACAGCAAAAGTAAGTAATGCCTATTTTGAGTATTTAAAGCTTGAGGGTCTTTTTTTTCAAATATTTAGACAAAGCAGACTTGCTGCCTATAGGCTCCACAATATAGCATTAAATACCCCCCCAAATGCCTTGTATCACTCAGAACCTTGTATGACCACAGACAGGAAAAAGGAGGACCATATTGCAAAAAAGTGTAACGGCACGTGTTTCAGCAAGGGTCTGCAAAACACTGACAGTAAGAAAAGAAGAAAAAACAAACAGAAGAACAATGAACATGTGGCAAATGTGCTCTAAATAGAAAGCATTCCCTCTGGTCTGGGTATCAAGCGCTGGAATCAACAAACCGTCTAATGCCATAAAAACAGCCATCAATAGAAGTTTCCAAGCTTCTGAAACTTACCCTCAGGTGGCTCGGTGTCTGAATCACCAAAGACCTCATCTTGGTAGCGGAAGATGTCATTATGGACATAAAACTTATTTGCAACAGAACCCTGTAGGCAAAAAGAGGTAAGAAGTTGGTTCAAGTGTATTTTACTCCTAGAATAAAGAGAGATTAAATGATCACGAAGCATTTACAGGTAGTGGTAGGTTTGGACCACGCTCCACTCCCTCTGTGGCACTCCAACAGGCAGTTTTCTGTTCCCATTGCCCCATCTCCTCTGCCCTGACAACACAAAATCCTTGAAGGACACAAAACCAGTATAGCAGTTTCTCCAGCCAAAGATCAGGAGCATTTCTCAAAGAAAAGTACAAAAACTATTAGTTCCCTGCATGCCAAAGTACTCTCTGGGGAACCATGGGAAGTGACCGACTTAGAGCAGACCTACTGTTGAGGCTGCTAGAAGTTACAGTGAGGCTCCACTGAAGGAGAGGACTAAGGGAGTATACAGGTTACTTTGAACCACTGTGCCCTTAACTTCACACCCTGCATCAAACAGTTTAGCCAAGTCTAAAGGTCTGGCCTACAATGCTGGCTAGCTTTTGGGGAAATCTCTTCAACATATAAATATCCAACTCGCACAATACTTGAATTTTCTGCTTTGCTTACTGATACTTTCCCAATGTTTTTTTATCATATAAAAGGTTTGACAAGCCTGCCAAGACCTCTGTTGCAATCCTCACCACCACCCCAGCATAATATAAATGCAGGATATTCGAGGGAGACAGGAGCATCATATGACCATTGCCCCCCCACAAAAAAGGAAAAACTTTAGAGAAAAAAAAACAATGAAGGACAATACAAATCCCAAAGTAAGAAAGATTTAAACATGACTCTCCTGAAGCAAAAAGGAAAAAGGCTATTCAGTCCAAGGAAGAAGGCAGCCACATGTTGGTTCTGTCAATCAAAGAAACAAGAAGGCCAAATTAAATCTTAACAAGAGATTGCCTTCAGAGGGTTCAGAGAAGGGCCACCCCCTTGGTTGGAGGGCAAGAGCAGGTCCTATGAGGAGAGGCTGAGGGACCTGAACCTGTTCAGCCTCAGCAAACAGGCTGAGGGGGGACTTGGTGGCTGCCTACAAACTAATTAGGGGAGATCAGCAGCAAATAGGAAGGGTCCTATTCCCCCCCAGCAGTACCTAGGGTGATGAGGAACAATGGCCAGAAGCTGCTGGAGAATAGGTTCAGGTTAGAGATTAGGAGGCACTATTATTTCACTGTTCAGGTGGCTAGGATCTGTAACCAGCTTCCTAGGGAAGTGGTCTCTCACTCCCACCTTGGGTAAATTCAAAAAGAGGTTGGATGAAGACCTGTCTGGGGTCATGTGATCCTACTGTGTGCTCTGGCCAGTGGGGGGGCGGGGAGGAGGGGGTGTCAGACTAGATGATCTATTTAGGACCCTTCTGACCCCGTAACTACTATGAAACTATGACAACCATCAATTTGTCTTCACTGACATTTCCAATTACTACATGAATTCTGTTTGAAAAAAAACTAATTTTGAAAATGTAGTTCAGTGCGAAGTCAATGATAGCATCAGAAACCCTGAAACCCAAGTTTTCAAATGAGACTGCAATCTTCTCAGTCTGTGGCATCAGCTGCTAAAAGAGCAAGTCACGGTTATGGAAAGATAAAGTAAAGTAACACTTTCAGAATATATAGGCAAAGTTGTAATAATGCCACCTACTAGCCCCAACTCAAGACATGACATGCCCTTGCAATATTCTTCTCATGGTTAACAGAAACATGGAATTAAGAGTTTCCAGAATGTCTTTTATAGAAGTATTTCTTGGCATGCAGCCCAAATTTGAACTTTCACTTCCTAATGCCATGCCAAATAGCAAACCTACTTTCATGTCAATGTTCGTTACAAGACGAAAGCATACCTCTGGCGCAAGCACAAATGTCTGCATGAACCTGCGCACTGGCTGCATATTATTGGAGAGCTCTCCCATCACCTGCACCACAACACCATCATTGAGAGTTGCATGGGCATCCACATGACGGATCTTCGTGTGGCAATCCTTGAAGTTCAGTGACAGCACCTTCTTGTGGATGTCCTGCAAGATCCAAGTTAGGAGTCAATGACCCACTTCAAATTGGATTTAAGTTGGCATAAACTGCTTCTATAGGGTAAAATCAAAAGGTTTAGGTAACAGAAAGTATACTTTGAAGTCTATAACTAAGTTTACCTTTAAAGCCTTACAAAGCAAATCCAACTCCATGCTTTTATTTCCTCAAAGCCACTTGTTTTAAAGGTTTGACTAAGTACAATGTGGATCTGGACAATCCAGTTGAATGTGAATTAGTCCACCATACACCATACCCCACAAATAATGTTCCAAACTCCAACTGCTCCTAGTTTGGGGAAGATTTGACCAGCTTGCCTACCACCTCCTGAAGTAGCAGCTCTTACTACAAATCAGTTTTATAGACCCAGAATGAGACCTTCCAACATGTTCAAACTGCAGACTACTCTATTCCAGAGTGGGTGAGCAGACTTCTGATCAACTGATTCACCACCTAGATCTGCTTCAGACACACAATCATCCCTTAAAACAAAGGAATCAAAAAAAAAAAAAAAAAGCTGTCATTCCAGTGCTTAAATTCCGGTCACATGACACTACTTTGTTCACTTTTACACGTGCTTACCGACTGCCCATAGACCGCATCAGCTGGCTTTCCATTAGAATCCAAGCCACCATGGACGTAGGAAGAATTCTTTCCATAAAACCTGTTGAGGAGGAATTTATAAATTAAGCTTTGGTTCAGTATTCTTAATGCAACAACTACAGGTCTGAAAGCAGCATTATACTATAAATACTATCCTTAAACTAAATGGTATTAGAAGGTGCACTAGTGAGATTCAGTTAAATTTTCAGAGTAGTAAAGAAACCTTTGTGCTTGCTGTTATAATCATCAAGAACAAAAAGAGGAAGAAGAGTTCCATCTTCCAGAAGCTAGACAGAGTGGTTACTGTGATGTTGGATACTTGTCAGAGTAACCAATATAGGAAGTGGAGACAGAGAAAGACAACATTCTTAATACGCCTGCTTTTCCAGCAGCGCAGACTGCTCGGGATTGTGACGGTCCTCCTGATTCTCTGCATCACAGAAGGCAGGGAAGATTTGCATATTATAAGCAAAATCAGATTAGTTATATAATCACACATTTCTTTACCCACACCCCAACACCCCCCATAATTTCATGAACCAAGTTCATTTCATCAGATGCTGTCTGATATCTCTGATTCAGCCTATAAAGTGCAAGTCTACCTTACCTTCTGCCAACTTCAGACCAACACAGCTAACTCACTCTTGTCTGTCATCTAGGTAGTAGGTATACAATAAGATTACTTGACAGTCATTATAAATTTTAGTCAGAACCAAAGATATGTAGTTCTATGTACCTAGAAACAAAAACTATAGTAACACATAAACTATGAGTCATCCTTCCATTTTATAGCTTTTTTCACTCCTAGCTAATGTACCAGAAATGCTGGCAGCAGGTACAAAACTGTGAACTGAAACTCATAACTGATCCAACAGACTGTTTGTCTGGATTAACCAGAGACTCAACTGCTTGCCACGTCTGGGAACAACTCTGGAAAGTCTTTACCTCAGACCAGTTAAGTTTTTAACTTGAAGATGGGCTTTGAGAATCTAGAAGTATATATTTAGGCAAGATAAAGAAACCATGACAGCCCCAAAACAAGTCAGTCTACCAAGGTATATTATAAACGATAGGATTAAAATTTAGAATGATTTTGCCTCCACCGGTAGTCCTAAAGAGAGTTAAATCAAAGTCACTGACCTTAAATCATGGTTTAAAAAAGCAACAGGTAACTAGTTATATGCTTAATTATTGGTACTTAACAATATGCATTTATATCCAGTTATTTTTTTTTTAGAAAGGTCCATATTTATTGGTAGGTACAGTCACTAAAACATGTTGATTTTCATTCCAGTGTCCTTTATGCTAAATAGCAGACTTTTGGCTAAATGTATATAAATGAGTTATTCTATTTAGCTAAGCTACTATATAGCAAAATGTACATTTGTACAGATTCTTAAACTTCTGAATTTATTATGTTGGAAATGGTAAATCAAATTTTTACAGGGTATTTTTAGCAAGTTGTATTTGAATACAAATTGGAATTAAACTACTGTTCCTGGTCGGAATTATTTCAGATACCTTTGACAAACAGGGTCTACTCTCATCATCTTTGCTTTTCATCATCTGTCTAGTCAGTCACAGCTTGGAAGGGGGCAGTGACACAGGGGTTTAGCTTCAGACACTGTCTCTAGCTGTTCCAGCTCTTAACTAAGGATTCAAAGACGGGAGACTAGCCATATCACTGCCTGTGCACCTTACAGGCTACTAAGTTTAGGGAGACTTCTGGCTCTTGCTGTTGAGAATGAATATATTTGATGGTAAGAGTTCATTTAGCAGAAATTAAAACATGTATTCAAGCCTTACATCAAGCTAGCCAAAAAGGTGGGCTACACTTGCTTACAGTTTATAGCAGGCAAGAATTGCTAACATTTATACACAAATTAAAAACAAGGCATACACAACACAAAAAGCAGTATATCAAGTTACTTAAGTTAAGTAACTTAAGTAAGTTACATCTTACTAGCACGGTGGAGGAACGGGATCTTGGCGTCATTGCTGATGCCAGGACGAACATGAGCTGCCAGTGTCAGACGGTGGTTGGGAAGGCCAACCGGACCCTAGCGTGCATCCAGCGATGCATTTCGAGCCGGTCCAAGGCGGTGATCCTCCCCCTTTATGAGGCGTTGGTCAGGCCGCAGATGGAGTACTGCGT
>JAGPOW010003447.1:32979083-32992125 GCA_030014935.1 Caiman crocodilus | reverse complement strand
TAGGAGGCACTACTTCACAGTTAGGGTGGCTAGAATGTGGAACCGGCTTCCTAGGGAAGTTGTTCTTGCTCCTACCTTGGGCATCTTTAAGAGTAGATTGGATAGATACTTGGCTGGGGTCTGGTGACCCTGGCACTCGTTCTTGCCATTGGCGGGGGGGTCAGACTAGATGGCCTGCTCTAGGCCCCTTCTGACCCTCGATACTATGAAGTTATGCAAGCAGAGCTTTACCTGTGCAAGTAGTCCGGTGCCTGGTTCAGTAGAGTATAATACTGCCTCACAAATTCCCGCCCGACCAGCAGGGGACTTGGCTTCTCCATCACCATTTCTTTGGTCAACTGAAAACTGAAGACCAAAAGACATATATTACTGCACAATGTCAATGATTGCATTCCACTAGTATAGGACTAGTTTCACCACAATGATCAATTCAACCAATATAGAGAGCTCTACTTTCAAATCACACCTCGTCCCCCACTCCTCTCTCTCTCTGTGGGAAAAGGGTTCCTTGCAACATGAAGGAACTTAGGTGTCCTAAACATCACAGCAGAGAACAGATAGCAAACAAGAAAGGTTCTTGAAGAGGATTTTCTATGTCACCTGACTTCAAAGCATCTGATATCTGAACCTAATTGTGAAGTGAGCCATGTGCTACTGTATTACCACCACTTTCAAAAAGTCCGTACAAAATGACCTATTTCTAGTCAACAGCACAGGATCCATATTAATCTGTAACAGTTTTCAAGCCACCTCTCAAATTTGAGAGGAATACTGCATTATATACAACAATTACCTTACTATGAACTTCAGTAAGCAACTGCTTTCCCCACTTACCTCCCCCATTTAGTTGATCACGTCACCTAAATCCACAAGGTAAATCAAATGTATTACACTGTATGCTAGGACCAACTATATTTTACTGAGTTTAGGAGATTAACATAGCTTAAAGAACTCTCTCCTGCACGAGCCATGAAATACCTTAACTTCTCATATCTAACCAAGAAGGCACTCCTCCACATACAGGCTTCCCTTCAGTTATTCATTAAAAAAACCCAACAAAGTTGAAAAACATTCTTGCTACCTATACTCAGAGTCCTATCTGACACTAGCTGACGTGGAAACAAAGCAGGGTCCTTTCTGCTTCACATCACCATCCATTAGACAGACATGGAGTAGGACTGGAGCTTAGTTGACAGTTTTGTTGTTGATGCAAGGCAGAATATGACAGTCGGCTCTGCTGCGACTACACCGGCTCAGCAGTGCTGACAGGCACAAAAATCTAGCAAAAAGCCTGCAGTAAGCCAAGCAGATGTTATCCAAAAGACACGGTAAGGAGCAGAAGAGATGTTTGAAAGACGCTTTTCTAGCATTCCTAACACCTTAATCCCTTCTCCCACCCAGCACCCTCCCAAACAAAATGCAAGGTTTTTAGAAGTATGGCATGCAACTCCTATAGGCAAGAACTTCAAACCTCCCCACTTTAGCCCAAACCAACCATGTGAAGCCTTACAGAACTGCTCCATGCTTTATTGTTGACCCATATGGTTTTATTTAATGTTTGAGTTGCTAAAAATAGCTTCAGGGCCAAATTCTGATATTCTCTGCCAAGAGAGAAGGGTTAGAAGAGCCTCCCAGGGAATTGCTCCAGTACTGAAGGAGCACGTAACCAACACGTGAAGACTTATTTGGTCCTCTGACATTAGGTCAACGAAGGGGAATATTCAGAGTGGGAAAATCGCCAGTGAGACTAATTTTATTCTGAAAAATCAGCCCTCAAAAGCACATTTTTATAGCACCAAAAAAACACCCCAACACCAGAATTGGAGATGCATACGAGTGGCTATCTTTACCTCCCTCTCTGGGCCTCTTAGAGAGAGGCAGGCGAGAAGCCCAGCCTCAAAGTTTCTTTCATTTGTGGTTGCTGCTGTTGTTCAGTGACATTCAATTAGGGCCTATCAGAAACCCATTCAGTAGAAATATTGTGAAAGAAAAGGTTAACAGCTTAAATTAGCTGTTTGCAAACTTTGTAGGCTCAAGACATCCTTCAGAAAATGCTGGCTTTTGGCTTTCACTTATATTTTGACTATAGAAAAAAATAAGAATCATTCTTTCTGAGTCTTTCTAAAAAAGATAACAGGTCAGAAAGTTTTTGATTATATGGATTCCCACTTGAAATCACTTGAGTTTATTTTACGAATTATGTGTAGGTATTTGCACTCCTTAGTGCTAATAATGTACAGCACACGTAACAGGATCTCACAGCAGCCTGATTAGGAATCAACAACATTGATATTTGACTTTAAAGAGCTGTTAACTTCAAATGCGTACTTAACCTTCTGGTCCACAAGTTTCATGAAAGCCACCTGCAAAGAAGCCAGTCATATAAAAGTAAAGAAAACCATGCGCACACACACTATGAATAATAATGGGGTTCATAGCAGTTGCAGCCTCAATCTGACATGTTTTCATTAAGATATTAATAAAAGTAAGTTATTCGACTCTCTGGCTAATGTGAGAAGCCACTGATATCACCTTGGTTCTGGAAATGACCGGCTTGGTAGGACAGTTGTTTACTAATCATTTCCAGTGCACAAAAAAAGTATATGGAAGTTATACAAAAGGAAATTATAACCATAGTAGAAGACTTATCAGGTATGCAAATAGTAGTTTTAAACTCCAAAGAATAAAGAAAGTATAAGAAAGCATGCATCAAATAAGTTGGATGTACACTTTTGTGATGGCTTGTGTGCATGGTGTTAGCCAAAACCAAGGCAACTTTTTGCTCAATTTTATGTATCTGATGGCTCAGGAGGTTAGCTACCTCTCCTCCTCTTCAGTCAACAAATATACAAAACACTATGCATCCTCCACTTCACTGAACACTTGGATTTATTACTGTAAGCTCTGTTAGCACCCAAAAAAATCTGTCCCAAATCAGTGCCCTGCTGGGCTGACTGACATACAAATATGTTACTCTCACCGCTGGCTGAGTCATCCCTGCCAAAATTAGCATCTTTTTCCTTTCACATTCAGGTGAACGCATCCTCATCACTATGTTCAGTCACGTGGATGTTACCTTCTACACAGCTCTGCTAACATGTTCCAATACATATACTGAATATAGATTTCCATAGGTTTTGCCATGCAAGCACTACAAAAACTTAAGCACCGAGCCGTTCTGATCCTATATTCTTCATGGTAAAATCCTCTGTCAAAACTGACTCGCAACATGCAGAGAAATATAAATGCTCCCAGCTCTAGTTAGCCAGAACTGGGGGGATGGAAAAGAAACTCTAACAGGACCTAATCACTGAAGAGTCATCTGTTTTTACTCCAACTGCACCTGCTGCTTCTGTGAGTAAGCATCTGTTCATATTCCAGAGCCAAGACAACAAGAATGAGGTATACCTCCTCTTTTTCAAGTATATATTTTGCACCGGGCCAGGGATTAAGGAGGGGTTCGTTACCCCATTCCTTGGGCGCAGAATTACGGTAACTGAAAAACTGTGAAAAATATATTTGTATTGTGCAAAGCAGTTGTAGCCATGCACCTCAGTTATCACTTAATTATAACAGCTGTCACACTTCTTTCTTAGTCCTGGCTACAATGAGGCAAGGGAAGGCCTTATGAGAAAAGCAGGATACCAAATGATTAACTTTAATTTAACTGTGTACTACTACTACAATTTTAGTTTTAGCTTTGTTCTTAAAACAGATTAAAATAGGGGTGTTCAACTGGTCCTCACCTGGTTGGCAGAATATTCCACCATCTGTTACAATGTTCATACTTGGCAGTGTCAGTGCTCGTAAGAGTTTCCCCAAGTACAGTTATGTAAATTAGAGAATTATTTATGCAAATTCAATATTCAGCAAATTACAAACTGAGATTCACAAAACTCATTAGCAACTTTGTACTGTAACAGACAGGTGTCATGTTAGCATAAGCCAGTATTGATTAATTTAGCAAATATTTCAGAAAAATATTATACTTATTAGCCCTTGCCTTTCAAATACTCAACAGTATGGCTATAAAATCATCTGAAGTCCCAGTTCCATACAACTGCCGCCAAATTCATCATCTCCTGTGTAAGCAATGCTGTGCTGAAGTTCAAAGAGGCCAGCTGGTCACTAAAGCCACTCAATCTGTCATTGTGATCCCAGAAGACTTCAGCTCAACAAAAAGCCAATTCAAAAAATCAAGATTCCAGAGCTCCCTTCTGAGATAAATGTCATAACTGGGTTAAGTTTGCTTCCAGAAGGATGCTTATCTTTGATTGCTGTTATGCCAAGATTTAACATAGGTAGAAATGGGTTTCTACAAACCTTCAGATAAATGGTGCAACCTACCTTCAGAGCCTTGTCTTTTCAACTGCCAGCTCCTTCACCCCCTTCCTCTTACTGGAGAAAGCGTCAACGCAGCATGCAAGATTCTTTGGATAAATGCGATATCTTTTCTTAGACCAACTAAATAGTTGGAAAAATTGTTCTTTGCAAGCGTTTAGGCACAAAACGCCCTTCTCTAGGCAGAGGGAGTTTGCAGTTGTTTACACACAGCGGATGATCCATCAAGTATCACATCACCACAGTGTGCTGCACACCTTTAATGGACAGCGTAATACTGCCATCACAAAGAAAAGAATCTTATAGCAGTCTAAATTCCACTCTTTGGACTGTTATTATATTGGAAAATGATAAATTGTTTGATATCTTCATTACAACTCTGCCAATTTCTACAAATTACTGAAGCACACCTTGGAAAGCTTAATCCAGCTCTTTATAGCTAAAGAGCTCATTTGCTCAAAGATCCTCACTGCACCGCTACACTTTAGTCCACTCAAGCAAGGTGGATATTTTTTAGATTTATCTCCACGACTTCATCTCCAGTTATACAAGAGGTGCTGTAGCACACATTCAGCATCCTTGGAACAGGATTTCCCACCCCCCAAGTTTAGGCATAAGTCTCATCACACATGCCAATTCTTGACTGTGTTAAACATCAGCCAGCTCCTTAAATGGTTTGTAAGTTGTCTTTTTTCCCCATGGATGAATATTTCCCTAGAAAAGTTTGCACGTGACAGACTACAGAAATGTATATTCCACTCTATAACTTATAAATATTCATCCAGCTAAAAATTTTTCAGGTTGCTTAGTTACGTGCTCAAGACAACAAGCCGTTTGTCAATGACTAGTGCTTCTAATGCATGCTACTCCATAGATCCAACAAGCCAGAAAAGAACAGACACAAAATGAACAAATAATCCTGCAAACCAGGACACTTCCCCATGCCTCCACTCAAATAAGAGTGAATGCAAGAAAATGCAAACAAGCAGCAAAGAACAGGTTCCCTTGCATTAGTCATGCAAAAGAGGAGGGGGGTGGAGACTCCATTAAGCTTCATTTGCTCCACTGGCAAGAATACAGGAGAGCAAGTGGGTACCTGTAGAAACTATAATGTTACAATCACCAGAAAGCAGATAGACAATACAGTACAAGCAGGATAAACCTGCATTGCTAAGCAAGGTCCAGAACTCTCCTAACCAAGGAAAGGTATCACCATGCTATCTTGTTCTGAAGCAGAACAAGTAATATGAACCTTTTCAAGGAAATGCATATTTAAACGCCAAATGGCAGCAGAAACAGAAGTGATCAGCAAGCTTCTCTCCCCATCAGTCTTCTATTTTATCTGGGGGGTAAAGGCTGTTAAAAGCCCTACATTTGCTGACAAACCCACATCACATCAAATATTGGTAGAGACAGCATCCAAAGAACTTGGAGAACAAAAAAAAAAAAATCCTAAAGCAGCAGTCAGAATTGGTGAGCTGATTCCAAATTTAAAAACAGGAGACCCTCCAAGATAGGGAATGATTATTCAAAGCTAAATGGAAAGCTACAGAAATAAAGGAGCCATGTGAGCATTAAAATCCAAACTGGGAAGGGGAAGGGGGCAGGGGAAGCAGTTTGCTACAAAAACAGATGAAAAGAAGCAGTTATTGAAAGGTATCTGTTTCGAAGACAGCACCACTTTTTTGTACTTTAACAGATACCCATGGGAGGATGTTCTGTCTGCCTGTGAGAAAGTCATATTACATGCTGGCCTTCCAGGCATAACTAGTTAACAGTGAAGAAGTCAACAGACTGTAGTTGTTGAATGGGCACACACTGCTCTTAGTGTTTCTTAGATATAATAAATCACATAGCTCATCTTTTTGGAACTAGGTGCAGAAAGCTAAGCGAGGGAACATCAAATCCAAGGCCTTTTAGCTGCAAATAATGGAACGTTTAAGATTTAATTTGTGACAAGAATTAAATACCAGTTATTTTGTAAGTTACCTCCTTTGGAACATTAACAACTGTAACCCTTAAGCAGTGACAGCTCACTAGAGACAAGCAAACATCAATCATGCAAGCCTAGAGTATTTAAAAAGTGCAAAATATGTGCTAGTAATTATCCATTTAATTGTATAAGAGATATTCAGACCTGGAATGTACTGACCTACTTACTGCAAAAATAAGTTTGAATGGAGATCCTGGTTCTCTCAGCCAATCATATCTGCAACGAGCTCTATAGTCATTGTAGTAGGAAGACCACACATAAGTGATAAGGTAGGTACTGTGGCCTAGCACATAAAATACTATCCTGGAACTCCAGAAATCTGGTTATGCACTAGCCTGCAATGTACCCTTAGGCAAGTTGTCTCTCTCTGGGCCTCAGTTTACCGTTTTGTAAAATAAAGACAATGATACCTGCCTCCTTTTTAAAGGATGTTGAGATGATCTAAGCTGCAGGGGAAAGAATGCTGGTATTGTTATACCAGTTAAAAATGCAACTGGCATTTTACTTCAATTAGAAAAAGAAATTCTTAGGGGTTATTGCTTTTCTGACTGAAGTTAAATGTCCAATATAGATGTTTCCATGCCTTGCTAGTTTGAAGAGCCTTTTGGAAAAAAAAAAAAAAAAAAAATTCTCCTCTTAGCCAAAAGAAATTTTAAAAGATTATCTGACACATGCTGAAAGATCCATGTGAAAAAAATGCATAAAAGCTCAACACTGAAGTCAGCACTGCCCAAGCTCATACTTAAAAATCCTCCACTTGCCAATGGCAGATGGGAAGCTTTCCCAGACAGCGCAAGGGAAGGCCTTCAGATGCCATCAGAATGCAAATAAATAAGCACAGACCTCTGCAGAATAACTGTCTTTTGAAGTAGTGTCTACGTCCTCGCTGTTGTTAGCTTACCTTTCCAAATGTCAACCAAGAATAAATAAATGCAATGATGTTCCACTTTGTACACAAATATCTATCCTCTCAGTTGCTGTTCATAGTTTTGCCAAACAAACATCAAGAAAAACATTAAACTAGCCACTTTTGCTGCTGCTGTTCAGAAGATGGCAAACAGCAGTGCATCAACACCATTAATTTTGTGCTACTGCTGCTCAAAAGGCGAGAGAGACATGGAAGAATGCTCACAAGGAAGGAATACCTAAAGTATGACATGTTACAGCAGCGTGGCAGAACCCTGCTCCCATCACTGCTGCAGAGGTTCTGGGTGGGGGAAGAAGAGACATTCCTACCCTTCCTATTCCTACCCTTCCTATAGCTAGGAACATGGAGAGACAAGCTTCAAATCTGTCCAACACCTACCAAAGGCAGGCAATAGATAAGGGGCATGTCAGTGAGGGTGGCCACAGGAATGCCTAACAGATTATTCCATTAACAGAAAGCATATATACAAGAGTTTCTTACTAAGGTACAATTCCGAGACTTGCTTATTGAAGAGGTCTTTCCACAGTCCTTAATTTTCCAGAAAAGATTTCACTCTCCCTTTCCCCAGTGTTTTACTTCGACGGTGGAAGACACTACATATATTGGTAATCGTAATACTTCAGAAGAGAGACTAAATTTAAGAGGTCTTATGCTGCTATCAAAATAAAGTTGTAATAATATGTAAGTTAGATTTCACAACACTTGTGTAACAAAGAATCACCCTTCATCAAGTGAATATTAGTTACAGGCCAGGGAAAAAATAGCAATGAACTATGAAGTTTAGCATTTCTTTCTGGCTAAAGTTTTAATGGCTCCCTAGCAGACCTGGATTATGGCAGTCAAATTAAAGGGTTGTATCAGGGCTGAGTCGAAGTAGTTGCATGTGTAATGAAAGTTAAAAAGCATTCTCGACAATGAAAAAACTCTACAGACCAAGTTTATTTCACCATTTAAATTTGTATGTTACATCTTGAGTAAAGGTAATAGACTAAGCACAACCCCATCTTCTATACATAAAAGCTGCACCACGTGTTGCAAACTCTTAGGGAATATGTAGGAATGGTGCAAAACTACTGCCCTGCAGCCATCCAAAACTCCATTCTGCATGAATGGCACAACCCAAAATGTACTCCCATACTTTTGAAGCCCTCTGCCATCCTAAGGTGTATTATTGAGTTCAGCATCTGACATGCCAGTGAATCTGAAAGCAACACAGGTCTTTTCAAATGCTTAAAAATATGTCTCAGGGGCAATTCCACAACTAGCACCCACAGAACACATTATATAGAAGTCTTAACATAAGCAGTTCCATTTCTGTTTTCTTATGTTTGTACAGGGATACACAATACTGCTGTGGTGCACGCCCAAACAAACCCATACAGGAACACAATTCTTTCACATCTTCGGTTTGGCTGTTATGCTTGGCCTATGTACATCAAGACTGAAAAACTGAAAGTGCCTGTCAGCCGACTCCCAACACCTAAAGATCAATGTAAACTAAACAGGAGGCAAGTCAGTATGGTTTAGCTTTGCTTACTGTGGGGTAAAAGGAAACGGATACACCAGTTGCACCAGATTCACCTGTATTGCAGCTAGACTCCAGTCTTCAGGTTGACATGATTTTTGTCTGCATGATTTTTTTGTCTAACTTTATAGCAAGTCCTTTACTCCTACAGGCTGCAGCACAGCAGAACTGCAGGAACCTGAAGCAGGGTGTGGCTTCACTTCCCATTGTACATCCAAAATACCAGTGAAGGGTAAGTGAGACCTGGGCAGAGAAATAGCCATGCTACTCTAAAAGGCAAAGACCTGCCATGAGGCAGGTGAATGCAGTGCATGTGTTCCATCTGTCTCCTTTTATCCTGCAAGTAAGCAAAGCTAGACTGTAGGCATTTACCTCACTTCACCTGCTTCAACAGTCATCTGGAAAAATGTAGAGGGAAACCCTGAAAGCACAAGATCCTTTGTGACTAGGTGCCCAACTCAACAGGCAGAGGGAATAAGGTCCCCTTCCCTCTCCCCACTATGTTAAACCACAGCTCTAGGAATTGTCCCAAATCCTGAATCCATTAGGTTGTATGGAGAAAAGCAGGAACACTTCTCCCCCACTCACAGTGAGCATGTGGATTAGGGTGGCAGCAATAATGGGATTTGCTAACAGTGTACATCCATAACGTTCAGTTAGATTAGAACTAGTGACCTGGTAGTTCATTTAAGAGGGGTATGGTTACATACAAGAGTTACTTCTGGGCTGCAAGAAGGGCCTTTTTTGCCAGTCACATTTGAGACCGACTCCATCATTGAGAGCATCAAATAATCTCCAGTTTCCAGGCATAACAAAGTTATAATCCGCCAAAGGCATTTCTATACCGAGTTACATAAAACCCTAGGACACAGTGTCTTCAACTGCTGGTCCTAAGCGAGGGATAAGAAAGTTTTGATCTCTGGTATTGGATCAGTGCCTGCAGAAGCTTAGCGAACATAACACCACGTGTATTCGTGCTACGTGAAGGGTTTTTGACCATGACAGTTAACCCTAGAAGCATAACACCAGGTTAATATAGTTTTTTTGTGCATGAGCGCTGAAGTTGAGAAATTCAATGTCTATACATTTTTTAGCAGTTCTTCTTTAGCAAGCAATTCCCTCATCTAGAAGAGAAGCAAGTGGCTATTGAACCAGTTTTTAAATCAGCCCTTAACTCCCTAATAGCATAGAAAGCATGTACCTTACCCTGATACTTCAAATAGGATCTGAACTCAAGGCTATAACTGACTAACTGTTTCTTTCTGGAACTGATCCAAGCCTTACTATATTAAGTCTCAGACCTTAGACAAGTATAATATTCAATGCCAGTCAAGTATGAAATGAGCATGTCTGATATTCTATCATTTGTATTTAATATCAGACCTTTCTTTTGCCCTAGTCAAGGCTGTTGAAGACAATTCCATAATAGTTTTTTTTGGAAAAAAAAGAGTCATACTTAGTATTTTAACATGATTATTTGGAATTTCAATCAGTTATATCAATTAAAACGCATCTCAAATGTTGTGCGCATGTTCAGCTTCTCCACAGAAAGTCTCGTTACTTAAATTAAATCAAAGATTAAGTATGGCAGGCTCAGAAACTGATGTGCATATTCACAAGACAGCATCTCGTCATGAGATCCGAGACCCATTTCATTTTAATTGGCTTTCCAACTTCTCTTCAACTTCCCCACCTGTCATGTCACTGAAAAACATTCAAAAAGGCTTGAGTGATGGCATTTGAAAGTTCAGCTGTTAATTTCATAAATGTTTCCTAACTCTTCCCATAGGCCATTGTGTGTCAAATTCAGTCATTCCAAGTTACTAAAGTTATTAGCCAAGCCTGTGAATAATTCATAGCTACAATACAAGGCACCTGCCCTCAGTTTCTTTCTTTTCCCATGTTCACTATGGCACAATACAATGTGCAAGAGAGCACAGGCAAGCACAATTTACACCCCAAAGCTGTTTCACGTGCTATATGCCTAGCAACCTGAAGTGCTACAGCAATTCTAACAGGATTGTGGTTTACCCTTTAGTCCAGGCAATGCTCCTGAAGCACAAGAGGGGAAAAAGATCTGACATCATAAATCTCGTTAAAAAGTATGTGTTTTATAAACGGCCCTTTTAAAGCTTAAGAGGACTGTAAGCACATTTATTTACTTCCACTAAGAAATAGCCTGTGGACATTATAGGTTAAGTGTTAACAGATTTTTTTTTAAATATGTACAAGTCCAACTTTGGGGCTTTACCAACTTGGACCATCTCCACCTGAACAGCCACTGAAGGCAACAAGAACTGGCAGATCATTGCACAAAATACTCCTTTTACTTCTGTTGAGTTAGCCGTCTTTGGGGCTGCCTAAAGCCAAGCAGGATGCACGCACAAAACTCCATGCAATGCAATTTATGTGAAGGAACCTACAAGAGATTTCCAGTCGGTTTGTATTTGTGCAGCCAGCTTCATCATGACAGAAACGTATCTGCCCCGTATTCTCCTATGTGGCTTACATCTTTCTGCTTCTGTATTGGCTACATTCAGTCCTAGTGTAAACTTACCTACCCAAAGCTTACACAGAGGAGACAGGCGTGTAAACTAATATTTAATTCCACAGGTCTGAAATGTATAAGTTAAATGAAAAAAAAAAAGTGACTTCAACATTTGCTTTTGGAAAAAAAAAATGCAGCTGAGCAACCAGAGCTCAGTTCCTTTGGGAAAAAGTGGTATCTACTATACATGCTTACATCCTGCGCAGTATTTTGGAAGTGGTTTATGACGTCTAAGTTTGTGGGAGATGGAGCAAGACCCCTGATACCTGCACGTGCAGACGCTGCACACTGCAGCATGCCATTATTTCGGTAACCACTCGAAAAAAAGTTAGAAAACAACAGATCTTGCCTAACTCCCCTCCCCCCCTGCAGACACCCTGTTGCCCATCTTCTTTCCCGCCTAGGGCAGGGGGCCAGACCCCACGATCTCGCAAGGGCCCTTCCAGCCCCTTGCATCCATGGCTATTTTGCCACGAATTTTTGTACGGCAGCACGCTGGCAAGAGAGACATCACGAAGGAGAACTGCAGCGCACTCGCACTAGGTGGGACAAAACAAACAAACACACAAACAAGCCCACCCCAGAGAGGTTTCGAACCAGCGATCCCGGCCCAGCGCGGAGCCCAGCTCAACCCGCTCCGGCCCGAAATCCGTTTGTAGGGAAGGTTTCGGGGGGGCCGGAATATATAGAGATATATTATATGGATAGATACACAGAGAAGTAGTCGCTACAGGCATGTCGGTGTGCAGTTAGGCGGGTAGTTAGACGGGGGGTGGGGGTAGGTAGGTAGGTAGGTAGGCAGGCAGGCGGGTGTCCTCGTGCGGAGCCGGGCCCGGCGCTTCCCCGCCCAAGGCCCCTCGTGCGCGGCCGCCGCCGCCGCCATCTCTTTCATTCTCGGGGCGGGAAGAAGCGGACGTGGGAGCGGGACTCGCGCCCCTCCCCCCCGCTCCCTCCCTCCCCACGCGCGAGGACAAAGCTGGGCCGCGGCCCCTCCCCCACCGCCGCGCCCCTCCCCCCCGGGCCACCAACCGCCGGCGGCAGCAGGGCCGGGCGGCGGCGCTCACCTGCGAGCGGAGCGGGGCCGGCAGCGGGAGGCGTCGCTTCAGCACCGGGCGACGGGAAGCACCTCACGCAACGGCGTGCTCCGGCACCGGCTACTCCCTATATAGCCGCGGCGCAGCCTAGCCCCACGGCAGCGCTCACAGCCAATGGGAGGCCGGCGACTTGGCCCACTCGGAAGCTGGTTGGCTGGTGAGTGGGCAAGGAGGCGGGAAGGGGGCTGAGCGGCAGGCTAGCCGCCCTACGGAGCGGCGGCCCTCTTGGAGCGGCCGGGCGCGAGGAGCAGCCAGTACGAAGCCAGAGAGAAGCCCTGGAGGTGGGACAAGGCTGGATGGACTAGCCGCCCGACCAATAAGGGCGACGCTCCCATCGCCATTAAGGCACAAGGGTCAGCCAGGACGGGTTGCCGAGTGCGGTTGAGCCGTAGCGATCAGCCCGTGGGCCTTCGGAGGGAGACCCCGTGCGGAGGCAGGGGCGGCAGCCCTGGCGCGGCTCAACCAATGAGCGCGCGGCCTGCCCGTGATGGATAGGCCGCGGGCTGCGGCGTCTTAAAGGGGCCGCGGCGCTGCCTGCTCAGAGTGCCCCTTACTGGAGGGGAGGCTGCACGGCTGTTCGCTGGCCCAGCCCCACGCGTGACCCGCAGCGCAC
>JAGPOW010003447.1:32956130-32978983 GCA_030014935.1 Caiman crocodilus | reverse complement strand
TGCTGGTTTTCCCCACCCGGGATTTTTTCCTCCACTCGTGAATTCTCCCCAATGCGTACAAGACCCAGCCCCATCTGCCTGCGGGGCTGCTGCAGGCCCCCCACGCGCAGCCCAACACGCACCTTCCAGCCGGCAGAGCCTCCGTGGGACCACCACGGGACTCAGGAGCACCCCCATGGCCCAGAGCAGCAACCAAACAGATGCAAAGCCCAGTTCCCCCCACCTAAAAAATGTCCCCAGTCCAGGGTGGAGCGCTGCACCCCGGCCCCAGGAGCAGCACCGCACAGGGGTCTCACCTCTCTGGCCATTGGGCTTGCAGAGCTTCCCCGGGCACCTTCACCCGGTGCCGGTGGCATCCACCTGCTCCTAGAAGCTCCTCCAAAAAGGCCAAGTCTTCCTTCCCCCTCCACGTGCATTACCCTGCCCCCAGGCACCCTCCAGAGAGGGGGTCCTATCGGACCCCATAGCAAGGCCTCGTCCCGAGCCAACACACAGGTAGACACCATCGTGCAAACCAGCAGTCATCGCTGGGCCACCGGCAGCAAGCGGAGATGCTTCTCCCCAAGCAGCTTTTAGCCTAGGAGCAGGGGTAATTACCCTGGGCGTTGCCACATGCTACCCAGGTTTGGGGCAGCAGGACTCAAAGGCCATGGGAGGACAAGTCATGGAAACTGCCTCCTCCATGCTCTCGGGCAGGGATTCACAAGGATGGGGCTGGCCTTATGCCATTCATGGCATGAATTCCCTCCCTTTCTGCACCCCCCTTGCTATTTATATACGGAGCTGCATTGCAAGCCGCCAGGTCATAAATCAGAGGCACAGGCCCCTGCTGAGTTTAATAGGAGGCAAGTGACTGCACAGGACAGCCACGTAATGGAGCCCCCCTCTCTCCGCCGCGAAGGGGGACCTCGGTCACCCGTCAGAGCACAGAGATCCCTGCTCCCAAGTCCCCTCTCCCTTGCAAGAGAGCCGGATCAGTGCCTCCCA
Organism: Caiman crocodilus; assembly: GCA_030014935.1. Classification (NCBI taxonomy): domain Eukaryota; kingdom Metazoa; phylum Chordata; order Crocodylia; family Alligatoridae; genus Caiman; species Caiman crocodilus. The sequence continues at coordinate 32,977,996 of JAGPOW010003447.1, read as the reverse complement.
TTAAAGCAGTGCCCAGAGGCTGCAGCAAAACGGCATCCAGCCTGACCCCTGCGCCAAGGAGACTTGGTGTGGTCTTCCAGGTGGGATGCACTGCTGATGCCCCCAGGGAGAAAGCAAGTCTAGGAGGGGGCACCTATTAGAAACGGTTCTGTTTCCAGGTTTGTGGAACAACTTTGCTTGCTGCAGGCAGCAGAGCATGAGATACCTGGTGATTTTTCCACCCGAAATACGGGAGAAAGGGAAGTTTGAGCCAGGGACGAAGCAGACAGCTGCTGTCTGTGACTCCCCCCTCCATGCAGCCCTGCCGACACATTTCCACCCTGACCTACTGCACTCCTTTGATCCCTGCTCCAGGCCCCCCACACCGCTCTGCCAACGCTCCTCACTCCAGTCCTGCAGCAACCCCCCTCTTCCCAGCCTTGGCTCCATCCTTCCCAGGATCTCTACACCCCCATGGGAAACACCTCTCTCCCCCACGCACCTCGGGCCCAGCTCCCACATGCCCTTCCCCTGCTCTGCTTCTCCAGGGGGATAAGCAAACACAGGGGCCAAAAGCAGATTGCTTCTCCCCACCAAGCAGAGACTGCAAGGGAGTCCCTACAAAGACTAGGACACAGACCCTTCACACAGGGCATCAACAAGACCACCACCACACACAACACCCCTATAACCTCTTAAATCTCATGAGCCAAGGCAACCAAACAAAGCCCAGCCAATGCCACCCGGCTAGCCTAATGCAACCAGCTCCAGCCTTATCTTCACAGCCATTTCCCTTTCCCACTCCCCCATCAACCTTTGTAACCCACGCTGATATTAGCCCTTTAATCATGCTATGCAGGGCAGCCTGTGCTAAACTGAATCCCCCACAGCTGCCAAGGATCCACATCAAACCAGCTGCGAAGTTTCTGAATCACCAGCCTTTCAAGCCTCTTTGGCTCACATGGCTACCTTGACCCTCCCCAATTCACCCCCCAACACTCAAATGACACTTTATTTTCCCCAGCAGACTTTGCCTGGGAAAAATTCAGCCCCTCCCCCTCCCCCCAAACCCAGTCAAACTCCTAGTAATTATTAGGCACACTTGACATCAGCTTTAATCCATTTCCTAATTAAGAGTGGAAATCTTTTGTTATTTCTTTAAAAGAAAAAAAATCCCTTACCTTTCTTCCAAAATTTTACCAGCTCTGGCTCATTGCCCTCATGGAGAAGGGAGGAAAAATATGTAAGTGGGTGAGGCCCTGCAGCGCTATCAGGTTATCCGAGGTAAGTTCCTCCTGCCAAGATGAAACCTAAGAACCACACGCCACCCCCTACAACCTGCTAATGAAATATCTTCCATCCCGGGGAGCGGGCTCACTTATAGCGCGGATTAGACTTGCTTTCAGCAGGGTGAAATAAAGGGCAGTTTGGTCTAAATCCAGCCTCGTCGGATGTGGCTCATGAGCCGAGGATGGTTCTTGCCACGCGCGTGACTGCAAAAACGCTAGCTGTGTTGCTTCTCGCTGCACGGTGGGCATGTCTTTCCTGGAAGCACCAGTAATGCAACACCCCCGCACCCGCTAGCAAGGTTAACTACTGCACGGTTGGCTTTTCCTCCTCTTTTGAACCAGAGAGCGCAGCGATTTCCCTCTGAGGGCGTGCGGTGCTGTGGCTCTGAGCAGCGAGAGCCCTTGCGTGTGACCCCGTGCTGTCCTGACACTTGCTGCGGCGTTTGCCCTCAGTTTGCCCTGCTTCTGTGGGGGCTTTCCTACTTTTCCTGAAACCCCGTGTTCCTGGGAGCTGCAGTGTTGCCACCCCCGTGGTGCCAAAAAGCAAGAGGCAGACTCTTAAAAAATCAAGAGATTTGGAAAGTAAATCACGAGATGCCGGTTTTGAAGTGTATGTAGGGGGGGAGGTGTTATTTGTGAAGGTGTGGGGGGGTTGGAGCCCACGGGGGTCGGGGGGGTCCCTGTACACCTTGGCAGGATGTGGGGTGCTGTAGGTCAGGAGTGAAAGCAGCAGCGGGGCTCTGGCTTGGGAGTGAGGGACACATACACGCATGGCTCTGTTGCATGGGGAGGCTGTGGTTTTGGGAGCAAGGGTCCTTGATCTGCCCCCCTTTCTTCCCCCCCCCATAGACTTACCAGCTTGGCGCTCTCTACTCGGACCAGAAGAAAAAAAAAAACCCTGAGATTTTTTTTCCTCTCTATCAGGAGATCGTGTCTCAGTTAATATGACTTGGAAAACAGGAGTCTTGTGATATTTTTTTTTTCATGAGAGTTGGCATTACTGGAGCTACGACCCAGGGGACAGGCACCGAGGAATCGCCGCCGTCGGAACGGCCTAAAGGGACGGTTGCGTGGGCAGGGGGCACGTACCGCGCAGGTCCGGGGTACGGGACGGCCCGGTTCCTCAACCATTGCACGTACACCCATTCCACTTCACCAGGCCAGTTCGGAGCCGTCCAAAGGGGGATGCACTTTTTGTGTAATGGGAGTGGCTGAGCCTGGCCTGGCGGGAGAAGGGGGCAGAGGTGCGCCATGTGTAGAGGAAGGCTGCAGAGGGGACCTCCTCCCCGATTCACCCCCCTCCCAACACACGCACCCTGCCCTTCACCTCGCTGCAAACCTGCAGCCTGCAAAGGCAGCGCCGTCCTCCTGACCGGCGAGCATGGATGCCTGGCTGCGATGCCCAGTGTTGCTTGAGACGGACAGGGAAGGTCCGAAAGGGCCTTCTCCTTATTGTGCTGCTGTCCTGAAACAAAACAGAAGCCATTTCATACAGCCCCCATCTACGCGAGTCTGGACAGCTGCAGAGATCAAACCCCAAGCGCCAGTCTTTCCTGCGGCCTGCTGCTGTGGCACCCCACGGTAACCCCCTGGCGAAACCAGCCCCACCGCAGCTCCATTTCGGGAGGAAGGGATGCTTCTCTGTGGACCCAGCCTGTGCTTTTGCCCAGGCTATTGGCTTCGCGGGCTGCCACGGGGCTGGGAAGGAATTGGTTTCCCTTCTGCTGCTATTCAGGGGTGAGGATTGCGACTGAGCTGTGCCATTGCTCCCACTGGCACTGAAACCCGCAGGCTCCCGGCTACAGGGTCCTGTCCCTGCACTCGGGATGTTTTGAGTTTTCTTTTAAACTTCCTCTATGCTCTTCATCTCTGCTGTAGCACATTGCTTTTAGTTTCTTCTGCAGCTGAATATAGCAGTACCCCCCCCCTCCAGCCCATCACTAAAGTTTCTAGCTACTCTTTCCCTGGAGAAAAACAGGGTTGCCCTCGCTGCCATATGCCATGCTATCTGCACCCATTTGTCCAAATCCTAGGTCTGCCCATGGGGTGAATCTTAGTAAAGGAGGGTGGGAAGGGACCTCAAGAGTCCCCCCCACTTCCCTACTCCAGGCAGGACCAGCCCCAACTCCATCGTCCCGGCCAGGGTGGGTCTTCAGCACCTCCAAGCATGCAGACCCCAGCGCCTCCCCGCCGCCCTGATGTCCCACCTGCCGCAACGTGAGCCCATTGCTCCTCCTGTCACCTGCCCGCACTGAGCCCGGCCCCCCCGTCTCCTTGGCGCCCTGCTTTGCTGGAGCGGACCCTGCCCGGGCGCACCACGCAGCAACGCGAATCCGAATCCGCTCCGGCGCCCCCGCGGCGGCAGCCGGGCAGGAGGCGGAGTGGAGGCGGAGCGGGCTGAGCTCGGCCCCGGCCCCGGCTGGGTGCCCGCGCCGCTCCCAATCCGAATCCGAACCCGAACCCGGGTGGGGTGCGCAGCCCCCCAGTCCACCAGCTGGGGGCTGGCAGTGCCCGGGATCCCCCCCTGCCCCCCGGGACCCCTCCCCAGCTTGCCAGGATGGTGCCCAGGGTTTGGGTGCAAGCATCCTTTTGGGAGCTGCCCCAGGGGAGACATCCCCCAAGCCGTAAAGAGGCCGAAGCGGCAGCTCGCCGTTAGCCCCGAGCGCTGCCAAAGGCGCCCAGCCCTTGCTGGAAGGATGCCCCATCATGGCTTGAAGGATGCTCGGCGTCCCGCCGCTCGCCGAGGGGTCCCCAGGCAGCGTCAGACCTGCCTGTCTTCCCGTAGGGTTCAGCGGGCCCCGGGCCACCGTGTCTCTTCTTGTCCTGCCTCCGCGCGCTTGGCTCTGCTTCGAGGGTGAGACGCTTTCCCTCGAAACGGACCGGGCGATGTCGTGGGAAAGTCGGTTATTATCCCCGATCGTGAGCAGACAGCCCGTGTGGGAGAGCGGAGAGCGGGCCGCTTTCCTTTTTAATAGTTGGCGGGGACTCTGTTGTTACCGGCATCTCTACCAGGCAGCCGGGGTCCCGTTTAAGGGTGCCCGTACATACGGTCCCTGCAGTTCGTGGGTAGGTGCAGGGTTATCGGTTATGTATACCGGCAGCCGCAATCGTGGCTTGCAGCTCAGCTGCAAAACAGCGTCCCTTCCCAAAACCTCGTACCTAAAAGGAGGCAAGACGTGGTTGCAGACAGGAGCGTGAGAAAACACGACACTGTTAGGGCAGTGATGCTCAGCCATGGGGATGTGGCACCCGGGGTGCCTCGAGATCCTATTCGGGGTGTTGCGGGGTTGCAGTTGGCCGTGCGCATGATTGGCACGATAAACCCAGAGTTTTCCGGTAGGAATCCCTGGTGCTAAAACCGTGCTGCCCTGCTGCGGTCTTGCCGAGGCCTTTGCAACAGAAGAACGGCTCTAGCAGTTTTGGGCAGTCAGAAAAGGAGTGAAAAGAAAAGCTGGTATTTTCTAGCAAGCCTGACGAGGGGTGCCTCCAGCCGAAAAAGCTTGAGAACGGTTTGCAGAAACCTGGGTCGATGCTGAGAGTCCCTGTGCTGTGCCCCGCGGGGTTGCGGCAAGAGCCTGTTTTGCTCACCTCTCTCCTCTCTGGAGACGAGCAGCCTTGCGCTGTGAGCTGCAGTCCCAAGGCAAGACGGGCCTCGTTGCCGTCTCCAACCTCTTCTCCTCCTCCTCGTTTCAGAAGCACGAGTTCTTCGTGGACATGACCTGCGAAGGCTGCTCCAACGCGGTCACTCGCGTCCTGAATAAGCTGGGAGGTGAGTGGCACTGCGCCAGGCCTGGGAGCCAGCGGCGGGTTGCAAAGCGTGGCGACGAACTTGCTGCTGATTTACATCCCAGCCTAGCAGCCAGGTGCAGAAGCACCGGGGGAGGAGTGAGTCTCGTGGAACGGGAGTCCTCGCGCCAGGCCTCTGCTTCCACCCTTCTCCTTGGCAGAGGTTGGTGCAAGGTCCCTGCTCTCCTCCCTGGTGTGCACTCTCCATCGCACGGCACCCTGGACCAGGTTTGCTGGTGCAGAAGGAGGTTGAGGGTAGCCTCAACCTGTTACCTGGGCACATCCGGGAGGCCCCAGGGAGCCTGCTGGATCCTCTGCTTAGAGAAACGTGCCCAAGCACATCAGCATCTCCAGGCGTGAAGCAAAAGCCGCAAGAGGCGTTCACACGGAGAGGGAGAAGGAGAAGGGGATGAGAGCTGGTGCAGGGCAGTATTCAAAGCCTGCTTGCTGCACCCCTCCTGGGAGATCGAGCCCACCCCAAAATACATCCCCTCGCCAGGCCTGAGGAATGGGGCAGCCCTGGGGTACCTACCCCCTGCCCGGCTGCATCCCCCTTGGGCTCGGGAAGGAGCGCAGAAGTGGGTGCGACATCCCCCAGAGACTCACCTTGCCCCTCACCCTGCCGCCGTGGCAGGTGGTGAGCCAGTAACTAATTATTAATCTTGCAGCAGACTCCCGTGACCCTGAGAGCGGCGGGGGAGGAGGGCAAAGCTGCCTTGCGACAACAGGAAATTCCAGTCCAGTTCCTCTTCTTGCAGTGCCGAGGAGCTGTGGGCCTCTGGGGACTGGCTTGGGCTACAGCCCTGGTCCCGAGGGCAGGAGCAAAAGCCGCTGATGCCCCAGCGCAAGCACCAGCCCAGATTGCAGCCAGGCCCAGCAAGGTCCCGAGAGGGGCAGGCTGACCTGTCCAGCCCGCTGATCAAAGAGGCTGCTTTCCTTCCTGCTCCCAGAAAGCAACCCCACCCCTTCGGCTTGGCTCAGGGGAGAGCCCTGCCAAGCCAGCGGCTTTTCTCAGCTATTCCGCTTTGGTTCTTCCTGCAAGCTGACCCGGCCTTTAGCTGGAGAGCTAGCCCGGCAAGGAGAGAGCGTGCAGCTCCTGTGTGCAGGCTGTCTCCTCATCCCGTATGCAAGACCTGGGGTGGTTTGGTTGTGCAGAAGCCTTCTGCTGAGCTGTGCTTACCATGAGAGCCGGGCTGCGGTCCCCGCAAACCAGGCAGCAGTCCGGTAGAAACGAGGCGCATGAAACCGGTAATCAATGAGCAGAGGCAGACCCGAGGCCGCCGAGAGCGTGTGCGGCGAATGCAAATGCAGCCCGGACACCTGGCTCTCGCCGGGCCTGGTTGCACACGCGTGCTTCTCTCTGGCCGGCTGCGCTGGAGGCAGAGCAAGACAATACTCTGGTTCCTGCCAGCCGGGAGACGGTCCATCCCTCTGAGCCGCTCACTGATGTAGCAGCTTGCTGCACCAGAGAGTGAGGAAGGCATTTGGAAGGAGCAGGAAGGAGCCTGCTACTCATCCTTCTTGCCTGATGGGACTTATATGGGGCCCCAGTAGCACATGTCAGCTGGTATCCCCAGTTTCTGGGGACAGCGTTGTTAATTAAATGCATGCCCCGGCTGTTTTTGAGATCCCTGCTGCTACAGAAACCAAGTTCCTGTGTTCAGTCTCGAGCCCTTGTTGCCCTTGGCCAGCTGCTTTCAACTTCCAGTTGTTTCTAAGGATGTGTCTGTGCACCAAAGGGACAAGGATGTCTAGTGGTGAGAGGGATGGAGCTGGGCTTTGCTGTTTGACTTTGGGGGAAGGCCGTGTTTGCCTGTGTGCCTCAGTTTCCCCACCTGTAAAGGGTTTGTTATTGCAGAACGCCCCGCTAGCATTTCCCAAGTGGGATGGGGAGGAGATGGAGGCTGAGGGGGTCAGCCCTCCAGTGACGGATCCTAGAAGAGCCTGCCTGTGCCTGCTTCCTATAGGTAGGCGTTGTGGGGATTCAGGCAAGGGAGGAGACCGTGGGAGAGGAGAGGCAATAAAGAATTGCAATTGAGGGGAATTGCAATAGAGGGAGATCCAGAGAGACCTCAACGTACTGGAGGATTGGGCCAAAAGAAATCTCCTGAGGTCGAACTAGGACAAGTGCAAGGTCCTGCACTTCGGGCAGAGCAATCCCCTGCACCGGTGCAGGCTGGGGGTGACGGGCCGGGCAGCAGCTTGGCAGAAAAGGACCTGGGGGACCGGGGACAAGAAGATGGAGATGGATCAGCAATGTGCCTGTGTTGCCAAGAAGGGCAAGGGCATCCTGGGCTGCATTGGTAGGAGCATTGCCAGCAAATGGAGGGAAGTGATTCTTCCCCTCTAGTCAGTACGGGTGAGGCCACACCTGGAGTCCTGTGTCCAGTTTTGGGCCCCTCACTCCAGTTTTGGGCCTGCTCCACCTCCACCTCCTGCCCGGCTGCAGCCACTTGTAACACCAGAGCAGATTCGGATTCGGATTTGGGTTCAGGTTGCAGCCACCCCGCACACCCGGTGCATGCAGGGGCGTGGGCAGCTGGGCTAGTGTTTAGAGCCCAGGCAGGGGGGACAAGCACCCCCTGGCTCAGAGGAAGGTCCCCTCCTAAGGCAGGATCAGCCCCATCCAAACCAGTTCATAAACGAGACTGGAGGGTGCTAATAGCAGCCTTCACCTCCCTGCAGTGGGGCTGCAAAGAGGATGGAGCTGGACTGGTCTCAGTGGGGGCAGACGACAGGACAAGGAGCAATGGGCTCAAGTTGCAGCAAGGGAAGTTGAGGTTGGATATTAGGAAAAATTCTCTCCCAAGGAGGGTGGTGAAGCCCTGGGATGGGTTACCCAGAGAGACGGTGGAGTCTCCATCCTTGGAGGTGTTTAAGACAAATTCTTGTCTGGGATGATGCAGCTGGGGCTAATCCACCTTGGAGCAGGGGGTTGGATGAAGTGTAACCTCCCAAGGTCCCATCCAACCCCCATGTCCTATGAGTCTATGATTATTTTATGTGGGGGGTCATGACCTGGGGAGGACTTGGTTCCTCATCTTTGGGGTCTCTTCTCCCCCACCCAGGCGTCCAGTTTGACATCGACCTGCCCAACAAGAAGGTGTGCATTGAGTCAGAGCACAACATCGACACCTTGCTGGAAACGCTGAAGAAAACCGGGAAGACCACCAACTACCTGGGGGAGAAGTGACCCTGGGGACAGGATGGAGGGTCCGGCTTCCTCGATGCTGCCAGGAAGGTCAGTCTGGTGCCAAGAGGCTCTTCTCGTCCGGTCCATGACTACCACGGTTGTGCCCAGGGGGGCTGAAGTGGTGTCGTGCAAGGGGAGAACAGGGCTGGTGCGTGGTCCCACAGGGAGAGCTGAGCTGTGGTGCTAGCAAGGTGGGCTTAGGGAGCTGTCGAGGTGGGGAGAGGTCCGACTTGCCTTGACCTTTCTCTGCATCTTCACCCCATCCTGAGCACCATACGCACTCCCTGACCTGGCTCTGGTGAGCACAGGGAGCTTCATTTTTGCCGCCAGCACCTGGATATGAGGCCACGTCACGGCCATCTCTTGTGCCCTTTCTCCCTGCATATCCCTGCCCTTTATTTCCACCCCCCTGGACCCAAGTAACTCTTTCTGTGGCTCGGGGAAAGAGCCAAGCAAGGCTTTGAGTGGCCTGCTCTTGTTGGGGTTGCAAGAACACCAGCTCGGCCCCACTCCCAGATGAATCCATGCTTGCCGAAAATGCCCCCGTCTGAAAACAAACAGCAGAAGAGCCCTGCCAGCCGAGCATGCCGGTCCCCAGGGCAGAGGCAGCTCTCTAGGGGAGGATGTACTCGGCAGAACAAGGACCTGGGGACTTGCTGGCCCGGGGGGGGGTTGCTTGTTAGCTAAGAAGGCTGCAGCTGGTCGTCACATCTGTAGCCTCGGGGAGGGCTGGAGCTCACCAGGGGCAGGAGATGCAGCACTAGGTGACGTACCTTTAAATAGTCTCATTGAAATGAGGTCTCGCGGTGGGTCTCACGCCTCCCATCCAGTCTGGGAAACCACCGTGGCATGCTCACTTTGTGAGGCCATTCGTTGGCATGGACTGAGCGCCCTTACTGCAAGAGGGGGTTTCTCCCAGACAGACCCAGAGGGGCTGGGGACGACTGTGTTTGTTTCTGCCACGAGCTGCGCTGACGGTATCCAACCTTGCACCTTGGCATGTGCCGGCTGGATGGAGGGCTTGTTTGCATTCACCAAGCAGCACTGTTTTAACAGACGGGATTTAAATTCCAGTCAGGTCAAGCCGTGCAAGGTCCTAACTTAGATGGCCTTAAACGTTTAACCCTTGCTCAGATCCTTTTGGTTTGCATCGGCCAATTCCTGGATTAAGATGGAGGATTAAGCCGATTTAAGTGCATCTATTAGACACTTGCGTGGCTGGAAGTAGGGGGCTTATACATGGGGTGTGTTAAATCATGCAACGCTGCTACTCAGGACGAGCCCTGATTCTTACAAAATAAGAAAAATCCTGGCTTGAAGCAGGATTGTCACCGGTGGCATCCCATGGCATCCCAACAGACCTGAGTGTTGTGTGGAAAGAAGAGCCCGTAGGAAGGGGAGATTTGGAAACCAAGGTCTCCTTTGAATTGGCCCCGTACCCTTGATCAACTGTGGGAGCTTGGACAGGTCGTTCTACTCCAGTCCTCAGTTCCCCATCCATAAAATGGGAACAATGCCTGCGTGGTTTGCGGGAGTGTGGAGGACTCTCTGATTTCCAGACTGTCTGAGCTCTGACATGTCTGTTAACAGGAGAAGCAGGTGCTCACAGCACCTGAAGGTGAGGTCCCCTCCTATTAGACCAGGGCCCTGGCCATGGAAAGCCTGTGCTGAGCAGATCATCAGCATCGTGTTTGCTGCTGTTAAGTTCAAGTACGCGCTCTCCTCAGGAAATCCTTTATCTGCTCGTGTCCCAGCGAGCCTCTGAGAGAAATGCAGCTGAAGGATCCTCGTAGAAAATTCAGGCTGGCAGGGCCCTCAGGAGGTCACATCTGGTCCAAGCCCCTGTTCAAAGCAGGACCAGCCCCAGCCCAGCCAAGGCTTTGTGCAGCTGGGCCTTAAATACCTCCAAGGATGGAGATCCCACTACCTCTCTCGGTAACCTGTTTCAGTATTTTACTACCCTCCTCATGAGGAAATTCTTCCTAATACCTAACCTAAACCTCCTTGGGTGCAACCTGAGTCCATTGCTCCTTGCTCTGTCATCTGCCCCCACTGAGACCAGTGGGGAGAGGTGGGCACGTTAGCAGGGAGGGAGAGACTGCAGCAAGACCTGGCTGGGTTGCAGGGGTGGGCTGACAAAAACAGGATGGGTTTCAATACGGACACGTGCAGGGTGCTGCCCTTGGGCGGTAGTAACCAGCAGCACGCTTATAAGATGGGAGACTCCCTTGTTGAGAGCACGGAGGCAGAAAGGGATCTCGGAGTCAATAATGACTCCAAGACAAACATGGGCCGACAGTGCGAGGTCACGGTCGGCAGGGCTAACCGGACCCTATCGTGCATCCACAGATGCATCTCAAGTAGGGCCAAGGAGGTGATCCTCCTCCTCTGTGTGGCACTGGTCAGGCCCCAGCTGGAGTACTGTGTCCAGTTCTGGGCGCCGCACGTCAGGAGGGATGTGGACAGCATGGAGGGGGTTCAGAGGAGGCCACCCGCATGGTCAGGGACAGCAGGGCAGGCCCTACGAGGAGAGGCAACGGGACCTGAACCTGTTCAGCCTCCACAAGAGAAGGCCGAGGGGGATCTGGTGACCGTCTGTAAACTCACTAGGGGGGACCAGAAGGGTTTGGGGGAGACCTTGTTTCCCTTAGTGCCCCCCGGGATAACAAGGAATAATGGCCACAAGCTGTTGGCGAGTAGGTTCAGATTAGACATCCGTAGGAACAACTTCACAGCCAGGGCAGCTAGGACCTGGAACCGGCTTCCAAGGGAGGTGGCACTGGCTCCTACCCTGGGGGGCTTTAAGAAGCGGCTCGATGCCTACCTGGCTGGGTCACTTGAGCCCAGTTTCTCTCTTGCCCAGGCAGGGGGTCGGACCTGAAGATCTGCAAGGTCCCTTCCCACCCAACTGCTATGATTCTGTGACCAGCCCAGCTCCATCCTCTTTGCACCCCCCTGCAAGGAGCTGAAGGCTGATGTTCAATCCCCACTCGGTCTTCTCTTCTGCAGACAAAATCAGCCCAGTTCCCCCAGTCTGTCCTCATAAGCCATGTCCCCCAGCCCCTGAACCATTTTCATCACCCCCCACTGGACTCTCTCCAATGTGTCCACATCCTTTCTGTCGTGGGGGCCCACAGCTGGACACAGGACTCCAGATGTGGCCTCCCCAGTGCCAAATAGAGGGGAAGAATCTCTGCCCTGCATCTGCCGGCACCGCTCCTACCAATGCAGCCCAGGATGCCGGTAGCCTTCTTGGCACCACGGGCACACTGCTGGCTCCTGTCTATCTTCTTGTCCCCGGTCCCCCCAGGTCCTTTTCTGCAGAGCTGCTGCCCGGCCTGTCCCCCCCCAGCCTGCGCCGGTGCAGGGGATTGCACCGTCCTCAATGCAGGACTTTGCACTTGTCCTTGTTGAACCTCAGGAGATTTCTTTTGGCCCAGTCCTCCAATTTGTCGAGGTCATTGCTGGACCTGTTGTTGCTGATGGGTGGGTGGATTTTCTTTCAGGCATGGCCGGGAGGGGGCAGCCTCGTCTCACTTTTTTCCCCCTCCCTTGTTTCTGCAGCACCAGCGCATGGCTCCAGGAAGACGGTGGCTGACTGTTTACACTTCTGCTGATACCCCTTTCCTCTTGCCCTGGGTTCCCCTACCAGCTGCTGGAAAGAAGAGGGCTAGGAAGGAAGAAGACACCCAGAGGAAAAAGCCCATCTTGCAGTAAAATTCCCCTCTTGACCTGTTAGAGTTCTTGGTGCAAACTCCCTCTCCGGCCCTGCAATAAAGGAAGGAGCTGCTTCTCTCTTCCATGGGTCGCAATGTCCCCCTGTTTTCTTCAGGCCCTTTGGTGAGGAAGGGTCCATGAAAATAAGACATTGCACCTTCCTTAAGACCAGTTCTCCCAGCTTCTGCTGGCCACAGCTTCCCCTCTCCAGCAAGCTGAGCTCTGGTGCTGTCTAGGCTGGGAGTTAAATGAATTAGCATCCCATTGCAGATGTGTCGCGCCCTCCGTCAGGGGCTCTGGATGCGCTGGGACAGCCCCTTGCTTTTTTCCCGTGCCCCGAGCAAGGCTTCATTAGCTATACTGTATAATTATACAATATATGAGTATACTGCTGTTGGTTGCAGAGGTCCCAATAGGCACTGGCACCCCATAGTGCCAGGTGCTGTACATGCACGTAGTAAGAGATAGCCCTGCCTCTGAGAGTAATTACACACTCAGGTTAGGGGGGAAACTGAGGCACAGGCCTGTGGGGGGAGGTGAAGTAGCCTCCAGGGGTCAAATAGCAGCTGAGTGATAAAACTAGGGCTCCCTGACTCCCAGGTTATCGTCCTCTCCACAAGCCTGCCCAGGGGTGGTCGGTTTAATTGAGGGTTTACTTGTGATACCACGTTGTAGGCTACCTGTGTGTCCCCTTCTCCCACCGGCTACCTCCTCACGGCCTCGGGCATGGGCCTGTCCTTGTTCGCTGTCCCCCAGCTGTTATGGCCAAGCCCCCTTTTTCCTGAAGTCACCCGGATACCTACGATGGCTCACGGATGGTGTCAGTGACTGCTTCCACCGCACCCCTGCGTTTCCCCCATCAGCAGCAGGCCCGTTCAGGGCACAGCACGTGCTCGTGGGTGAGTGCTTCGGTTTCTTAGGTACCCAGGCTATAGCCATATCAGCCTAGAGGCAAAAGGAATCAGGACTCGTGGTAGAGGTGATCTCTTTTATTAGACCAACTAGATTTTTGCAACCAAAAAAAAAAGGCCTTTAACTGTAATTTTGATTGCAATGTTAATTCCATTGCAATGTATCTCATTGTATTTAATTGCAATTTGATTTAATTTAATTTTAATTACACTGCAAGGTTTCTTTAATTTGCAAAAAACCTTGCAATCAAAGAATCTTTTTTGCAAAAAATCTAATGGGTCCAATAAAAGAGATCACCTCTACTGTGAGCCCTGATTCCTGGGTTTCTTAGTGCAGCCTTTGTTGGCAGCATGGCGTTGGCCCATTTCCTAGCTCCTAGCAGGAGCAGAGCCTGCAGCCTAGGCTGAGGTCTAGCTTCTGTTCCCAGAGCCATTTTCAGTCTCCGCTGGGTTTCTCTCTGCCGGTGTCTGAAGCTGAAACCGTCAAGCCGAGCTTGTTTTGCAGCCCTCTCGGAGGAGGAGGATCGACTCAGGTTTGAAGGCCGTCGTGACTTTGCAGCAATCACTTCCCGTTTAGTTTTAATGCCATGCTGCAAGCCCTGGCTCTGCTCTGAGGGGACTTGAGCTCAAAGGGGGCGGACACACGTACTAACTTTCTGATGGTTAAGCCGGCTTAACTTTTCCAAGTCGACTTAGCATGCACACATATGTGGAGCAGAGCTGACTTAAATGTGGCACAAGATAATACACCTTCAAGCCCCTGGGGCTGCTCCCTGGTCTTCCATTTCCAGGGGCAGCCTGCCCGACTGACCAGGAACAGGGTGGGACAATCCTTCGCCTCGTGGATGGTGTGACGGGACCACGGAGTTTCTGAGTGCAGAACGGCCACCACGTGCTTGCTGGGTCACTGCGTGGCAAAGGACTGGACTGTCTTACACAGCGCTCAGGCATGGGCTGGGTATGATGAGCTTCCTACGGCACTTGGGGTCTTCCGTGCAGTATAACTCTCCCAGGGGCAATAAGCAGGGGCTTTGGGACAAAAGTGGAGGAAATCAGACCCGGCTTGGTCCTTAAGCTGCAGGAGGCCTGCCTGGGGCAGGAGCCGGAGAGCCCCCCGGGCAGGGATTAAGCTGAGTGTAGCAGGGGGAGCTCCTGGATCCTAATGCTGGATCCTCCATGCCTGGCTGCAGCTGGCACAGCATTGCTGGAGCCCACACGCCGTGCCCGCCTTCCCTGTGCCTGCCTTGGGGCTTGATAAATGCCTCTGAATCTACCTAGCAGCAGGCGCTCATTATGTCGGGCTGCTGCTCTCTTTCCCCTGCCATTAACTCTTAATGAGAACAAAACCCTGTCATTACGGCCTCCGTAATTTCCCCTCCCTGCGCTCCTCGGCTGGGCTCCCGCAGCCGCTTGAGAAGCTGCGACGATGCCAATGCCAATTGTTTCCGCTGGCGGTGAATGCGCCCAGCCCCGGGATTTGTCGAGGCGGGTCCTTTCCTGGGCGGACGCATGGGTGGGCTCCCTGCGTGTTTTCCAAGCATTGGAGGTAGGGGCGGCATCAGCCCTGGCACTGCCCGGCTGTGTCCTAGGACAGCTGTGCTAACCCCTGGAGAAGGGCAGCGGGCGTGCATCCTTCTCAGCTGGGTCTGTCCATCAGGTGCTGGCTGCAAACGCAAGCCGAGGGGGATCTCGGAAAAAGGCTCTCCCGTTGTCAGCCCCCGAGACAGCCGCCTCCTGCGGATGTCGGAGCCAAGCCAAGGGTGGTTACCGCTGCGCTGGTTTCCGTCTATGGCCTCAGCCGTCTTCCTTCGCTCGAGGCATGAATCCTTGCCGCACACTTCACACACCCCCCTGCCTGGGGCTGGGGCTAATCCGGGCCCCTAGCATTGCCCGATTCGAATCCTTGTATAAAGGAGGGGGTCGGAGCAGGCTTCCTCCTGGTCCTGGTCCTGGCTGTGGTGGAGACGGGCTCTCTATCACCCCTGCCACGGTCACGGTGTGTGCCCCCACCCCTTAAATCCAACTGGTGCTTGGTCTTTGGTGTGGATCTCCCTATTGCATGCTCCTCACCCTCTCCCCTTGGGGCAGGGCGGAGGGAAGCCTTGAAGGCCCCTGATCCCACTAGGCAGGGGGCTGCTGAGGTGGGCAGAGAAGCAGGGCACCCACCCCCCCAGCACAGAGATGCTTGTTAACCCTTGCTGAGGAGCTGCTTGGCCGCAAATCCTGGAGGAATCGGGGAGACCACAGCTCAGAGCAGCGCTGCTCGCAGGACAAGGTCGCTTGCCCGCTCCAGGCACAGCCCGGGTGCAGAGACACGTCTGCCCCCGTCCCCCCTTCCCAGATTGTGCGCAGCCTTGCACACTTATCGAAGGAACAGGGCGCTCCACCCCATCCTAGTAGCAGTCCCAAGGCTGCCCTCTGTCCCTCGCTCAGGCTCCCCTGCTTCGTGATAAGATAAGGAGAGCTGCAGAAAATGCTTTTTTATCCAGTGCCTGGAAACCGAGCTGTTTGGTGGCACGGCCCGTCCGTGAGCTCAGCCCTCCAGGGTCGCACCGTGCAGAGCCATTTGAAGCCTCCCAGCCCCTCTGGTGCTCACTGCCACGCACGTGCATTTTCACAGGCCTGCATCTGGGCTGCTGTTCTACCCAGGAGAGCACGCCATTCACCACTGTGCCTGAAGAAGGGCGTTTGGGCCCAAAAGCTTGCAAAGAACAATTTCCCCAACTGTTTAGTTGGTCTAACAAAAGACAGCACATCTGCCCAAAGAGCCTTGCCTGCCCCTTTGAAAACACCCTCCAGGCTAGATAACGAGACCTTTGCTTGCGGGCGCGGGGAGGGCCCTGGCCTGATTGCATGCGGAACGAGCAGGGGAGAGTGGCAAGGGTGGGATGCTGGGAGTCTAAACAGAGCCCGGGATGTCGGACCCAGCGCTCGGGGCTGTTTATGGAAGGCTTTAGAGGAAAATGCTGACTCCTCGGCAGAGCCTAGGGGGAAAAATTTCCATGTCGAGAAAGCCTGCAGCATTTGCAGGCTGGGGGGAGGAGCGGGGGTGCAAACATGGAGCAGAAGGGAGGGAACGGAGAAAGGGGACATTCATGCGGAAGCTCGGCAAAACCCTCCCGCCGCGGCGAGGAGCCAGCGGTTTCCCGTCCCCCCGAGAGGCTGACGCTATGTCCTGTCAGCCCGCCAGCTCTCCGGAGGGGCCCCTCGCTGCAAAACAGGACCGGAGCCGGTCCGTCCCGCTGGGGGCGAGAGGAGGGTCATCGGGGTGATGAGTGCGTCCCCTGGAACAGAGCCGGGACAACCGGAGCAGCCTTAGGTCTGGGCAGAGATGGCTCTCCCCTTCTCAAAGCGTTTGCAGATCTCGTTTGGTTCTCTGGGTTTCCCTTGAAAGCCGTCTTTTCCCCTGGATCGACCAGTCACGGGCGCTGCCCGCGTCTCCCCTGCCCGCGTCTCCCTTGCTTCTGCTTCGGTCGGCGTTTCAGGTGTCGTGTCTTGCAGCCGCACGTGCGGTTTAGCCCGATAACATCCGGGATTTGCTGGGAGGTCTGCGAAGCTCCTCTCTGGACCAGACCTAGCTCTTCCCTTTGTGCCTGGGAAGATGATTGCCGCTTGGGTGGAAAGACACGAGGCACCCAAAGCCTCGTGCCCATGAAAAGGAGTCTCGCTGGTTATGCATGGGCTTTTCCACCCTCTCTCATTACCAAGCAGCCTCCTGGGTTATACGTAAACCCCGCAGCACGTGGGTGAACCACCCAGGGTATCCCGAATAGCAGTGACAAGGAGGAGGTGGCTCTCGGAGACCGATTGTCCTTTGAAGGCAGGTGGGGAAAGGCAACAGGGTTCAGCTCTGGGCGTCGCAGGACTTCTTTCCTGGGGATCAACCCTACCCGCCTATCGTCTCTAGAGACCCGAAGGCTGGCATCTGACCCGAGGGGATTCAGCGGATGGAAAGGCGGGGCTTTCCTGGCATCGGGCTCCTCCGTTTCGCTTTTAAATCGAGCTGGAAAAGAAAAAGCAACCCGTCCACCTCAGCGCGGGACAAGGCCGAGTGATACCTGCCATGCCAGCGTGTCCTCCCGGCTCCCCGGCATTGCTATGGGCCGGGAAGCGGTGGGGGGGGGTGTGCTGGCCTTGCCGGCAGCTCGCCCACCCCCTTCTCGCATTGCTTCCACATTCGTGCGCGAGCCGTCACCCTGGCTGGTTGCCTCTTGAGCTCCCGAGGCCTTTCCACAGGGTATTGCTGTGTTAAACACTGTTCCCAATTGCTCTCCAGCCCCGTGCTGAGCAGGCCAGCTATGACAGCAACCCCCCCACCCCGTATGTTCATGATCCCTGCAAGGGGATGGAGAACGGTGGGGTGCCTCCCTGAACTGATCTCCACAGGCCTTGAGATGCACCCAGCCCCACAGACATCCAGTCCTTGGTTGCAGAATACCCTCCGCCTGCAGACCCGATGAGACCCTTTTGGCACTGGATGCACCGAGTGGGTCTCTGCTGTCCCTCCCAGTGCAATCCTGCCCCGGGGAACAGCCACGCAGCAGGGGAACGAGGACTTGCCACCACCAAGAGCAGCTGCTCAGAGCCTTGCCCCCCAAAAGAGGTGCTAAAATCAGCAAGCGCACATCTGCTACACAAGCCTAATGAATGGTGTTAGGAAGCACACGCGGCCGCCAGCGTGCACGGAGTTTATTTCAGCGCTCTTTTATAACCCAGGTCGGAAAGGTGGTCAGGATAAAAATAAAGAGCCCGAATCCTCTACCCCAGGCCGCTGGCGAACGCGGCAGCGCCGGGCTGGGCTGTTGTTTTGCATCCCCCCTTTCTCCGGCAGCGGCCGCCAGCCCTGGCTCAGCACTTGGCGCCCCGCTCCAGCCGCAGAGAGTGAAGCTATTCAGCTGTTCTGCTAAAAGCAGATGGGAAAGGCAAAGAAAACAAAATCCAGCGAGCTGTAGAAATGCAGCTTTTGTGGCTGGACACGTTTGCGAGAGACAGCTCGCGCCCTGCGGCTTCCTTGGGCTGAGAGATCGTTTATCTGGCTGATTAGCACCCGGGCAGCTGCAGCCGGAAGTGGCAGGGAGCAGGTTGGGAGAGATCTCTTGCGAATGAGCTGTGCAGACACGGGGTGCTAAAGGGTGGGGGCGCAGGCACCATGCGAGCATCTAGCTCGCTGGGTCTCCCTGGCAGAGCACGTGCCGGCCGGGCCAGGAAGAGCCGCTGTGCATTGCCAGCCACGTGTCATCTAGGCCAAGTCTTGGGGCACATACTGGTCTCTCACGTGGGCAAGGTAGGTAGCTGCTGACCTATCGACTGTGAGTTTTTGGTGAAGCAACTGATACTGGCTTCTGGAAACCCCAGAGTCTGCCCCTGTCTGTGCTTGTGCCTGCACACGACCAGCGGTTTGCGCCCGAAAGCTTGCAAAGAACAATTTTCCCACCTATTTAGTTGGTCTGATAAACGATATTACATTTACCCAAAGAACCTGGTGTCGTTGGAAGATAACTTCGCTAACACGAGCGCCCAGAGGCAGAGCTGAATTTTATGCTGTTACGAGGCAGAGGGGCTGAAAGCAGAATTAAACCCGCTGGGAAACGCTGCGATGTTTAAACCCTTCCAGATCGATCTGGCCGTCCCTGCCAGGACAGCATTCCTCATGCAACACGCTCGCTTGGATTTCGGGTCGGTCATGACTGTAAACAGCTGGACGACAACACGTGTACGGCCAATACATCCTGTTCCCCCGCAGAAGGGAGAGCCGAGGGAGTGGAGGGTGTGGATAAGTCCTCTCCTGGTTAGAGCAGGCAACCTGGTCCTCTCTCAGATCCCTATGCCCCTTTCTCCCCAAAAGCCTCGTCTGCGGTCCTCAGGCAGCTGAGAGCAGGATTTCGTCAGGGCAGCCCGTTGCGAGCGGGTGCAGGCTGGGATTAGCGCTCGTTAAGCGTGCCCTGCATGGCACGGAGAAGTAACGGAGCAGGCCGGGCTGGTTGCTTACGCTAGAAATCCCGCGGAGCGCTTGTACACGTCACGAGAGCCCGGCACAGTCTGGCAGGACCTGGCGCTCGGTGCAGGCGAAGCTCAGAAAAGGGATAAGCTGAAGGGGGGGCTCCGCTGGCGATGTATTGGCAGAAGGACCTCGTCTCCGCGTGTTGAGCGATAACTGCTTGGGTTGCAGGCTGACATGTCAGGGAGTTGGCTCCTGCCTCCCCTCTCCTCCGGCCCCCCGAAGCGGGCTCTTTTCCAGACACGGCAGCAGTATTTCAGTGATGGGGTGACGCTATAGATCGGATGTGTTCTCCTGGGCTTTGCTTTCATCCCTTTTGCAGGGGCTGGAAGCTGCAGGAGCAGGCTCTGTGGCCCTTTAAAACCTGGAAAGAACAGCTGGAAGCTTTTAGCCCTGAGCCCATCTAGGGAGGGGTTTTAAAGTCACTCCCGGGACAGTTACATGGAAGAGAGCTGGCCCAGGGGAGGGGAGGGGAGTGGGGCCAGCCAGCATTCTCTTCCTCCCAAGCAGCCTCTTCCAGCATCTGTCCCTTTCGCCTAGGCCCCTCCGCTCACTAGGCTGCCCTGGAGCCAGGTGAGAGTTGGCCTCCGCAACTCCCTATTCTGGCCTCCTCGTTGCACCCCAGGACCTCATTGCACCCAAAGACCAGCTGTGCCCATGCTGCAGCTCGTGCAGAGGAGAGCGTGGAGAAAGCCGACGGGTCCCTGGGACAATTTCCGTGCTGCATGTAAGCAGCTGCAGGGCTCCAGCTGCAGTCAGTTCAAGGAGGGTCGTGGGATGCTCTGGGAAGAGGCAAAGCAGGCAGAGGACTTGCTTCAGGCTGTAATATTATTCACTTCACCCATCTGAAAAGCCAGAGTGCCGGGTCCGGCCAAGCAGAGGGTGAGTAGTCCTTCTGCCAACACACCCCCGGTGAGCCCCCACTTTGGCTTATCCCTTTTCAGAGCTTCGCCAGGTCCTGCCAGACTGTGCCAGACTCTCGTGACGTGCACAAGTGCTCTCCGGGACTTCCAGCGCAAGCAAACACCCACCGCTGGCTCCGCTGAGACCCACTCAGTTCATCTCAGCGCAGCCGTGAACAGCCGGCAAAAACCCCATTCGTTACACTGCGTTAGCATCCAGGGCAAACGAGCAGTGTAGCCGCCCCCGCAGCAAAGTGCACAAAGCATTTGGTGTGTTGGAAGGCAGGAAAGGTTAACAACCGAACAGTCCCTTGGGCTGGCGTGGCGGAGGCACACCGGTTTCTTAGCCAGCGGTGCACAAGGGAATGATGTGGCTTCCTCGCACCCAACTTCTTTGGGCTCTCCAGCCTTTGCAACTGGGGCACCATGAGCCCAGAGCAAGGCCTGCCCTCCTTCCTCCAAAGTAAGACCCCTGAGCTGCCTGGCCACGCTGCCCCTATATTCTAGCAGGTGTTAGACTTTCTAGCAGCTGAAATTTGGGGTGAGAGCTCTTCAGGGTGTCTAATTGCTTCCCTCTCCGAGAAACCCCATTACATCCAACCCACCCAGACCAGGCAAGTAGCATCTGGGTGGGTTGTATATGGCACGTACAGAGAGAAATACTGCTGCATTGTCACATACAGCTGCATGGCTGCAGTGGGGGAGGGTGTAAAGTCCATCCCATTTTAATCCCTGTCCTCTCCCTGATATAAAGTGGGCATTAGCGATAGCTTTATCCGGAGGATTTCATAACGGCTCGCCAGAGACAATGCTGAGGGACAATGGAGATAGACATGACAGGGGCTGGGCCTTTGGTGCCTTCTTTCTTGCTTTTGGCCCCTTTGAGAGATGCCGGTATGCACAACTCCACTGCAGCCTCAGCCCCACTGCCTCCCCCTGCGGGAAGGCAACTCTCAGCCAGGGCAGCTGACTCCCACGTGCACCTGATTTATTTATTTTATTTGCAAAAACACTTATCTAATATTTTATAATATACAGCTCCACCTCCTGCTGCCGAGTCCTTCGCCGAGACAAGCTGGAGGTGCATTTATCGGTGTAGACAACCAAGGGAGACGGGTCCCTACAGAGGAGGCTGAGTTTGTTCGACCGAACTCAATCAGGAGCACTGCTGCCTTGCCTCCCCGCCTGCTGCGGGGACCCGTCGGCATTCAGAGGCGGGTTGAACGCCTTGGGACCCCTCATGCGGGAAGCCGCTTTTAGGGCGATCTAACTGCGAGGCGATGCAAGATGAGCTTTGTTTCGTGGCCCTGCTGTCAGCCAGACGCACGCGCGCAGGCAGCTCACACCGGCAGCACGCGCACTGCTGTGAAGACGTGCAAAGCCCCCACCCCCACCAGCACCGTGGCCTCATGTCTGCTGCAAGCGCACGCGCGCGCGCGCACACACACACAGCAAAGCAAATCTGTGCACCGTGGACCTGGGACTGAGCCAGGGCGACGTCTGGTTACCATCAACGGTTACGGTAATAATAGCTCGTCTGTGAGCCATACCAGTGGGGACGTGGCCTCCCGGGAGCCTGCTGCCCTCGGCGAACCACGCCCTGGGGCGGCTCTCGCCAGGCCCGGCTGCGGGGCAGGCGGCTCGGCCCAGCTGGCAGCCGCACGGGCAGGGGCTGGGGGCGGCGTGGAGCAAGCACAGAGCGGAGACAGCCAGGATGACCGGCCGCCGAGGGAGGGGAGCAGCGTATCGAGTTCCCCCGATGCTGCAGGGGAGACTGAGGACAAGGAGCCCCCATCGTGCGAGAGACCCCCTGGAGCACCCCAGGGCTGTTTTTACCTCGAAATCCCTCTCCCTGTCCTCACCCATGGGATGGCCAGGGTCTTGTTTCACTCATTTCCCTCCTCTCCCTTCTCACCGCCGGTTTAAGGAGGGTAACGGGACCTCACCTGCTGCGGAGGGCAAGCCCCGACCTGGCAGACACACGCAGGAGAACAAGGGGCCCTGTCATTCGGGAGCTGCCACCTCTCCAAGACCCGGCGTCCTCTCTTCGGACGTTACCGGGAGGCACGGCCCCCACCCAGGGATGTTCAT
>JAGPOW010003447.1:32919854-32940795 GCA_030014935.1 Caiman crocodilus | reverse complement strand
GACATGGTTGGGTAGATGTGATATTTTTTATTAGACCAACTTGCACCCTGCCTGCTGGGCTGGACACCCCTCCATGCAGACCCAGGCTTGGACCCCCGCCAGCAAGCTCCCCGGGGTCCGCGCACGCCCCTCGCTGCCCGAGAGCCTGGCCGACACGTGCGCTGGCAGAGACAGGTGGACGGAGGAGCCGGGAGGGAAGAGACAGCAGGCAGAAGTGTTGGAAAGGTGACAAAACCGCTTCAGAGGCGAGACAAACACTGGCGCTCCGCTTTCCTGGGAGGGAGGAAGTGAGGAGCTGCCTCTCGCATCGCCCCTCGGCCCGGCACTGGGGCTGCATATTAAGCGTGCAGCTGAGAGTCCTTCTCACACTCCCCCATCCCCGCACAGAAGGGTTTAATCCCTCCACTCCGGAAATGGCAGCGGGGGAACAAGAAGGGTTTGTTTTATAGGCCTCCCGTCTCGCTCGAGGTTGATTTAAGACTGGCTTCCTAAGCAGCTGCTGGGGGGCAGCTGCCCCTGGGAGCTGAATGGGCGCGGGAGGCCACGCTCCTTTCTCCGCCCGGGAGAAAGAGCTGCAGACTCTGCTCTGGTTTCTCCTGCCATTGTCCAGGGAGACGTCTCCCAGCTCAGCCGCGATGAAGGCCAGCTATAGCCCTGAGGCTGCCCCTTCCCCCTGCAGGGATGCTCGGGGCTGCAGCACCCCCCAGAGACCGGCTGCACCAGCATGTCTCAAAGCTTGCTCCCTCACTCCCTCCCCTACTTTCTCTTTTTCCTCCCTCCACGTTCACTTCTCCCCAGGATGGGACGGAGGATGGAGGTGTGAAAAGTTTTTATCTCCTGCACCTCAATGAATGTCCCTTGGTGCAAAACGGTGCCCCCTCCCCGGCAACGGAAACGCTTTTGTATGTAGGTTTCCGACGTTGCAGGCCCACAATGTTCAGACTCTTTTCTTCCAGAAAGCCATTTTTTCTGTTGCACTTTCTTGCCAAGGCTCCCCCACTCCTAAATGGGCAGAAATGATGAAGAAAAATTGCCGTTCCCTAGGAGTAAACCTGGCAAGGGCATCCCTGCAAATCGCTCGTCGATCGGGGCTACGTACAGGAGTGCCACCGTTATCAGCTGCATTCCCGGTTCACAACCTCTTTGGTCTTTTCCACCTTGCGTCCTAACTTATCTTGACTCAGCCATAGGACTTATCTACCCGGACGCCCTCGCAAAGCCACTTGTGCCGGCCACAAAGCTGCAGGTTGCAGGACGAACGTCTCATTCTTGCTCTTTTCCTTTCTCCAGGCTCCACTGATAGAAGATGCAGGCGTGGGTCTTCTTCCTTCTCTGCCTGGCAGGCAAGGCATTGGCCGCCCCTGTAAGTATTGCAGCTCACCCTATCCCTATCACAGTCACCTCCTCCCGTGGATACCGCCGCCGTGGCAGGTTGTCCCTACGCCCCTCTGCAGTACCCACCACACCACATCCTTGTACCCGGTGTTTTTGGACAGCTTCTCTTGTCTTGAATTATCCCCTTGAATTATCCTCAGCTGTAACTGCCCCAGCACTGCCCCATGGGGACAGTGAGCTCGCAACCCATTTCACACCAAACCACGGTCATCCATGGCCTTCATAATCATCTGCCTTCCAGCTGTGCTGGGGTCATGGCTGGGTCTTTACCCCGCTGGTTGCCCTGAAACGCTCCTCCACCTCTCAGACAACGCAGGGCAGGGGAGGAAGCTGCAGAGCTATTTTGCAGCAATAGCTTCTAGGAGCGACCACCAAGGCTGGGAGGTTGGTCCTGATTCCCTGGGCGGTCAATACCGAGGACAAAATGCTGGATGTGGCTAGCCTGGCCCTGCTGTGAGGACGCTGGCATGCTTCCCAGCGCTGGAAGGGGTGTTGGGGGTCCTATCCTTGCCCAAATGTAGGATGAGCCATGCCAAAATCAGAGGCAAAGGGGTTTACACAGGCCAACACCGGAGCTGCTTGTAAGCGCGGGCAGGGGCATCCCAGTGGTTCAGTTGTCAGGTACCCGGTACCCAATCCTCCGCAGATGCCCGCTGGGACCTCAACGGTGGGGGGAAGCCCAACTAAACCCCTGAAAAAGTCACCCCAGTGCAAGAAACCAGCACCAGCTCTTAGACCCTCCCAGTGCCCCTTGGGTAGGTAGAGTTTTAAGAGCGGCTTAGCTAAGGCGGCAACATCTCTAGCAATGCCCTTTAGGCAGGGAGGTGGGGATGCCTCTTGGCCTGTCTGTAGCAGACGCCCCCCCAGCATTAGCGGGGTTGGTCTCCGTGTGCAGGCGCCTCGCAGACCTGCGGGGGGGTGGGGAAGCCCACAGCCAGGCAGTGCCGGCCGGGAACAGGTGCTGGAGGGTTTGTGAGCGGAAGAGACTCGCATGGGAGCTCCAGCTGCTCCCTCACCCTCCTTGCCAGCTCCCACCGGGGCATGGATATCTATTCTGAGCGAAAGACTGCATTTCAACACGATAGAGCCACTCCTGGCTGGGGATGAGGGCTGGGGGAGGCCTGTGCAGAGCTTTATTGACACCAAGGCCTGTATCTGCATAGCTCTTCTTCAAATCCCAGTGCATTTGCTGGGCATCACGTGGGCCTTCCTCCCTCTGGCTCAGGAATTTGTGCAGCTCCAGGAGATAAGGCTGCAGGCCACCCCCACGGCTAGAAGTATTTGGAGCCCAGCGGTAGCTGACTCTTGTAGGACGACCCGGGGAGTGTGGTAGGGGGCCAGCTGCAATTTTCCAGGCGTAAGAGCGAGCTCTGTAACTTCACTAGGAAGGAATTTGACTGAAGGTCAAGAAACAGGCGAGCTCGAGCGAAGTCTTCGGGAGAGAGCACGGGGTGCGTGTCTCCTTGCCACAAGCTGCAGCAGCTCTGAGGACAAAATGCTGCCCTTCCCACCCACAGGCAGGGGCGTAGAAGTGTGCGTAGAAGGTCTCCTGCCCCAGGGGCCTGGCTGCATTTTGGGAGAGCCGCACTCCCACTGTGAATGGCAGAGGGGCTGTTGCAAGCCGTGGGGGGGCCCACGAGTGAACCAAGATGTAACAGCCTTTGGCTTCCTTCTTTGCAGCAGGATGCTCTGCCTGACGAGATCGAGGTAGTGGAGGATCCTACAACAGAGGTACGGCGTCTCTCTCTCTGTTCTGCACCTGCACCCCGCTCTCTGTGCATGGACACGCACGCGTGGCACCTGGACGGTCGTTTCCTCTCCCTGCCGCTGTTGTGGCCAACTGGGCTGGGAGTCAGAGCCGGCCCCCACTCAACTGGGGAGAGGAGATCAGGCCCTTCCCAATGGTTGCCTTCTTGGGAAGGGCTCTGGGGGTGGGTAGATACACCCCAGACCTGGCAGAGGACGTGGAGATCCCAAAGAGGGAAGGGTCTGGGCTTTGCCTGTGCTGGACGCTAGCTCAGCCGCCCTCCCACCCTGGTCAACAGCGACGGCATCGACCGCATGTCACATCAGCAGCTTGTCCTGGGGCTCCCTGCCCCACTGGGTGGTTCTGCATGCATCCCCATGGCTGGTCACCCCCCAGCAGCGACTGAGCTGCTTTTCCTTCTGGCAGGAGCCTGTGGGAGTCAACCCCGTGCAGGTGGAGGTTGGAGAGTTCGAGGAACCCACCGTGGATGTGGAGGAGATCGTCGCGGAAAGTGAGTAGCCTCCCGCCTCCAGGCTCCCTCCTGGGGGCATGTAGGCAAGGCAGGCGAAGACTGAGCCTTCGGAGACGGGGCGATGCCCTGGGAAGGGCTGCGGCATGCAGCAGGGGTGCAGGGCCGGGGGTTATCGCGGGACTTGGTTGTTTTTGGCACGTTGCCCTACATTCCCGCAGAGCCGGAGGCGCAAAGCATGAACTAGAGGAGCAACTGGCTAATGAAAAGAGAGGGGTCTCCAGCTGTGTTTGGGGTGCCAGTGACCTCCTCCATTTGGCTACAGGGGGGCATCGGGGGGCAATGCTTGGCCTCATCCTCCATCCCCTTCCCATCAACTTTCTCCTGACACTGCCTGTGGCCAAAGTAGCGACAGGCCGCTGACGATGCTGTGCCATGAGCTCTAACTCTGGTCCCCGCCTTGTCCCAGACCCCTGCCAGAACCACCACTGCAAGCACGGCAAAGTCTGCGAGGTGGACGAGAACAACTCCCCCATGTGCGTGTGCCAGGACCCCTCCAGCTGCCCCAGCAGCACCGGCATCTTCGAGAAGGTGAGCGGGGAATGGGAACGTGGTCACGGAGGCTGGGGGAGCAAACGGAGTAGAGGAGCGGGGTTGTGGTCCTGGCAGCTTGGGGCATGCTAGGAGAGGGCAGGATCTAGCCTGGGGTGACAGGTTGGGGTCCAGCACAGGTCCCTCGTGCCTGTAGGAGGTGAGCCGGCAGCCTCGCCCTGACCCTGCCCTTCCCACCAGGTCTGCGGCACTGACAACAAGACCTACGACACCTCTTGCCACTTCTTCGCCACCAAGTGCACCCTGGAGGGCACCAAGAAGGGGCACAAGCTCCACCTGGACTACATCGGCCCTTGCAAATGTGAGTCTGCTCCTTGCCCGGTGGGCAGGGGGTCGACGGGGCGCAACGTCCCCCGCTTTGCACCCAGCCAGCTCTGCTCTCTGCTTTGCAGCCCTGCAACGGGTTGAGGGGGGCTGAAGGATGGGCTCCTGGTATCTCACCGTGCCAGCTCTCGGTCCCCATTAGTCTCGAGGCACTGCAAGCTCCCGTGCACCGCTCTGCAGGGCATGCAGCTGGCACGGCCTGTGCTCTGCCAGGGAAGCACCAGCTGCCGGGGCAGGGGGGGTCTGTAATACCTTTGCAAGCCCCACAGCTAGGAATGCTGCTGGCTCGGCACTTCTGAAAGGAACGGCTTGTTTCCTCCTCGCCTGCCCGCTTTAAAATGCCAAGCCGGGACCTGTCTAGACCTGCTTGTCTCCCCGGCTCCCTGCCTCGCCTGAGGGCCTGATTGTGCTCACACGAGCTAGTGCTAAGCAGCAAGCAGCACCGGGTGCTGTGCAAGATGCCGGCTATTGTGCACGTGGACTCCAGACCCCCTAGCCTCTGGATTGCTCCCAGTTCTTCTTGGCCTCATGTGACTGGGATCAGATGGAGGGGTGGGAAGGTTTATAGTCAGCCCCTCATCAAACATACAGACCCACCAGGAAGGGGCACCTCCTGGGACCACAGGAGCAGCACCGACCCCCGCCTGGGGGAGGATTTTGGGATAGGATGTCCAGGCCAGGTCAGCTCTTAGCACAGGAGCCATGTGCTAACCTCATTGGCATCATAATGATGCTGCAAACCCCCGAAAACCACCGGCACAGGGAGACTGAGTCTTTTCAGGACAGATCCCTGCATTGGAGGACCAGGTCTCTATGTTGCAGGAAAGGGACTCCTCGTGCTTTAAGGCTTTCAGCTGCTCCCAGTGCCAGGGGGGTGGCAGATCCGACCCTGGGGAACCAAATCTTGGGTCTAAACACAAAGCACGTTCCTTCCCCATTGCCTGCTCCCCTCCAAAGGCTGTGCCTCCCCTGGAGAGAGATTGCTTGGGCTCTGGTTGTGTCCAGAGTGAGATTCCCACCCTGAGACCCACCTTTCTCCAGCCACTGCTGCCCTTGGCTATGGCCAAGGGTTCCCATCCCTATGCTGGTAGCAAGGGGGGGGGTCTTCCCTGAGATACCCCACTGGACCCTGTGCTGATGGCTGTGCTGGTGGCTGGATTTCAGACATCCCCGCGTGCCTGGACACTGAGCTGACCGAGTTCCCCCTGCGCATGCGGGACTGGCTGAAGAACGTGCTGATCACCCTGTACGAGCGCGACGAGGACAACAACCTGCTGACGGAGAAGCAGAAGCTCAAGGTGAGAGGAGGCTGTGACCCGGTGCCCCGTGCCCACACAGAGCCCAGCCCGGCACACCGGGATGCCCCCAGCATACATACCCATGCACCAGGAATGCACCCATTGCACATAGGGAACCCATTTCCATGGGCCTCAGTATGTCCTGGGAACCCGCCACTGCCCAAAG
Source organism: Caiman crocodilus (assembly GCA_030014935.1). NCBI lineage: Eukaryota > Metazoa > Chordata > Crocodylia > Alligatoridae > Caiman > Caiman crocodilus. The sequence goes on along the minus strand of JAGPOW010003447.1, from coordinate 32,934,784 downwards.
GAGTGCAAAGCCTGCCTAGGTGTGCGTGCTGAGCCCAGCTCTGTGCACACACAAATGCAGATGTGCCTGGCAAAGTCCATACTAGTGCACCTCCAAGCTTTGGTGCGCCCCATTGCATGCTGCTTCTGGCCCAAACTCACAGCCCAGTGAGATCTGGGACCCACCTGTGGTACAGCGGCAGGTAGAACCTGTGACGGCTCACAGAAAGAAACTTGCTCCTTAATCGTCCCTCCAGAGCAGCCCCCACCCAGCTGTGCTCTGAACCTCGCCCGCAACACCCCACCCAGGCGCCCCGTCCCCTGACCCCCCACCAACCCCAGGGCTGCTGACTGAGATCTCCCCGGTGAACAGGTGAAGAAGATCCACGAGAACGAGAAGCGCCTGGAAGCCGGCGACCACACCGTGGAGCTACTGGCCCGTGACTTCGAGAAGAACTACAACATGTACATCTTCCCCGTGCACTGGCAATTTGGCCAGCTGGACCAGCATCCCATCGACGGGTAAGGGACTCCACCGCCGGGGGCTGGAGACCCCTTGTTCGTTCCCCTCTGCGTGGCTGGGCGCTCGCCCGGACCACCCTCAAATAAAGGGAACTCCTTGGTTATTTACAACCCAGGAGCAGCGGTGAGCTTCACACCACGGGATGCCCATGGCTGGGATGGCAGGGTATGGTGCCACGCAGGGTATCTGCAACGGGGCACGTGGGCCAGGTGGGAGCATGGTGGGTATACTGAGTGGGTATGCTACCATTCAGGGCATCTGCAAAGGGGCACATGGGTTTCGGGGAGGCATTCAGAAGCACGGATGGCACCTTGGCTGAGCAGCCATGGGGTGAACAAAGGGGATGAGCTTCGTAGATGTGGATCCGCAAGATGCTCTGCTGGATGGGGAGATGGCAACCTCCCCGTGAGGACTTCTCAGGCCACCTAAGGCCATCCTTATAGTTGGACCCAAAGGACTGAAGTTCTGCAATGCAGCGGTGGAAGGGCTTGGCCCCTTCCCTGTCTGCCGCACCCGCCAGCAGGACTGTAACACGTGCCAGGGGAGGAGAGGGAGGAAGCTGGGGTCTGTACCGGGCTCTTCCCCCCAACATGCTGCTTTGCAAGCTCTGACAGCGGCGTCTCTCCTTGCAGGTACCTGTCCCACACTGAGCTGGCCCCGCTCCGAGCCCCTCTGATCCCCATGGAGCACTGCACCACCCGCTTCTTCGAGGCGTGCGACGTGGACAACGACAAGTACATCGCCCTGGAGGAGTGGGCCGGCTGCTTCGGCATCAAGGAGCGTAAGTACCCGGAGCGACGGCTGGGGATGCTCGAGGTGGGGCGGCTTCCAGCATCGCAGCGCTGCCCTCTGCCCCGGCCACCAACGCACCCGACAAGCCCTCAGGGGCCTGCAGAGCACGGGACAGGAAGGACGTTGGGTCCCCTGCTCTCAGAGCTGGCCCAGCTCTGGAAGTTGGTAGTAAAATGCTGCTAAATCAGCGCTGTCCTGGACCCCCCAGGGTTGAGGTGGGCTAAGGCTGGTGGCAGCGACCTGGTCACTGTTGCTCCTGTCCGTGGCGGGTGCCATTCAAGGAGGTGCCACGGAAGTGCACAGACAGCGGGAACGTGGCTCTCCTGGTGGGACCCCACCTGGGCAACCCACGTGTCCGAAACCTGCAAGAAGATGCAATAAGAACGGGTGGGGCACCGCGCTCCCGGCCCGGGGAAAGCTATCGCCGGTGTCTGTCTATCCCCTCCTTCCTCCCAGCGCTGCCTGCAGATGCTCCCCTCATAGCAAGGCCTGCAGAGAAGGTCCTTGGACAGCAGTCTGGCATCTCCTAGCTGGCGGAGGGGCTTGTCTGGCCCTCTCCGTGCAGCAGCCCATGCATTTGCATGTGACGGAGCCACTGCGGGGTGACGCGGCCTTAGCTGCGTTCCAGTTAGCGCACGCTACATATCTCCGGTCCAGCTCCTCATTTCTTCTCCCTCCTTCTTTTGCAGAGGACATTGACAAGGACCTCATCATCTAAGCCACCGGCCTTCTTCGCTGTCGCCTCCCTTTTGTTTTTTAAACCTCCCATTTCCTCTTATTTTGAAACCTTTGTTTGGTTTGGTTTCTCCCCTGGGGACAAGGTGCTAATATAGGTCTAAATCGTACATATTAACGGTGCTAAAAGACACAACAAACTCAGTGTTAGTTGCCTAATCTAAGCCACTAGGATGCTCTGCTCACTCCCCCGTTTCTGCACGTTCTGCTGATCCTCTGAGTCAACGGCATTGCTGCAACGACCCGTCCTGGAGGGTCGCCCCCTCTTCCTCTCCTCTCTTGGGTCATTTTTTACGCTTCTTACTAACACCACATTCTTCAGATGTTTCCATGTAGAGTAAAGACAGCCCAGGTGATTCACTCCTTGACTTCCAGAAGGCAAGTGAGGGAAGGTCTATCCAGAGGGTGTTGGAAAGTTGGGCTTCTCGAAGCTTAGCAGAGGTATTTTTAGTGACGTTTCAGAGCTCCTGGCACGGAGAAAGGAGAGGGGATTCAGAAAGCCCAGAACAGCAAATCTGAACTTCCCAGGGCTTGAATTTATCAGGAATTGGGCACAAAAACATTCAAAACGCACAAAATTTAAAACTCTCTCTCTCTACACCAGCATGTAAAGACACCCCTCTAAAAATAAAGGTTTGAAAATGCTCCCTGCTTGCTCATGGCTCAATGACTGTCTTGTCCCGGTGTTTTCTGTGCTTCCAAGTTTGACTGGGTGCTTGGTGGCGGTCTTTGCGCTCGCGCTCGCCGGTTTGCTGCAGCCGAGACGATGAGCCCCGTGGCCTCAGCTCCACGCGCCCCCAGACCGCTTCGCACCAACGTCTGGTTCACTCTTAAATTCGAGCCCTGTGCTTTCGGGGAAGCTCTGTGAGGTTTGGAAGCAACGCTTCTGCATTGGAAATAGCCAAGCAAATGTTTCCTGGGGGGGTTCCCCCACTTTTATCCATTGTGTTTCCTCGCCTTTTAAATCTGATGTGTTTTATTCGGGGTTCCCCACAAAATCCAAAGGGAGGGTGAGATCTCGCAGGCTGAGAGCGCTTTTTACCTCCGAATGTTTCCCGTGCCTTTGGTGATGACTTTCTTGCCGCAGTGTGAGCAAGCTGATGAGTCTCTCGTAATAAAAGATGATGATTTGAAACACTGAGGCTCATCGAGCTTCCCGTGTGCTTCCCGTCTCCCAGTCTGTTTCCGGTCAGCCTCCGCGCGGGGCGCGGGGTCACATCTAGACCGTCTAGAAGTGCAAGCCACGTCAGCGGGCAGCCAGCATTTGCAATCCCAAAACCAGCCTTTAATTTTCCCCTGGCACTGAACCGACGTGCGGTTCCTAGAACAAAGTCATCGAGTTTCAGAGAGCCCAGCCTGCCTCGCTGCGCCCGGCCCGGGAGCTCGAACCCGCGAGTCGGCAGGACTGATGTGCTGACTCACGAAAACGCGAGTCAGGTAACTGGCTTTGCTGAATCAGCACCTGCCAGGATCCATCCGCGTGCAACCCGTGAACCCACCGGGGCTCGGATGTGACCCCCCAGGCCGTGCTGCTCTCTGCTAGTTAAAGGCTCATTTGCCAGAATTTGGGATGAGGACTTGGAGCTGACTTTGAAACATGGGATCATGGAAAATGAGGGTTGGGAGGGACCTTGGGACGTCACATCCAGTTCAACCCCCTGCTCCTAGCAGGACCAGCCCCAGCTACATCGTCCCAGCTAAACCTTTGTGGAGCTGGGTCTTGAAAACCCCCAAGGACGGAGCTTCTCCAGCTCCCCAGGTAACCTGTCCCAGTGTTTCCCGACCCTCCTGATGAGAAAATGCTTCCTAATGTCCAACCTCAACTTGCCTTGCTGCAGCTGGAGCCCATTGCTCCTTGTGCTGTCGCCTGCCCCACCGAGACCAGCCCAGCTCCATCCGCTTTGCAGCCCCCCGGCAGAGAGGTGAAGACTCAGTCTCTTCTCTAGACTAAATCAGCCCAGTTGCCCCAGTCTCTCCTCACCAGTCGTGTCCCCCAGCCCCCAAACCATTTTCATTGCCCTCCACTGGACTCACTCCAGTTTGTCCACATCCTTTCTGTCGTAGGGGTGTCAAAACTGGACACGGGACTCTAGATGTGGCCTCCCCAGTGCTGAATAAAGGGGAATACTTACTTCCCTTGAGTAGCTGGCAACGCTCCTACCAATGCAAGGACTTCTAGGACTCTGAAGGTCTCAGGGTATTAAGAGTCTCCATTAGCCTTATTGCAGCAGAGAGGTTATTACTGATCCCCATAGCAGTCTACCCTCCAGGCACATTTGCTAGATACTAGGGACACACCAGGGTAAACCCAGTTAACAGCATATATCCCTATCTTCAGAGTAACCCACTTGTGCAGAATCCCACCCGCTTCCTCTGCCTCCAAGGTCATGATCGTCTGTATTTCCTTCTGTCCTTTGATTGAAGTTCCTGCTTCTGCTGTCCTGGGCCTGAGCCCACAGTTATCTAGGATTATCTTAATCCATCAGATCTAGGATTAAATGCTCACTTCTTTCCTCCCAGCACCAAAAACACCCAAGATAGTCATGGATCCAGGACTGCCCCCTTCTAACGATTCCCGCTGGAGACGTCACCTGGAGCAACCGACTCTTCCCCCAGCAGGAAGGGGGGAGGATCTGGTGTCTTCATGCACGCGGGGAGGCAGAACAAGAGGAGTCCTGGGCTGGGACCCAGGGCTGGGAATGGCTGGCTGCTGGATCACAGCTGGTCTTGGCAATGAAGATTGCCTTCATTGCCGACAATGGTCTGCTGCTTGCAAGGCCCTGAACGACTCCCAAAACGACTGGTGACATCAGGCACCCGTTTCTGGATGCAGACACAGGAGCAAACTCCCCCTCTCAGCCCGTGGGAGAGCATGCGCGCATGGGCAGAGGGCGGCGGGGCAGCATCTGCACTGGATGCCTCCACGGTTGCAATGCCAACCTCAGGCAGGCTCCATCAGCAGAGCCCCGGGGGCTTCACAGAGGAGGTGGGGATCATTCCCCTCATTTGCAGGTGAGAAACGAGGTCTCTTGAGATGGGGAGCAACTTGCGTGGGGTACCCGGTGGGACAGAGGCAGAGCCTCAGCCCATCCCAGCTCAGCTGTGCCTCCAGATAGGAGCTGCTGCCGCCTTTCCCCTCTCTGTGGTTTGCCACCTCCATTCCCCAGGCCTGGACAAGCCACCGCCGAGAGACGGCACCACTGACCTAGGGGTCGGCCCACGTCCAAGGGGTCAGGCCGCCCGCAGCACCCCGCTGCTCACGCCTCCCCTCACTCGCTGCCCCACGAGAGCACCCTTGCGTGGGGTGCGGGGTGGGATTGAGGCTGCTGAGAGGCCAGGGAGATGGATGCTGCACGGTACGGAGCAGCTGCTCTTTAAAAACCTGCTTTCCAGCCGTTCCCTCCCCACCAGAAACTCCTGCTCTGGCCCCGCCGCCAAGACAAGGGCAGCATTCCTTCCAGCTGAGGCCAGCAAGCAGCAAAGCCAAGCCACATGCTAGCCGTTCAAGGGAAAGCTTTCCAGCCCTCTGCCCCGTCTGGGGAGGGAACATGAGTCAGCCTGCTGGCTTCTGGGGAAGGCAACCCGACGGGCCAAGACAGCGAGAGAGCTCCATCGCATGGGGGAGAGCCTTCAGCCCGCTCACAATCAGCCCTCGCCGGAGGAGGCATGATGCCAACCTGGCCGGGCCAAAATTCAGGTACGGTGCAAGCCGCACGGGCTTCAGCCGGGTGGCCAAGATCTCAGCCGGGTCTTGGGACTCAAAGGAAACGAAACAGATCCCAGCACAGACGTTTGCATTTCACCTCGACGTTGGCATCGGGACGAAGTTCAGGCGTCCATTAGAAGCCCCTACCTTTTAATTGCCCGCGGCGTCCTGAAAACATCACTCTTTGAAGACGGTTGTGATGCGTGTTTCTGCGTGTGATCCTCAAGGGTTTAGCTGACTAACCCATTTTAAAATAAGAATTAAGCCTTTCGGAGCATGTTAGCAGTAAAAAAAAAAAAAATCCTAAAAAAAACCCCCCAAAACCAAAGGACCAATTTGGTCAAGATGCTAGTTTCCGCGTGGCTCCGGCTGTCCCAGAAGAGAAGGCAGGCAAGAGCATGCAAATCACACAGCAAACCAGCAAGAGGGTTGGCAGGAGTGGCACGCGCGCAGCACGGCAGAGCCCGGGGTGCTCAAAGGCTTGCCGGTGCATGCACCCAAGGGTGTTATGGGCAGTTTGGAGTCCCTGTTCCTCGGTGCCTCCACAGCTGCAGAAGTGTTGGAGCGTGCAGCTTTGACAAAACCGCAAATTAAGTACAGAGGAAGGTTTGGATGGCCCTCATCCTCTCGCTCCTGCCTTCCAAACCAGTGGTGCATCCGGTGTAAAGACGTTACAGCTTCCTTTGAAATCCCTCATCCTCCAAGAAAAGTACAAATCCTGGACCAATAAGAGCCTGAATCCACCTTCCTTCAACCATACACAAATCCAGTCCCATTCCTGGGCCCGAGTCCGCTGGACTCTTCGTGTGACACAAGTGGTGCGTGACAACCAAACGCGCTCTCTGGATGCTTGTGCCCGACTGTCCAAGGGTGCTAGAAGCCAAGGGGGCAAAGCCAGGGATGCAGGTGCTGCTTCAGGGCTCCCCGGAGCTCCCATGCTGCTGTGTGCTGAAGGCAGACAGCATCGGGGTCTAGATCTGAGTCTTTTAGTCCCAAAAGCTGCCCATGCTGGCCAGGAAAGCCATCCTGCTCTGGGTCCTTCCAAGCACCTACCCTTCCTCCCCTGGCTTCAGTGCAGGATGTGGTCCAGGGGCATCTGGGGTGGTACATACAACATGGCTTTGAATGCTGTGCTTTCCCCAGGCCTGGTGGAGGGTGTGTGAGCCCAAAAGCTTGCAGAAAAAGATATATTTTTGCATTGCATTGTTGCATTTCTTAAGAAAGTGTTTTTGGACGGAGAGCGCAGAAGAGAGGAGGGTCGTCCGCTCCTGCAGGGAGGTGCTGATGCTTCCCTTTGTACTGGAACCATGATTTTCCCTGGGAAAGCTTCTTCACGAGTTTCTGGCTGTAACGCTGCAGTCATGGCAGCGCTAGAGCAGCAGAGAGCGCTGCAGATTACAGAACGAGATGATCTCCGCGTGAGCTCAGGGCTGGAAAGGATACGCGAGAAATAGGAAAAGCCTCCCAAACTATTCAGACGAGAGGTAAAACAGGGAAAATGTATCTGGCCATAAGGAGGTGATGAGGGGACCACGGTCTGGGCAACTGGTGGGTTATTAGTTTTTTAATGTTATTTCTTACTATTATTGCTTGCTATCACTCTTGGGTTGTTTGCATCGCAATGACGTCTGGAAACCACGTGCACCACAGCCCCCTCGTGCTCGGGGCTGCACAAAGGAAGAGCAGGAAGGCGACCCCGGCTTCCTGCATGATGCACGTATCCACCAACTTTGCTTTGCTGAGCACCCAGGAGGGTCGGACCTCCTTTGTTGCACACAACAGCCAGACAGCAGTACAGGGAGCACATCCTGAACTCCCGGGTGTTACCTCTAAAGGAGCATGAAAATGCAATCCCGTTTCATGTGCCCGTCTATACCCACCATCCTGGGTTTCTGAAGTCTTTACCCACAGTTTCTTTGGGACGTGGCCCATGTTACCATTCTTTGCAGCGTCTAACACAAGCAGTGCTGGGAAACTCCCAAGCGGTTCCTGTGCGTGGTGGGCGATCATTTATACCCATTTTACAGGGGAAGAGAGACACAAAGAGGCCAGGTTCCTTCCGCGCTGCCCGATGCTCTGCACAGCAACGAATGGCTTCCAGATTTCCGAGGGCCTCCGAGAGATTTGCATTGTGGCCAGCGTTTCCAGGACGCTTGAGAAACCGGCTGGCCGGAGGCCTTGGTGGTATCAAGGCCAATTTTCCCCATTCCCTTTCACCCGTCTTGCCGTTGGAGTATCTGGGCCTTGTGTTCCCTTCTTGTCCGAGCTTTCCAAGCAGGTACCGGGCCGCATGTCCAGTGCCCAAATTACGGGTGCATTTGGCAGCTGCATCCGAGAATGAACGCCCCCAGCTCCCGCTGCGAAACGACCCGCGAGGGTTGTGTGACCAGCGTGTGGGTTGTGTGGTGCGGCGTGTAGCCCACGTGTGGCATTTTGGCTCCCTCTAATGGCCACTACCAATAAGAGCCTGGGAAGCTCCTTAAACCCTGCTCGGTGCCGGTGGATCCCAGTGCCCACCCTCGTTGTGGCTCTGGGGGTTAGGCGTCACCCCTTGCAAGCGCACCGTGCCTTTACAGCTGCAGGGAACCGTCACATCTGGCTGGCAGCCGGAGACAGCTCCACCAAGGGACCTCGGTGTCCTGCTCCGAAGCAGGCAGCTTCCTTACAGCTTGCTCAGGGCAAGGTTTCTTCTGCAAAAGCACAGGCGAGGCATTGTTTTGCCCATCCACAGCGCTCCTTTACATGCCCATCCGTCACCCTGGCAGCTGGCCTGTGACTGACTACTTGGTATGTGTGGCCTGTTTCTAACACGGGGTAATTGGAGCTGCTCGGGCCAGCGCTTGGGGAACGGGGCTCTTTGGATGCACGAAGTATAAGCATGCAAACCTCAGCCTCCTGCCTCAAAGCTGGTCCACGCAGAGGGGATGAAGCCCAGAACTGGGCTGCTTTGCAAGAGCAGACAGCAGAACCAAGGGGACAGGAAAGCGGGAGGACCCTGTGCTCCTCTTCTGCTCCGTGACCCACAGGCTACTGTCCTGTAGGCAAGCCCCAAAGAGCTGGACACCTCAAAAGGGCTTGCATTTGCAAGCTACTGTGTTAACACCGCTGCCTTGTGTTGCCCCCTCCCTTCACAGCCACCCTCTCCATGCCGGCAGCCTCTGTGAACTGCCTTCCACCCGTCTCCCTCTATCCCAGGCTAAGAGCACAGTCAACCTGCGTTACACGAACAGAAACACTGCTCCCCACCAGACAGACCCTTCCCAGATCCCTTAAATCCTTGGGTGTCCCCCCGGGATGGAGCAGACACTGCTTGGGCTGGAGCAGCTGAGAGCCGTGGATGTGGGAACGGCAAAGCAGGATGACCGCAGAGTGCTACACGCACGATGTATTGGGTAGCCGATGTTGGCCGGAGACAAAAAGTATTGCAAAAACTCTAAAACTCTTGATTCAGAGGTGATGCCTTTCATTAGACCAACTAAGAAGTTGCAAAAATAGATAGATAGATAGATATTTTTTTTTTTCCTGCAAGCTTGTGGGCTCACGCACCCTTCATCAGGCTCAGGGAAAATTACAGGCGGTAAAAAGTCCCGGCATTCGTATCACACTTCAGGCCTGCCCTCATGGCTGGTCTCGGCAGCCCAGCCCCGCGGGGATCTGAGCTCCGCCGTGCTGGTGGGTACACGGAGTCCTCCCTTCCTTGGCATTTCGCAAGCCAGGATTGCACCTGCCTTGCCCTGCTTCTCGCCTCGGGCTGCTCCCTTAACGTGTACGGGCAAAGCCGGGCTGCTGCGTGGCATCCAGTCCCAGGCGAAGAGAGAGGGGTGCCCAGTCCCTACGGATGGAGGGCATTGCAGAGGGAAGAGAAGCCCAGCTCTGAACCCCGCTTCTCCTAAAAACGCATAGAAGGAGAGGCTGGGGGGGGGGGGGATCGAGGTCTGTGCTAGAGCCTGCGTGAGAAATGATCCTCCCTTCCTCAATGCTGGCGCAGCCACCCCAGCTCTGAAGAGCACCGGGGAGCTGGCCTGGCCAATGCACCCATGGCAAGAGCTGGGGCATCTCAGGGTGCACTGCGGACCCAGCTACGTCCCCCAGCAGAAGCCACCTGCCACTGCTGGCAAGCCGGGGAAGGCACCCCGGGGGGTTCCTGTGCCGCAGGAGATGCAATGCCTGGCGGACGCAGGGTCTGAAGAAATCAGCTCCAACTGGTGGGTGCAGAGAAGCAGGGTCGGTCTCAAAACCTCCTCACCGGGGAATGTCTCCAGTCGAGGATGAATATAACACAGATGGGACCCATTGGGGTTAGCCTGCATTTTGGGTTGCTTTCAAGCCTTTGAAACGCAGCGGCAAGCATCCTCTTCTCTTCACGGTTGCACGCACAGACTGGCTCGCACGTCCTAGAAGTGTGCAGCGTGCACGCCCCGCTTCCCAGGGTGCCCGACAAGTTTCCTCTTGTTCGTTCTCTTATCCCACGACACTACACGCTCTCCGGCGCTCGGCCCGGGAGCCCTGGGGTCTCGTTGCCGTCGTGCAGCTCGGTTCTCCCGCGGTGCAACTTCCTTCCCTCCAAGGGATTTCCACCGGAGTTTGGCCGGGTGCATGGCAAACCTCCTCTGTCATGGCCCTGTCATCTCACCCGAGCCAGCGTGGATGCCAAGGATGTGGAGAAATTGGAGAGAGTCCAGCGGAGGACAAGGAAAATGGCTGTGGGGCTGGGGACTGGTGAAGAGAGGCTGAGGGGGCCGGGGTGATTTAGTTTGCAAAAGAGAAGACAAAGGGGGTGGAATAGCAGCCTTCACCCCCCCGAAGGCAGGTCTGAAGAGGATGGAGCTGGGCTGGTCTCAGTGGGGGCAGACGATAAAACAAGGAGCAATGGGCTCAAGCTGCAGCAGGGGAAGTTGAGGTTGGATATTAGGAAAAGCTTTCTCCCTGGGAGGGTGAAGCACTGGAAGAGGTGACCCAGAGCGGTGATGCAGTCGTCATCCTTGGAGGTGTTTAAGACCTGGGTAGACAAAGCCTTGGCTGGGATGCTGTAGTTGGGGCTGGTCCTGCTTGGAGCCGGGGGCTGGACTGGATGTGACCTCCTGAGGTCCCTTTACACCCTCATGTCCTATGAGGCTATATGTTTCCGTGTACTCGAAGGTATCGGCTTCTTGGCATTCTTGGGAAGCCTTGCACAGCGATCATCAGCACAGATGTCCTCAGCGGGGACGATCGGTCTGTAGGAGGAAGCGCTGCTTTGCTGGTGAGATGCCAACCGATGACTGCATCACCGAGAGGACGCCAGAGCGCCCTGTTTCCATCGTTCAGTGTGCTGTCAGCACACCTCGTTCGCAGCCTTGCCAGGCACAGCAATGGTCCCGCATTCACTAGAGAAGACCAAACCGGGACCTGAGCTTCCTGCCAAACCCTCATCGGCTTTTGCCCTCCCTTGGTTTTATTTCAAGGCGGGCGAGCTTGGAACCCTTTTGTTCGTTGCATCACTTTGACCAGCTTCCTCGGCCTGCTTGCCGTGGTCCCGGCTGCAGGGGTAGAGCACCCTCCTGGGTCAGGTGCTGGGGAAGGAGGCATCCGCGCGTCTGTCCAGCTCACCCGAACCTCTTTGACTGCCGGCAGGAGCTCAGACAGCTGGGGCTGGCGGGGCAAGCTCGTTCCTCCAGCTCGCTCCCATACTTTCCATTTCCTCTTGCAAGTCCATTTCTCCCCACCCCTTGGAAGAGGGGGTAGCGCTCACACTGCCTGGGCCTGTCTGTAGGATGGAGCACGTACCTCCTGCCTCAGCGAGGAGTAGCCAAAAGTCCTTGAGAGAGAAGAACTGCAGAAGTAACGTGCCATCCTCCCTTTGCAAACGGGTTTCTCTCTAACTGGAAGCCTAACACTACCTGCATCTGGTGCTGGGTGGCTTCTCGGCACTGTCTGCCTGATGCATTTGCTGTGCCCGGCAGCGGTGCTCCACGCGGGCTGTCACCTGAACTGGAAGCAATATGTCCGTGTGGGCAGGGTGCTTTGGGAGGGATAATTAGCAATGGGGGGATTAATTGGACCGGTCCCTCTGCAATGCTGGTCAGCCCACCCAAGGCACCATGCAGAGGCGCCCAACCTCCACCAACAGCTTGGTGTGGGAACATGCCATTTTATGTGTTTCCTTATCTTTATTCATGTAGGTAAGCACGCAAGCACAGCCGTAGTCGCCGGTCTCCTGTGTCAAGTGGGATACTTCTGCACACACACCTTTGTAAACTAACATGTATTGAACCAATATCCCTTTCTGCGTGTATGCCTGAGCTGTCTTGACATGCATAGGTATATATGTATGTAGTATGTAGGCACTTACGAAACCCACACGCCACTCCGCTATCATGTATGCACAAACAAATACATCTTCTAGCACAAGGGGCCTGTTCTAACACTGGGGTCAACCCTTTGCTGCGCAGCAGCAGATATCCAAGGCTTTGCTAAGTTCGTGGTAAAGAGATCACTGATATGGAGCCTGAGGAAGTCAAGTCAAGTCAAGTCAGTCCCATGGCTGCACCGCTCTTTGAGGCACCCTTTGATGTGGCAATACCTTTCCTCCTTTCTTCCCAGTCTTGTGCAAGCCTTGTACAATCAAGGCCAGTGCCAAGAAGCCACCCAGCATCAGGTGCAGGTAGTGTTAGGCTTCAAGTTAGAGAGCAACCAGTTGGGAGAGAAAGGATGGCACGTTACTTCCATAGGTCTTTGCTCTCTTGTGCAACCGTTGCACAACCAGTCAGGTTTCATCCTCTCCAGGTGGTCCAGCTCGTCTTAGGTCTTCCTCCTCTTCTTCATCCATCCACGGCACCCTGCAAACCGGTGTTAGTAAAGGTGCCAGGCCTTCTTGTGACTTGTCCAAACCACCGCTTCTTTCTTCTTCTTATGATTTCCAGCAAGGGTTCATACTTGCCGACGGATCTGCTTTGATCTTTCACAAATTCATTTGCTCTGCGTGCAGTGCAGGCTAGGCGTAGAAGACTTCTCAAGTCTTCTGGGGAAGTACACGCTTTATTCCTGTATGCACACCAGTCCTGAAACAAGATGGCCATGCAGCGTACAGGGCAAGCCCTTCCTCCAGCAACCACAACCCAACCCAACATCTAGTTCCCAGGGATTCGCCCTGCCTCAAGTGGAGCCCAAGGCACAGAATACCTTTTCCAGCTGCAAACTGCTTCCAAATGAAAAAAAACAACCCTTGAATGACCTCAAATTACCAGTTACATTGCATTTCTCCCTAGCACTGAAAACCTGCTTGCACACAAGCCCTGCGAGCCGGGTGTCGTAGCACCAGCAAGTGACTCTCTGCTGTGACACGTTGTTTTTGGCAATGGGCGCGTGCAAATGCAAGCTGAGAAATATGCCACAGAGAGCATACGCAGGCATGTTGGGACTCACATGATGTTATCAGTCACATGTGGCTACTGTATGACCCTGCCCTGAAGGACGTGAGTGTGCTCAGGGCCATTCGCACACACTGCTCACACTGGCCGTGTTTTTGTTGTTTGCATGTTCCCTACAGGACGGCTGCGGTTTCTGCGGTAAATAAGAGAAGAAATACCTTGGAATGCACAAAACACAAAGGTAATAAAGAGGCCCTTTTCACTGCTGCTGGCAGTCAGATAAGAGGCTTTTTTTTCCCTTTTTCTCCTTAATGATCTCAGGTATTTAGAGAAAAGAGATAAATCAGATATATCAGAGCTCGCCAGAATATACATATTCTCCTAGTCTGTCAAGAAATACCAAGGAACGAGAGTTGCAAAACTTTGGAACTGCAGCTGCAAAGCAAACGCTTCACCGCCACGCTGTGGGAACCGTGCATGTGAGTACATGCATGTGTGTGTGCGCATGCATGCATGTGTGCTTGCGTGTGTGTGCACGTGCACGCGTGCAACAAAAAATAAACAGGAGATACAGCCCAAATCTTCGAACACGGTCCTTTTTCCTGGATTTTCCAATAAGAAGCGCACTACATGGCGCAAAAAGACCTATTGTTGCCCACTGCATCAATGACTCCAGCCCGGTCGCTGGGCACGCGCGTGCATTGGGGGATCTGGGCCCTGCCTAAAAGCTCGGACTCGACGGCTCCTGTGCTTGCTTGTTACCGTATGCGGGGCGCGCGGACGCGTGCGCAGACCATCCCAACTCCTGTTGTATTCCTGCGTACCCGTCAGGTGCCATGCCTGTCACCAGCCTGCTCCCCGCTCCTAATCCCTTTCTAATTTGCCCCATTAACGTATTGCTTTGCCTTGCTTTCTGCAAAAGAAAATCCGAGGAACTGCTGAAGGGTCTGCACAGTTAGCCTTGTCATTTCCTTCTCGGTCAGTAATGCCGCACGTTGTTAGCATTGGACTCTGTTATTACATTGGACGGTGCCAGGGGACTCTGGTCAGGAGCTGCTAAAAATCGGGGTTTCCTATTGCCTTTGTGTCGAGCAGCCAGACCCATGCGGGTGCTGCACAGAGGCCTGCTGAAGGACCAGTCCCCATGTAACCCACCTAGTAAAGCAGCTGAAAAAATGATTTGGGATAAAAAATGCCTGCCCAGAGGATCATACCATCGATGTATTCCTCTGTGCAATATGAAACACCAGCACCAAAAGGAAATATGAATTTTCAATGAACAGCTTCAAGGTAAGCAGACTAGTCCAACTTTTCTCTGAGCCTAATCTGCACATAACATGAGATGTTTCCTACCCTCACCTCTCCTATGAAATATGAACTTTCATTTCCACCCAGGAGAACTTCGACGATCTTTGCTCCCATGCCCGATGAAGGGTATTTGCGTCCGAAAGCTTGCAATTCAAAATGGGGTTTTTTGCAAAAATCTGGTTGGCCTAATAAAAGCTGTCACCTCTACCACGAGTCCTGACTGGGCAAGAGAAAGCGCTAGGATGCGGTTCTTGCTTAGAGGTTCAAGAGAAGTGGTTTTCATCCTGCGCGCCACAGACCACAGGCAGGCCCACAGACTATGGCGAAGGGGTCCGCGAGAGATGACTGTGATCCATCAAAAGGGCGAATAGCCACCCCTACAATCCAAAGGGGTCTGCACCTCCCTTCAAAATGTTTTAGGGGTCCGCAAATGAGAGAAGGTTGAACACCGCTGCTCTAGACCGTAAGCGAATGGAAACTCAGGTGTGATGTTTGCAGGATGCCAGGGTGGAGGAGCCTGGCTCTGAGCTCTCCCAAAC
>JAGPOW010003447.1:32897115-32913170 GCA_030014935.1 Caiman crocodilus | reverse complement strand
GACCCTGTCGTGCTCAGAGCCAGCTCCGCACAGGCTCCAAAGCCGCTGTTTAAAATAGAGGCTGCCTGGCAGGTCTCGGGTCTCCTGGCTTTGCAATAAGATCCTTGCAAAGTGGGCAAAGTTGAGCATTACTGTAGGCATTTGCCTTTTCGGTTGAGACAGGCCCCCTCAGCAGCTGCCAGCCTCTCCATCCCACCCCTCCTAGCAAAGACAGAGCCACGGCCATAACCTTCGCCCCTGCCCCAGCTCCAGCCAGTGATACGCTCCAAGCCCAACTACTGGCCAGCCTGAGCCCAGCCCTCACCTGCCTTTTAGATCAGGTACTTAATGCCCCAGCTGTGCCAGGCATCATTTCCTTTAACCCCTCCTCTTCCAGTCCAGGCATTGCTGCCCCTGGAGGGGGGGGTGTTAACTAACACAGCCCAAAACTGGGCCGAGTTATGTCTCATTTATCCCCGAGCTCCAGCAGATCAGATAACAACGGGGCCAAAATCCAAGCCGGTGCTGCTTTAGCAATGCTCAAACCAATCAACATGGACTGAAGCAGCTTTGCATTATCCAGAATCCAACCCTCCCTTGCAGAAAGCCATGCATTGGGGCCTTTCTGCTGTTGGCTTGCTAGGAATAGATGACAATGTTCTTCAAATACCTCCCCCACCAAAAGAAAAGAAAAGGCTTGCGAGGAACCGGAGGCAAGCGTGGCTGCAGGTTTGGGATGAGGAGGCCACGCTGTGTGAGGAAGGCTCGGGGCTAGAGGACACCCAGCTCTGCACCCCGCTGCTTCGGGCCAGTGCCGGAGGCTGTTCAATCCCTTGGACGGAGAAAGCGCACGCAGCCCCGGCACGGAGGCACGCGGGGAAACCCGGGCTGGGGATCATACTCGTTTGCACACAATGGGGTGGAGGAGGAGGGTGCAGACCCACCCCTATTCCTTCATTCTTAGCGCTAATCCTTTAATGAACTAAATGGAGCAATTAAGCTGGATTTTTTTTAAAGAGCAAACTGGCATGCAAGTGGAGGCTGAGGGGGAGTTTTGCCAGTCAAGTGCTTACCGAGATCACGAACGCAGAGGCCCCGAGCTTCAGGGATCCTCCGCGGCTCGCTCCCACGCGCCCCACTCCGAGCGCTCAGCTGCTCTTTCGCGTGATGCGCCGAGATCAGCATCGGGGAAACGCGGGGGCTCAGGTGGGAGTCCGGACTTGCCAAGCTGCCCCTGCCCAGGTAGCTGGGAGTAAGCTGCGTGCCAGGGCTGGCTTGGAGACGGCGTTGGGACGGAGCGATGGTGGCGGAAAGGCTGGCAGCCAACCACCAGGATGGGGCATGGGAGCCTTGCGAAGGGGGCTTGTCTGACACCCCCTTACCAGCCGTTCATCTCAGCACCCACGATGCCTCCACCTCCCCTACCCCTCTGAGGGGCACCCTCCTTTCGATGCCCACCCCTCTTCAGACACTGCCTTGGCTCTAAACCAATGATTCTCTACCTTTTTAGACACAAGACCCCCTTGTTAGACTTGTTCTCTGCTCTTAATTTCTGCAAGTTGTTTGACCACCAGCATTTCTTCCGGTGCCAAGGACTCCAAAATAGCACAAAATTGCCG
Organism: Caiman crocodilus; assembly: GCA_030014935.1. NCBI lineage: Eukaryota > Metazoa > Chordata > Crocodylia > Alligatoridae > Caiman > Caiman crocodilus. The sequence goes on along the minus strand of JAGPOW010003447.1, from coordinate 32,911,572 downwards.
AATATAGCACCATTGCTCTGTGCCTCGGTTTCCCCCATTAGTGAAATGGAGTTACACTGGGCTTTCCAGACACCCCCGGGAACTGCGGCACCCCGGCTGAGAATCACATGTGAACAAATACAGAGCCATTGCTCCGTGCCTCGGTTTCCCCTGTCTGTAAAATGGAGTTACATGGGCGAATCTGGATTTGTTGCCAAGTTCAACCGAAGAAGCTGCTTTTTCCCTGGGGAAGAAGGGAGAAAATACTGTTGGGAAGTCTCAGGGACCCCCCATGCCTCGGTGCCAGCCAGGTACGATGCGCCGCGAGACGGCACGAGGGCCCCCGGCGTGCCCAGACAGTGCGCTCGAGCTGCCTGTAAACACGGCCTGTTTGTTTCCAAACCCGCCCCTTGGCTCCCAGCTCCGTATTGTTGCTTCTCCTGCCCTGCGACAATGGTGCCGAGATAACCATCGTGTTTGCTCTCTGTGCCACCGCTCTTGCTGCATGATCTAATCAGCTGCTCATCCTCCCGGAGCCAGGGAAGCTGCATTTTCGGGGGCAAAGGCCCGAAGGGCCAAGCCCTCTGCTCCAAGGTGCAGAGAAGGGAGACGGGAGCAGTAACACCGGAGGCAGGGGGGTTGCAAGCTGTTGGCCCTGCTGCTGGCAGGGGGTTGGGTTTCAAGCCAAACTGGAGAGAAAGTGCCCTGAAGTTAACTGGGTAAATGTAATCTCTTTTATCAGGCCAACTAAAGAGTTGGCAAAATTGTTCTTTGCAAGCTCTCGGGCACAAGCACCCTTCTTCAGGCATGCAGAGACTCTCGATAGGCCTGAAGAAGGGTGTTTGCCCCTGAAAGCTTGCAAAGAACAATTTGCCAACTCTTTAGTTGGTCTCGTAAAAGAGAGCACATTTGCAAAACACCCGTGTCCTTAGACCAGCACGGCTCTGACCAACACCCCTGAAGTTAACATGGGTCCATCACACGGGGGCCTCTGCGTGGCACAGGCTGCTTCGGCTCCTGCACGCGACCTGCTAGGAGGGACAGGCCGGGACCCAGGGAGAGAGGAGAGCCCTCCATGCTCTCCAGGCCCGATCTCAAACCGGCTTCACGCGATGCTTTCAGGAGCGCGTGCATGGGGCCGAAGGGCAAGGATGCCGCTCCATGCACGCAGAGTCTGCTCTGCTGTATGCAGAACTGCCTTCATTTTTTATTCGTTAAAATGTCATTTCCAAGCCAAATCTGTTCTGAATTAAGTTGCAAACCTTGATGGAGCAGAGCTCAATCACTCCTGTCCATGAGGCGCTATCAAGTCTCTCCCTCTCAGACTCTTCAACCCGGGATTTCAGATACTGCCAGATCCACGGCAGGCATCCCGCGTGCAAACCCCAAGCCCGGAGGCCCTGGAGTTAGTTTAGATGCCCCTGGTCTTGCCTGCCCTAGCCAAAAGGCTGAAGGAGCAAGCTAGGGGCAAAGCCTGAGAACAATCCCCCATTGCCATAAATTGTGTAGCCAAGATCCTTGCATCGGGAGGCATTTGTAGACTCGCTGCCCTTAGTGCAAGGGACGGGCCTTCACCCTCTAACTACACCTCAGTCCACCAAGGTAAAGATGATCTCTCCCCTGCCAGGTCCTGCCTTCGTGTGCAACAAGGGTCTCCCATGCTAGCGAGCTGCGCTCCCTGCAGCAGAGAGGGGGTATTCCCCACTCGGGCCACTGGCTGCATCCCAGTTGGTCCAACCCAAGCGTGCCCTGGGGGCATCCCCTCTCCCTCACCCACCCTGAAGTGCATCGGCCCTTAGGTGTGGAAACCCACCTCCACCTGCCCTGCACCCAGCAGACACCGCCGGGCAAGGAGTCTACCAACGAGGAGGCACAGCTCCTGCATAGCACAGGAGCAAGGAGGGGGGTGCCCCCTCCTCCCCACCATCTCTCTGGGGCACACGGCAAAGCCTAGGCTTGATGCTACCAAGCCCTGACTAGCATCAAATGCCTGTGCCCCTGCGAACTGTGGTGTGACTGCCAGCCCTGCCGCACACCCGCTTGCTGCAGGCCCCTCTTCAATGGTACAGGAGGTCTCCTGCTGAAGCCCCCCGCCCTGTAGGACCCTGCCCCCTGCCCCTCTCCCATCGCTGCCCTACAGCTTAGTCCAGCTGCACAAGACGGGAGCCATGGCCAGAGACTAAGCTGCTCCCCCTTTCCCGTACCCCGCCGGATAGTCCTCCAACGAGACAGCGGGTCCTTGGCAGAAGAGTTTGCAAAACTCCCCCCGGGCTTGGCAGACCTCACTGGACAGCACCGACTTTCCCACCCTGCAGTGCAATTCCAACCCCTTTCTGCCCCCAGGGCAAGGCAGCCTGCCAGGAGGAGCAAGGTCAAGGTCATTTGGGCACCAGGCTGAGAGCCCTGCCTGGTCTTCAGGGCTCCATGGGCCGTGCAAGGGGAAGGCTTGCCTGCATGCACTTCGCTGTCTGCTGCCCCCTCTCCTGCTGGCACTGCTCTCCCCTCCTTTCAACCAACATCAGCTTACCTTATACCCCTTCCTCTCCCTGCCCCTCTTTCCCAAGCACACACGCCTCTGCATGCACACCTGCACACGCACCTGCACACACACTGCACACGCACCTGCACACACACCTCTGACCTCCGCAGAGAGGAATGGGACGCTTGAAGCTGCAAAGACACAAAGGGCTGTCTCCACCGAGCCCCCCCAGAACTCGGGGCTGCTGTTGCCACCTCTCAGGGCAGTCGGACCAAGCTGCGGGCTGCCCGGGGGACTCGGTGGGCGGCCTCATGCCCCTTGCGCTGGGGAAAAGCAGTGTCCGGCTCCAGAGGAGGGCAGAAAGCCTGGCAGAGCTCCAGCGGATGGGTCAATTAGGAAGAGCCTTAGCCCTGTTCATGCTAGAAACCAGCCTGGGTAGGATGGTCTCATGAATGCCCCTAAGTCAGACCTGGAGCGGCGAGGCGCCTCCTCCCAGGACGAGCAAGCAGGGATGCATCGCCCGTTCTGCGGCATTCGGGTGACGTCACTGGCCAGGCTCAGGTAGGCACGCTGGTTCCCGGGGCCACGGTGGCGGGCAGGCGACTGGTCCGTCCCGTGTCCCACTGAGAGCGTGGCATCCCGCGACGCGTGACATCAGCGTTGCAGCCAGGGCTGGACCGCGACCGGCCGAAGGTGAGGTCATGGCTTCTCCCTGATGACCAACGTGCCAAGCGGCTAGCTCATCCCACCGCGATGCCCGGCGCCCTCCCGAGAGCGCGGCGCTCGGGGCCTGTCCTCCTGCCACGGCTCTGCTCCGAATGGAAGAGGAGGGCGAGACCACCACGCACCCAGATGCCCGGTGCCGGCAGGTCTGCTGTGCGCCTGATTGCCTTCCCCGCAGAGCCCCTCCTTCTCCTCCGCTCTCATCGGGGTCCCATCTGTTTGCAAGAGTGACGACATGCTCCTCAGCACGCCGGCATCCCGACCTGCTCCTGATCCTCCGCGGGGCCAGATGGCTTCGAAGGCAGATGACTTCATCCCCTTTAAAGGGACACGCGGGCCTTGCTGTGGTACCTTCTGGGGCCGGGCGAGACGGACGGAAACCGTGCAGAAGTCCGTGCACAGCGAGGACGGAGCAGACCCCGGTTAGCCCGCAGAGAGAGTGGGGCTGGATCCCATGCCCACCACCTATGTGGTCTCAGACAAGTCGCTTCCCTTGCGTGCTTCCTTCTCCCACGTGCCTTGCACACTTGCACAGTAGGATTGTGGGGAAAGGGGTGCCACGTGCATACGCAGGTAGAGCAACGGGGGCCCAGCCCCAGGTGAGACCCCAGTGAGATGCACTAGATGATGAACCAGAAAGCGCTCGGTGTTTCTCTTCGGGGCCAAACGCATTGAACTGCGGTGGAGGGAGAAGTTTGGGAGCATCTGAATTGCCTCCAGACCTCTCCTTCTCTGCCCTTTTCCTGAGTCAGCGTTACACGCCCGTCCTTATGGCACCCAGCACCTGGATCCATGTTCCCCCAGATTAACTGGCCGCTGCCAGGAATGAATTGGCACCGACTAAACCCACCCCCACCCACCAGTGAGATAATTCCTGCTGGAGCCCAGCCCAGAGTTACAACACAGCCTTCACGAACACCTGAGCTGTGCTCCATGGCCTGAAGCATCCCCAAGCCTCAGACGGGCCTGAGGAGAAGGCAAGGGGATGCCGCTCAGCATGAAAGACCCTGCCTGCCCTCGGGGCTTGGTGTCCAGAGGTCTGCACCGGGCAGAGGGCACCTGCCATGGAGAGAAACGGCAGGACAAGGAGCAATGGGCTCCAGCTGCAGCGAGGGAAGTTGAGGTTGGATATTAGGAAAACTTTCTCACGAGGAGGCTGGGGAAACACTGGCACAGGTGACCCAGAGAGGTGGCAGACTCTCCATCCTTGGGGGTGTTGAAGACCCAGGTAGACAAAGCCTTGGCTGGGATGCTGTAGTTGGGGCTGGTCCTGCTTGGAGCAGGGGGTTGGACTAGACGTGCCCTCCTGGGGTCCCTTCCAACCTAAATTTTCAATGAGTCTATGAAACGGGCAAGTGCTTGTGTCTTCATCACGAGCAAAGAGGGGTCCTTCAAGTTTTCATTTCTTTTGCATTAGGAGATCGTGTCTTCATCTCCTCTGCTTCTCCTGGGAGACTCTGTAGAGCTCCAGGAGACTCACACAGACACCGGAGCAAGTGAAACCCATGGAAGTGAGATGGAAAATGCATTTGCAGCAGCCTGGGCTTGTATAGCTTGGCTTCATGCTCAGCACGTCGCAGGATCAGGCTCCCTGACTACTGAAACAATGATTGAAATGAAACGATGACCATTTGACGATCTACTCGGGTCCCTTCCGACCCTACAAACTGTGAAACTATGAAATCTCCCCGTGCAAAGTATGGAGAAGCTCTGGAGATGTCTCCAGGACAGCCCGCGTTGCCAAGCCAAGGGGCAGGGCTTCCACGCAGGGCTGGGAGTTTAGCTCCAGCTTCTCCTGTGTCGAAGGAGACGGTGCCCATTTGACCTCGGGGTGCGAGCAGAAAGTCACGCCTTGCTGACCAGACGCTGCAGACAAGAGACAGGAGCATTTCAGCGGCTTGCTCCCCACGGCGCACACCGGGAACATTTAGGTTGGTCCCCACATCCCTGCCCGTCCCCATGCACACCCCTGCACACAGAGGCAGCCGTGGCTCGGCGTACCAGCCTGGCCGGTTATAGGCTGAACCCGTGCAAATGCTATTCAGCAACCAAGACAAGGGGGGGAAACGTTGTTGCTTGTCCCCTGTGAATTAATGATCCGTTTGCCTGGCTGGTCTCGGTCTGTCTCTGTTCCCTCGGGGCCTGTCAGGCAGCTGGCTGGGCCCCCACCGGAGCTGCGGGAGGAGATAAGACGCAGGCGGCGGGTTGGGGGCCAAGGGAGCTGATGAAGCCAGACACCTCCACGAGAGTCGGTCACGGGGCTGGTTCTTGCCGTCAGAGACCGGCACACATGTTCAAAGCTGGATGCTGGAAGTCAAGCACCTAAAAGTGTTCCTTTAGGCCCGGGTTTTCTATCAAGCAAAGATTTCTAAAACCTCCCTGCGTGCCATCTGACCCCGACAGGGAAGGAAGCCGGCCTGATCCGCGCGTGGGAGAGCAACTCGGAGACGCTTGCCTGGACCCGGAGGGACAGACTTTCGCCTGCAACTCCCTCTGTGCAAAAACCAAGTTTTATTTCCTACCTATTTTCCCATCTTTCATTTCCCCTGAGCCAGAGGAAGGGCGTGCAAGCCCAAAAGCTTGAAGAAAAAGAGTATTTTTTGTGAATAGTTAAGTGGGTTCAGCTCTGAACCAAGCAGTCTAGATTTTGGCACTTCTTTTTGTCTCTGACCGACACGGCTACCAAATACAGACCCCCACAGGCATTTAAAAGCCCAGCTTTGGCACGGCCAGTTCTGCACCAATGAGTCTCGGTTCCTAGATCCGGAAGCGCTGGAGGAAGACCGGGCGTCCAGGCTTCGCTGCATGCTCCCGGCACACGCGGTGCTTTTATGAACAGCGGTGAAGGTACAACCGCTGCCCTCCCGACCCTGGGTTCACGTGGCCGTCTCACCGGCACTGCGCACATCTGGAGCACTGCACGCAGCTACGGCTGCAGGATGGGGATGCCGGCATCAAGGAGGAATGGGTTGCATGGACACGAGACAATTTCCCATCCAAAGCAGCTGCAGCGGTGACTCCTATTGACTTTTCTGTAGTGGTTTCCTTGAAGGAGCCCTGCTCTCTGGACTCGATGGTGGGTCTTCGATGCTTGCGGTTGTTAGCAGGGGAGCCGGCGTGGAAAGCAGCCGGATACTGCAATATTCCTGAGCAACTCGTGTCCACATCCCAGTCCGCTTCGGCTTCCTGAAGCGGTTCTGTAACCCAGCACCATGGGGAAGAAAAAAGACTGAAACAGGCGATAGATCAGGCCACCGGAGACATAAGGCGGTGTTATCCGGACTCATCGAAAAGCAGTGTTTCCAGCCTTTGTGGCTGAGAGGCTGCAATCAGCTCTCCGAGCCCCGGAGGCGTCCCGCCAAGTCCACGGCCTGTCCCTGCAGCACGGGATGCTTCGGAGGAGGGTGAAACAAAAACCACACATCTGGCCAGTCTTCGGAGGTGTGAAATGTGGGAAAGTTCCTTCCAGACTCTTGTAGCAATCAGCTGATGCCCCGGAGCCAGAGATTTGATCACTCACACCTCGCACATCTGAATACAATGCCAGTATTGTTCGTGGCGTTATCCGAGCCCAAGGCCTGATTCTCTTGCCCTGTGTGAGAGCTGCAGCTCAAGGAAGGAGTCGTTCCTTTGATCTGTTTTCAGTGCATCTCCCAGTAACGTGGTTATTGAGGGATCGCTGCTTTATTCTCTTCCTAAAAAACTCAGCAGAGCCGGTTGCTTTCTTTTGTTACCACATCCTTAATAATCGTAAGCGCCTCTGCTGTACAGCTGCCCTGGGCGCACATGCAAAGCCCGTGTCCGAACCTGTTCAGTCCAGGCTGAGTTTGAAATTCAAGGCTATTTCCAATGTGGAGCAAAGAGTTGTTTCAGGTTTTGCACCATCCCCTGCTGTTTTGGGGGGTTTGCCCAATGCAATTTTGGACTCCCCTGATGGGTGAGCCACCAGCGGGAACGGGAATAGGTCGAGTGCGACACCGGGACTCGGGTTTGAGTTCAGTTCTCAGCAGTGCCACTCTCCCACTGGGCGAGTCACATCGTCTTTGTGGCCCCGATGTCTCATAGTGACCGTAACACTGCGCTTGCCTACCTCCATTTAACCTGCCCATGACAACATGGGAGGTTTTTAGACACGGCTATGCTGGAGGCCAACAGTGTGAAATCAAAGGTCGGGAGCCCGATGGCGATCTCCTGACAGTGCAGAGCATCATTGAGGTCAGTAGGACGTTGGGGGACCCGTGTAGGATGGGGTCTTCCCTGAGAAACTGATAGGAAATAGTTAAACTGTACAGGACCCCCGTACATCTGGGTCTCCAGCTTAAGAGCTGTGCAAAGGCTGACAGAAGAATAATCTGGAAGGTGCTTGGGGTTAACATTTTCCAGCTTTTCTCCTAGAAACTTGCCCTTTCTTTTGCATTCATGCTGAGACTCTCCTGACACGCTCTGATCCCGGCAGCTGGGGCTTCATGGGCAATACCAGCCATTAAAAGACTCATGAAGTGCAACCGGGGCCAGAGGAGAATGGGATTTTCAAACGGCGCAGGCTGAACTCGGCTCTCATGGTAGCACGGTGTTGCCCCTCGCACCACTGGGAGTGGAGTCAGGCCGTATAACCGCTGCACTTCGCAGCATCCCCTCAAAGGGCACAAGAAAGGGGATAGAGAGAGCTGCTCTTGCAGTAATCCCAGCCACGTACAATGATATCGAGGGACCTCAATTCGTGGAGCACAACGCGTCCTTGGCTATTCCTGCAGCTGGGCTGCGCTCGGCACCGAGTGAGCGGCACCCACGGCTGTATTAACGCCGGCGGAGGCTGTCCACAGGTTTCAAACTCACTTTCATTCCTCAGACATTGCAAAGAGATATTTTCCCGTCTATTCTCAAGTTTCCTGGGGTTTTCGGGGGTGGGGGTCGCATGCAGCGTTGGGAGGCTTTCTTAAAGCCGGGGTCAGAAAATAGGTTATAGTTTTCCACAAAAAAAAACAACAAACCAGTTTTTTTGTCAACCCCACCAACTCAAAATGCTTTGGGGCAAAATCTGCTCTGCAGCCGTCTCTGTTCTCCTGCGAGAGCAGAGGTGCCCACGGCACGGCTCGGGGGCTACCTGTGGCCTACGGAGCCCTGTCATCCGTCCCCGCATGCCACACCAGGGGCTGGGACGCACGTTGCACCCAGTCCAGGCTACACGTGGTGCCTGCCCGCCCCGTTCGGTCCAGGACTGCACCGCGCATGGTGCCCGCCCTGCGACCCACACCACGCCACGCCACGCGGCGCCTGCCCCAGCTGGTCCAGGGTCCCAGGTGACGTTGGCACCCCTGCCCTCACTCGTGAGCTCTGTAGGGCAGGCAGGGACCTTGCCTTTAGCCTCTTTTTCTATTTTATTTGTTCGCATAGTGCCTTACAGAGCCCCGGCCCGGGCTCCTGCTGCGCGAAGAAGAGCGGTCAGTACCAGTGCCTGGGACGGTAGCATTCAAGGAGCCCCTTTCCTTTGCCTTTGCGGGATCTCTGACAGCACCTCCCCGGCTGCTCCTGGAAAGCAGCCACGTGATTCGGACCTGCACCGGAGGGGTTTGCCCGACACGGCTCCTCTCCCCACCCTTCCTGGTTTTCCACCTCCTGGATTTCGCGGCGCTGCGACGCAACCGAACAGCGAATTGCTCCGCAGCGACTTGGCTCGGAGGCTTGGGCGCCTGCCCGGCCCTGACACACGCACACGCTCACTTCCCGGGAGTGTGAGCAATGCCTCTCCTCTGATCAGTCGCGGGAGGGCTGGCTCTCCGGACTCGCACCGCCCGCAACTTTCTCCCTGGCTGCTCGCGGCCGGAGCCGCAGCCCGCGAGCTCCCCCGCGGTGGGACCGCTCCGGGGCTCGCCCTCCGCCCTGCCACCGCCATGCACTGCCCGCCACGCAGCGGGGGCTGCCCGGGGACAGGCGGCTCGGAGCACAGGGCAGAGAGCCGGTGAATTTCGGGAGAGGTCTGTCCTGCTGCAGCAGGTAAGGGCATGCATGCAGCGCTTGCTGCTGTGCGAGGGAGCGATGACTCAGGGAGCGCGGTGCAGCCTGGCGTCGGCAGGCGCGGAGGAGAAGCAGGTTTAGGAGACCTTGGGAAACTTCCTCGGCATGTGGGGGAAGAGATTTTAGCCAAATGCAACCTGAAAGGTTTCACCTTTTCTGGGAGGGCTGGGAATTCCTTGTTCTTCCTCCCTTTTCTTGGTCCTCGTTCAGGGCGTGAAAGTTGGGGCATGTCTGGGCAAAGTTTGCATTTGTAGCACCTGGGCACAGCTGGGCGACAGCCCCGGAAACTTTCCCCTGGTCTGTGCAGCCCACTGAGCGGGCCGCACAGCTGCTCCGGCTGAGTCTCTGGGGGAGGGCGAGGTAAACCGCTCTGCTTTGACCCCGGGCGTGTTGCACACACGTGCTGGTGCCGGGAAAAACGGAGGCATCTCTAAGTGTCCTCAGTGGGTCTGCAGGATTAGACATGAGTGCGTTCGTGCCGTATGCAAGCCCGCCGGGCTGGGAGCAAGGGGATCGATGCCTGTATCGACACGGAGCTGCCGCTTATAATTTCCCCTCTCAGCGCCAGCGCGGCTGGCATGAACAATAGGAGCCCTAGTTTAGACAAGGCACCGGCGCTCTCATTGCATCTCGCCTCCTTGAGCGCAAGTCTGGACAGTGAGATAGTACAGACACTGGACACTGGCCAGTGAGGTAGTAAAGACACCGGTGCCGTCCGTAACAGCCAGGCCTTTCTGGGCGCTGCTCGCTGGGGGAACAGCTACGGAGGGCAGTTGAAGCAGCAGGTTGTGGAAGACATGGCCGCGGTATTTGTTCTGTGCGTGTTTGTGCCAGCCGGCGTCTGCAGGACTGTGCTGTGCATGTGCCCGATAGCCATCTAACCCTAAATCCCTTTGTAAACCCAGACCCATGGGCATGCGCCTCTGATTTCCCCAGCACCGAGCAAAACAAGGTTAGACAAGAGGGAGGCATTTGGAGCACAGAAGTAAGAGAGCGGGGCCCTTGGAAGCAGCAGTTATCAGATAATTCACCTCCCCCGGGAATTAAAAGCAGACAGGGTGGAATGCAACAACCCAGGAGGCCAAAGATCAGCTGTCCAGGGACACGTGTTGCTTGGGATCCTGGGCTCTGGGACGCGTGGAGCTCTCTGTCCCAGAAAGCTGCAAAACTGGCGAAAGTTTTGGAAAGTCTCTTCTCCAGCAGTTCCCCTGATGCCACCCATCGGTGGGCATGGACATGCAGGCAGACAATGAGTCCTGTGGCTATGACCTGTGGCTATGTCCTGTGGCATTAGCTCATAGATGCTGGGTTTGAAGTGGACAAAAGCAACGTTGGGCTGCAGGTAGGAAAAGGAAGACACCTGTCCAAGGAGGCTGCCTGGTCCCAGCAGTCCTCTGCAGTCTGCCGACCACAAGTGTAGGGACCGTGCATGCTGCACTGGGAGATGCCAGGCTGGAGAGACTATCCAGCGAGCAAGGTAGCCCTCCCTGAACATCAGTGGCATCCGAATAATCAGTAATCACCATGTACTGGACTTGTGGGGAAGGGCAGGTGGCATTAGGCCACCTTAGATCATGCCACCTTATCCTCTCCAATGATACAGCGCTACCAGCCTGATCTGAAATAGGGCAGGGAGGTCCGGCGTGCGGGTCAGCATGCGGGGTAAGTGGGACACTCGCTCGATTCCCGAAGCTGCTTAGGGTTTAGTTCAGCGGTTGTCCTCTGGGTTTAGATATCTCGCTTGCATGCCATGAGCAAACACACGGCATTAGCCACATCACAGCGTCTGTAACCAAGGACTCCGGTCTTTTCCTAAGACCTGGCAGTTTTACCAGCCGTTCCTTTACCAGAGGATGTTTCCAAAAAAGCCAGTGGTCTTCCTGACCCCGTACGCAGCTCCACATACCTCCAGTGTGCAGGGAAGGGAGGAACAAGGTGCAACACCTGGACCCCTATATCCTTTGGAAGCAGATGCATTTTGCACCAGGCTTTGCTGCCAACTGCCCTTGGCACCAGTGCAAGTCACACAGCCAACCATTTGTTACCAAAATGGCATTTTTTTGTTGCATGCCTGTACTCATTAGCTCTTGCCTTCAGGCATGAGCAGCCTTTGTGTGTGTGTGTGTGTACATCAGCAGGCACTTTTCACTAGCGTGGAAGCCTAACAGGATTAAAAAGTATCAGATTTTTTTTTTTTTTTTGCAAAACCTGAGCACCATTGTCTATTAGAAATCTGATTTGCTGAACAAACAGTTTCTCTCTCTCAGTCCCCATCTCCTTTGGCAGGGGACAGGTCCCTGTTTGTTATAAAGAAACTTTGATTCCTGATTTTTTGGAAGAAAGAGCTGCAGGGAGCAAAAGGGGGATGGGTGTTTTCTAAGAAGCCGGAAGGTTTGCACTTTGCAGCTATGAAATGCTGGGGACGGACGGCTGACATGCTTCAGACAGACACAGCAGATGGGTTGCTAAGGTAGGGGGTCCTGGGATTATACTATGAATGAATATCTGACGCCTAGGAGATGGCCTGGGGACAGACCTAGTACGAGCATCCATGCATCAGTGGGGCCGATACCCACTGCTGTGCAATAGGTGGAGGGATGGTAACCACTCCACCGTGACATTTGCTCTGTGAGTAGTGTGGAGCGGCAGGCTGCAAACACCTGTATCTAGGTGCTGTAGAAGGAATGGATAAGTCTCATTAAGATATAGTGGACGTGTCTACATGTGCATTTACTGCGCAGTAATTTACTGCACAATAAGCAGTTTTTAGGCCAGCATCTACATGTGCAGCTGTTAAAGCACAGTCATGTTGTATGTGGACTGACCCGGGACTGAAGTTAGTCCCAAGTCAGTCCACACACGCGGTGTTACTGCACAGTAAAGCATCTACACATGCATTACTGCGCAGTAACTAATTGGGTGTAAATTTGATATCTGCACGATGCAGGCATCAAATGTACAGTATGCTCAAGTTGGCGTAAGCTGCAAGTGTTACTGTGCAGTATGGGCGTGCATGTATAGACACGTACCTGTACTGCGCAATAACTTTTGTAACCTAAATTACTGCGCAGTACAAGTGTACGTGTAGATTCTCCCACTGTGACCAACGAGACCCCTCTGACTATGCAAAAGTGCCAGTCTTGATGGCCAGCCTGAGCGCCGCACCGCACCAGCCTGTTACCACCTGCCCATTGTCACCAGCAGCTCTCCGTAGGTATGCACAGCACCCAGCACACAGCTCTGTAGCAGCAGAATACTACTATGCCAGGAAAAACCCAGTACAACCCTTCATGGAAATCTACCTGCCAGGTAAAAGCATGCAAGGGACTGGTACCTGTGCTGTGAGCAGCCGCCCTTGCTGAACGCCTGGGGAATCACAGACTCATAGAAAATGGGGGTGGAAGGGAGCTCAGGAGATCACGTCTAGTCCAGCCCCCTGCTCCAAGCAGGATCAGCCCTAAATGCATCATCCCAGCCAAGGCTTTCTCTAACCAGGTCTTAAACACCTCCAAGGATGGAGACTGCACCACCTCCCTGAGGAGACTGTCCCAGTGCTTCACCACCCTCCTCGTGAGAAAGCTTTTCCTAATATCCAACCTCAGCTTCCATTGCTGCAGCTTGAGCCCGTTGCTCCTTGTCCTGCCGTCTGCCCCCACCGAGACCAGCCCAGCTCCATCCCCTTTGCAGCCCCCCTGCGGGGAGTTAAAGGTGCCGTCAGATCTCCCCTCAGTCTTCTCTTCTCTAAACTAAATAAGCCCACTTCCTTTCCTCAACCTTTCCTCATAAAGCATGTGCCCCAGCCCTCAAGCCATTTTTGTTGCCCATGCCACATACTGGAAGATGGCAGAGTGCACCCACAGCAAGGCTGCAGATGGCACCGAGCTGGGGGAGTAGTGGATATGCTGGAGAGTAGGGCTGGGATTCAGAGTGACTTCAACAGACTGGAGGATTGGGCCAAAAGGCATCTCAGGAGGTTCAACCAGGATCAGTGCAAAGTCCTGTACTGAGGAGGGATTGATCCCACACGCCGGTGCAGGCTGGGGGTGGCAGGTGGGGGCAGCAGCTCTGCAGAAAAGGGCCTGGGGGTTACATGGACAAGAAGCTGAACAGGAGCCAGCCGTGTGCCCTCCTTGCAAAGGCGACCGCATCCTGGGCTGCATTGGTAGGAGCGTTACCCGTAGCACGAGGGCAGTGATCCTTCCCCGCTGTTCAGCACCGGGGAGGCCCTTCTGGAGTCCTGTGTCTAGTTTTGGACCCACACTACAGAAAGGATGTGGACATGTTGGAGAGTCCCGCGGAGGGAGGGCAATGAAAATGGTTGTGAGGCTCGGGGAACGTGTCTGGTGAGGAGAGGCTGAGGGAGCTGGGGTGGTTTCGTTTAGAGAAGAGAAGACCGAGGGGGATTGAATAGCAGCCTTCACCTCCCTGCGGGGGGGTGCAAAGAGGATGGAGCTGGGCTGGTCCCAGTGGGAGCAGACGGCAGGACAAGGAGCAATGGGCTCAAGCGGCAGCAAGGGAAATTGAGGTTGGATATTAGAAAACACTTTCTCACTAGGAGGGTAATAAAGCACTGGAAGAGGTGACCCAGAGCGGTGGTAGTATCTCCATCCAAGGCGGTGTTTAAGACCAGGCTAGACAAAGCCTTGATTGGGATGATGCAGTTGGGGCTGCTCCTGCATTGGGCAGGGGGTTGGACTAAATGCGACCTCCTGAGCTCCTTTCCTTCCCTCGTGTCCGATGATTTTGTGATCCTATCGTGCACAACAGCAGCGTGAGACTGATGCAGCCACGATGGTTCGGAAATTATGTGAGAGGCCAGGGTTTCTTAGGGCGGTATCTTTTACTGGACCGGCTGCATAGTTGAGAGGAAGTTAAACAAGCTTTTGAATGCAAGACGGTCTTCATCAGACATCTGAAAGCTTGTCTAACTCTATTCCAGCTATGGAGCTGGTCCCATAAAAGACACCACCCGAAGAGATCCCACATCTTCCCCCCGCCTGGCTGTCTCTCAAGGGGCAAGTGTCATGGCCCATGGCGCTGAGACGCTCTAGGAGTCTGTCCCCGACCCATCCAGCATGGAAACACGTGTCTGCCCTGCACAGAGGATTGTGGGAAGGGCACTGGAGGACTAGCAGGGATTGAATGATTTGCATGGGTGGGTTCCAGCCGAAGGAAAAGCTAGTCTCAGTCCTAATGCATCCCAGCAGGCAGCCCCTCCAGGCTGGGCTTCGAGCCAGAGCCCAGATTCACCGTGCGGCGCA
>JAGPOW010003447.1:32884924-32897015 GCA_030014935.1 Caiman crocodilus | reverse complement strand
GCTTCCCTCCGCATCACCCCCATCCCACCCTGCCCCGAATGCACCTCGTTACCATCCAGGGCCCGTTAGCCACATGCACGGCATTCCCAGCAACGAGGAGGGCATTTAATGGGTCACGCCAAGCAAGGGCAGACCTTGGTCATAAACTGCACGCGCACCGGGTGTTAAATGATCAGCCACGTGGCTCCTGGCTGTTTAGCAACCCAGAAACTATTTCCAGCACTCTTTCCAAGGTATTTTAATGGCCGGTGTCAATGAAATCTGTTATTCTGCTGCAAAAATATCTGTTATTCAGGGTCCTAGACATAACCTACAGCCCTGCCAGCTTCAGGGTGTCCAGTACCATGGAGTGAGGCCCTGAGAAATCATGAAATGTGATTTTTTTTTTTTTAAAGCAAGGGATGGAAAAACAAAGAGCTCGTAGGGGTTGTGTTGTTCATGGCGGGATTAGGATTTAAAACTCACCTTTTCAGGCTTTCCTCCTTATCCAGGAGGGTAAGACACTTCCTTTTCCTTTTAAATGGAAAGCAGAGGCTGTGAACACCTGAATCCAGGAGCTGGGATGGGCGGGCAAGCGTCAAACGCCAGTGCCCTGCCCCGTGCCCAGGACCCCAAGGAGGGATCCCTGGGCATGGCTTGTGCAAACATGCATTGGGATCCATTACTAAAGCCCCTCCTCTGCCACTCTGGTCATTCAGGGATTGCTCCGGTGCATCCCTGCCAAAAGCCAAACGGACTAACCACGGACCAGGTGCACGAGTGAAACCAAGCAGAGTTTTTAACGTTGCCCAAGCAGAGAAAAGGATCAATGCTCAGCAAACAGCATGGATGACAGAAGGCACGCGGGGTGCCGCTAAGAGCCCAAGACATTAGTAATGCTTGTCCTTGTCTTTCCAAAAAAAAAGATATATTCTTTTCTATATAGAAAAGACATATATTCTATATATATACATATAGAACATATATTCTATATATGTCTTTTCTATATAGAAAGACATATTTTCTATATAGAAAGCGTGCCCTGAGACAACACGAAGGATGCTCCAGCGGTTGGCCCCGCGTGAATCCTTCATGCTCTATCCCCCCTGTCTGGGTGCGAGCTGACCCAGCTCCCCTGCCCCGCTCCAGACCTTGCCCCCACCCTGCAAAGCAGCTCGGTCCCCTTGCATTGCCCCTTCTTCCCTCCTGACCCTTGCACTTGCAAACCAACGGCCCTGCCGCTGCTAATCTGAGCGGCTGGAGGTTTATTTCCCGGTAACCTTCGGCAGAGAGGCAAGCGTGTGCCTGCATGTTAGGCCTGCGAGAACCGATCCGAACAGGCTTTGTCCAACGTTTCAGACAGGCGAGCAGGGAAGGAAAGCAGAGGGAGAGGTGGGGAGGGCGTAGACCACGCCAGAGGGCTGATGCAGAGCGGCGGGGTAGGGCCTGTGCTTAGACGGGGGCTCGAAATGGGGTCTTTCCTCCCGGCCTGTAGAGAACGTAGGCTGCTCCTGCTAAGGGAGATGCCCAGAAGGTTGCTCAAAGTCCCGTGATTTCCATGCACAAGAAAGGGCAGATCAGGTTTATCGCACGAGGCACTCTCCTGAACCCAAGCGTCCCATGAACACGTGCACGATGTTGCCCGTACATTTCCGAGCTCTCACTATTTGCGGCTTGCCGTTTGGGGCACCTGTGCAGCCCCAAGTCCCCTGACCTTGAACCGGCATCGTGAGCGGGGCGCTCAGAGCTCTTGGTTTCAAGTGGGTTGCTTGCCTACATCCGAGAAGCATTGTTTGCAAACCCGGCTCCAGCAGGGTCTTTGCCCAGCCTTGGCGTAACTTGGAGCAGGGCCGGAGAGCCACGGCTCCCTTGGGAGTCTTGCAGGGTCAAATGGCCCTGACGGCATCAATGAGTCTGAAGTTATTTTCCACTAAAGGGAGCAAGCTGGGAAAATCAAAAACATGCCCAGCAAAATCTCCAGGCAGCAGAAATGACGAGCCGGCCTCCTTCCAGACGCGACAGCGGAGGAAAGAATTCAATCCAGCATCGGGTCTCGCGCTACGTCGCATGGGTTTTCTTCTAACAGTCCCTTGGGAGGGGCGCACATTGATGCAGGGCTTGGGCTCGGGACACACGCCCTTTCCAGCAGGTTGCACCCACTTCCCTGCCGTGGATCTGGAAAGCGTGCAAGCTCCATGTCACGAGTGCTGCGTTTCCCGGGCTCCTGGAGCATCGCGCTGGGTGATGGACCGCTCCCTGGAGCCATCCATTTGCTCCTGCCTGCGCAATGCCTGTCAAAATAACCAGCTCCTGGACGGATTCTGCAGCTATCGGCAATCCTCCGATTTCCAGATACTTCAAGGGTTTTCTGAGCCCTGCTTGCTGATGGTGAGGAAAACCCAACCCAGCAGGTAACAGCCCCCTGCTACGGCCTGGCCGTCTCCACCGTCCGCGGGAAGGAGCCTGGAAGCCCTTCTGCTGGATGCTGTGCGGTGTGGGGTTGCCAGGACTTCTCCAGCCAGAGAGGTGCAATGTGCCACCGTCCCTGCACGTCCGGGCCCCAGAAAGCCCAGCAGCAGGAGGGGTGTGGATCCCGGAGATGGAAGCAAACGAAGGAGAGATGTGAATTATATCATCTTGGCAACAAGCAGGGGCCTGGAAGCTAACAGGAAGCGTCCTCGGGGTATCGGAGACTTGAAAGCTTCAGAAAAAGAAAGAGTAGGAGGATTTGATCCGCTGTGCCAGCCCCAGACACGTAGAGTCCTGATCCCTGCTCCCTGCCGACATGTGCTCGCTGCTGCGAATGACTTGGAGGGGGAAGTTTTCCTGGGTGCACAAAAAGACATAAAACCTGCCTCGAAGGCTTGCATGACTGGGAACGATGAGCTGTCCTGGTGGGTGACCATTAAGTGCCCTCGACCTGTCAGTCCACAGGCAAACCCACTACCCCGTGCAGCGCATTGCGCCTTGGCGGTGATTCAGAGACCCCTGGACCCTGCACCCCGGCCCCCTCCCCTCTTCCTGCTTGCAGCTTGGGTTGATAGTAGATTTGGTTTCTACCACAGCTTCTGCCCCAGGCCTTGCAGACAAGCTGTTGGCATCAGACAAACCACCCACTGCTACAGAGCCCCCAAGCCCAGGGCTGCCAAATGCACCGGGTCCTTTCTGGAAGGGTTTTTCTGCAAATCTGGGAATGGATCAGAACAGGCCACTTTTGGTACCATGTACCACGCGTGTCCTCCACCTCCCCTGCAGCCACTGCTATCCCAGGTGCCCTGGGTCTATTTCTTGCAACTTCAGCACACATCAGAGTCCCGGGTTAACGGCTGCAGAGGCAGAAGTTGCATGCCGAGCACGTAATGCATGAGCCACAGCTCACCTCCATCTGCTCCACTAACCTGCAGGGACCTGACCGGCGGAGGTGAGGAGGTAACCCAGCCTCTGAGCATGCCAACCTCTGCCAACGCTGCCCTCAAAGGTGCCAGAGCCGCAGCTGGTTTCTCAGAGGTGGACACCTGTTCTCTGGGAACCCAGCAGAAATCATCGCTCTTAAAAATGCCAGCCAGCTATTAGCGCCGCTCAACCAGAACCAGCCTGGGCTTGACTGCAAGCAGAAACAGAGATGCAAAGCGTTCAATCGCCCCTTCCCGGCTACGTGTGGAGACACGCCGGCTCCTGGGAAGGAGCGAGGGAAGGAGCCGGCGAGATTCGTTGCAGCAGTTCAAGGCAGAAAGGAAGGAAACATGGCCTAGAGCGATCCAATGCACCGTGGCCACCCAGAGCTGCACTTATCTAAAGGGAATGGCTCCGATACACGGCGACCTGGGAACAGAGAGGGCTTCTAGGGATGAGGACAGCTGATGTTTCTTCTTTCTGAAGCTCCCTGGACTGGTCTGTACCACAGCAGCGGTAGGTCCCAGCGCGAAGGGGTCTGGACACTGCCACCCATCCCGGTCTGCCCCACACTGCACACCCAGGAGGTCACCATTGACCCTGCTCCAGGCTTGCCCCCCGTGCCACTCTCAGGCATAGACACCCAGACTTTAGACAAGCCCAGAGCAGCTTTCTGGGTAGCGTCCCTCGTGTAGAAGGTGGGAAGGGCATGGGGATGAAGCGTGCCTCTGGATTCAGGTGGACAGATGTGTTCCAGCCCTTCAGTCCCCAGAAACATTAGCACGCTGGGAGTAAATCAGCACCTCCTGGAGTCATGTAGTTGGGGCTGGTCCTGCCTGGAGCAGGGGGTTGGAGTAGATGTGACCTCCTGAGGTCCCTTCCAAGCCAAATTTTCTATGAGTCTATGAATCTGAGAGTCCAGCTGTTTTCTGACATCAGCTGTAGCTCCTAACCATGCATCCCCTCCACCTCGGAGCACGTTGCAAGAACAAAGCCCTCAGCTACTTCAGATTTCCAGCCTGGCGAATGTTATCGGTGGAGCAACATGCTTGTGACCCACAGAAGAAAGCTCTTCCTTTGCATGGTCTCAGGTCTTTGCTCTCCGGGCACCAGGAACTCCTGGAAACGGGAGCACGTAGACATGGAAATGAAACAGAGCCAAAGTCCTCGCATCTTCCCTTTTCCAGTCCCATCTTTCGTTACCAGAGTGCAAATCTCAGAGTGCCAGCTCGCAGAAAACATCTGGTGGAGCTGAAACCAGCAGCCTAAGCAAGAGCGATGACCCGAAGGGGAACGACCACCAGCTCCTGCCGGCAGCGCCAGGGAAGGGGGAAGGATGACCAGCCCCACGACACTCAATGGGAAGCGGACTGATTTCTTCATAACCCGGTTTCCCTCCGCTCATAACAGAGCTTGTTACTCTTCCGAGGGCTCAACCAGCCGGGAATCGGAGCTGAGAAACGCTACCAGCCTTGTGCGTGGCCTGCTCACAAGCACAACTGCTGGGTCTTGTCTCACTGCAAAACCAAAGGGAATCCAGGAAGGGGGAAAGCAGTGCGTGGCCCAGACTTTTAATAGCAAATTAGTTTTTAAAAAGTTGTGAAAATCTACTCAAGTCAATCACCGCTGGTCTTCCTAGTGATGGCTTGAGCCATGCCATAGGAGAGAGAGAGTCCTCCACTAAACTTCATAGCCCAGTTTAAAAGCATCCTGAAGCACATACGGGTTTTTTTCTGGTATACCCCATGCGTCTGTTTGCACGCTGAAGGTTTAGCTCAGCTGTTGGCACACCGCGGTCCTGGCGGTCCTTAAATATCCTGAGAATTGAGCTTCCAAGACAAAACGGGGGGAAATCCATAGGAATTTAACAAGGAGAACAGACATGCATTTCCTCTCCCTGCTCCGAGAATTGCCCAGACACATGCACGGCGGGGTTCGAGCTAGGCCAGAGTCACATTTGCAATATTAACATCAGTTGTGCCACGTACTGACTTCAGGGGAATTAAGCAGCACGCCTAAGGGCAGAGGCTGAGAAGGGCAGGGGCCAGGAAGGAAATGTTGGGCCTGTGCAAAAGCAGGAGGCGTTGGCTGTGCTGGGGAGAAGACATCAGATTTGAAGGACCAAAGGCCTGATGCTATTTAGCATCTGTCTTCCTAAGCCACGACGCCCGCTTTCACTGCTCTTATTACCGTGCTACTCTACGCTCAGGTGTCACGTGCAACAGAAAGCCTTCCTGGTTTGCAGCTACGGGACATGCTCCTCTTCTTCCCAGGCGCAGCCATTGAAGGTTGGAAAGGGAGCAGCTTCCAACAAGTCCCTGCTTGCCGCCTACCTCCTTTGCCTCCTCAAGTAACGCGCAGACCTTCGAAGAGCATGGCTGCCGGGTGTAAAGGAACCAAACTGGATCGATTAGCCCTGACCTCCCAAGGTCGAATGGTTTGCTCAATATCTGGAAACGTGTTCAGCTTTGGGGGCAGAGAAATGACATTATAGAAGCAAAAAAAAACCCACCTTTTTTTTTCAATCCTGCCGCAAGTCAGTCACATTCACACGGGCTTCTCGGTCCAATATTTGCACTCCCTTCTAAGCCAAGTCAAATATGTTACAGCTTAAACGCCAGCCGTCTTGCTCTAAAAAAAGAAGAATGACCACCCGTTAGGGCGACCGCTGGATGAGAGCTCTTTGTGTGCTAACGAAGACTGGAGCCGAGAGATGGCTTCTGGCTCATAACCCTTTATTTGTCAAGAACGAGCTTTCTCAGCAAGAGAATACGATCTGCCTGTTTTGCAAAGGGGCATACACGTGCATTCAGGCCATTTGTTTCTAGTGTTTGCCTTGACTGGGAAACCGAACGGGTTCTCACTTCTGAAACGATGAGTCTTGTAAAAGCGTCTGGAAAAACAAGTCTTCCTGGTTTGGATCAGGAAGGTGCCAAGTGACTGGCGGGCGCTTGATATGCTATACAGATCCAAACAGGAAGAAAGATCACCAGATAGAGATCTCTTGGTATATCCAGGGGAAGTATATGCATCTATATTTAGCTTGAATTACAGCGAATTTCCCTACTTCCAGCCCCAAATGCAAATACAAGATCATTCATCGGGCTTTATTAAAAAAAACAGAAAACCAACACCCTGACTTCAAAAACCACTGCCAAATCCTACGAGATGCATCCACACTAATCATCTAGTGGCTGCCCAGTTTCTTCCCTGATATTGCATCCTGGTGGCACTGCAGTCCCGTGTCTTGGCACTGGCCCACAGCACGCAGGAGGAGAAACGATAAGGTGGCAGATGATGCTAATGGTAGGACCTGATACTGGATGTGCAATCCTTGTAGCTTCTGCTCCAAAAGTCAAGTCTTGGTATTTAGCAGAGAAATCTCACTATCCGCCAACGGGGCTTCAAGAAGACACGAGATATCACCGTAGACCGGTGACTCTCAACCAGGGGACCGTGGCATGCTAAGGTGCCTGGAGATCCTTTCAGGGATGCCACACAATGTGTGTTTGCACTGTTTGGTGTGCAAACACGATTCGTAAGGTAAGCCCAACATTTCCACATAGGAACCCACCGAGTTGAAGCCTGGTGGCGTTCTTTGCAACAGAAGACTTGGTCTGTTCATTTTCTACGGTCAAAAAAAAGAGTTGGCGCTTTCTGAGGGGTGCCTCGAGCCTATCAAGGGGTGCCCCGAGTCTAAAAAAGGTTGCAAACCCCTGCTGTAAATGGAGTCAAGGAGGGACCGGCCATTGAACAGCTAGAGTTATAAGAGCTAACATTGCAAAGGGAGCGCTTTGGAAAGACTATAAAGCAGAGGACAAAAATCTGAGAGTCAAAGCGGTGCAGAGGAGGTGGCAACGGTGTCCACACTGCTTGAGAAAGGGGGATGCAGGGAGCTTGGAGGAGGGGAAATTAAGAGCTTGGTTTTAGCGACGTTGCTCTTAGCTGATGGCTAGACGTCTGCAAGGAGAAGTCAGAGAGGCATCCTGGAAGTTTGCTTTGGACGGGGGGGAAATGCTCTGGGGAGAGAAGTGGGCCTGGGAGTCATTTCTTTGGAGGTAGGAGTTGAATTTGTGCTTGTGGAGAGACGGTGCGGAGGGAGGAGGGGAAAGGACAAAGTCCTGTGGAAAGTGGAAGCGGAGATAAGGAGGATCCTCTCCCGGACGGGGTGGAGGAACAATTCGGGAGGACGGTGTAGCCATGGGATGACGAGAGGAGGATGGCTGACTGTCCCAGGTGACTGACAGGCCCCGGAGGATGCGGGTGGAGCGCTGGTTTTGAGAACTGGCTGGGAGAAGGCCAGTTTGGAGCAACTTCAGAGACGCCGGCTAGGGCGGATCCAGTCAAGCGCAGCTGGCTTCGGCTCTGGAATGGAGCTGAAGGAGCTTTGAAATGAAAAGGAGAAGGGATACGGAGAGGCAAAGGCATCCAGAGGCAGGTCCTTTCAAGATAGGAACGACTAATGCCTGTGCGTGTTGTGAGGGCAAAGACCCAGAGGAGCCCAAGAAGTGAAGAGAAGAGTAGAGGAAGGGGCAAGAGTTGGTGCAAGGAAAATGAAGCGAGAGGGGGTCCCTGGGGTAAGCGGAGGGATGAGAGGAGGAGACGGGGCAGACAAGAAATGTCTGCCTCCGCGACAGGGGAGAAGAGGAACTCTATGAAGGGAAGCGGGTTGGAAAGGAAGCCAAGGAGAAGAGGAAGGCCAAGGTCACGTTTTGTTGGACATCTCTTGGAAGACGTTGGCAAAATCCAGACAGGAGCAAGCATGGGCGACTGGCGCCTCCCAAGTGTGGGAGGGCACCAGCTTGCCAAGCGGGGAGTGGGGGCAGGTCTCCCACTGGCCCACTGTCGAGCCAGCCGCGAAACCAGAAGTGCACTTCCAGTTTCGTGGCCGGCTCTTCCAGGGGGTGCACGGCTGATCTCAAGGGGTGCCCGCGCACCCATGTGCACCCCCTATGCATCGCCAGTTGGAGGGAGGGATGCAGGCCAGAGAGCGGAGGACTCGTGCAATGAGTTAGAGACGGAGGAAGGGCAGCTGGGATCGCAGACGGGGGAGTCAATGAGGCGGCACGGAAAAGAGACGACTTAGTGGGGTAACGGCGGAGCTGGAAGAGGAGAGAAGACATTTCCGTGGAGGAAGCCAACCTGTCTCCTCCCTTAGACACTCCACAGCTGGAGGGCAGGAGCAGAGGAAGGGGAGGTTGGGGTGAGCCGGGGCTGGGGCCCGCGGGACTGACCGCGGGAGGGGAAAGAGAAGCAGAAGGTAGCGATGAGGAACAGAGATAGTCAATGGTTGTGCCAGTGGAGAGAAGAGAAGCGAGGTCAGGGAGGATGCTCCTTTGGCTGTAACACGTGGGCCTGAATAAAACCGTCTCTGCTCCACATTAGCTGCTCTCTAACTGCTCTCTTTGTCTCTCTTCAGGGCTTGAGAGGACGCCCTGCCATGGAAGCCGTTACCACGAGGCGCGTCCTCGGCTTAGTTATTCTGGTATTTTGCATGACCCACGGTGGGAGCTCGGAGAAAGGCAACCTGTCCGCGCTGCACTTCACCCACCTCGTTTACAACGCCACCATTTACGAGAACTCGGCCCCCAAGACCTACGTCGAGAGCTACGTCAAAATGGGCATCTACATGAAAGACCCAGCCTGGGCCATCCGATACCGAATAGCTTCTGGGGACAGCGCTGGCCTCTTTAAAACCGAGGAGCATGCGGTTGGGGATTTCTGCTTCTTGAGGATAAGGACTAGGAGTGGTAACACGGCGCTTTTAAACAGGGAGGTGAAGGACAATTACATGCTGATCGTTCAAGCCACCGAGAGGAGCTTTGCCTACGAAGCGTGGGCCAAAGTGTTGGTCCACATTCTGGACCGAAACGACCTGAAACCCCTCTTTTCACCCCCCTCGTACAAAGTCACCATCCGAGAAGACATGCCTCTAAAAACCACGATCGGTGTGGTCAGCGCCACGGACGCCGACCTGGGCCAGAATGCAGATTTCTACTACGCTCTCAACACCCGGTCGCACTTGTTCACCGTGCATCCCACCAGCGGGGTCGTGATGACCGCTGGTAGGCTGAACGCTACCCACCGAGGGAAGCACCAGCTGCAGGTCCTGGCTGTGGACAGGATGAGGAAGATCTTGGAGGGCAATGGGTTTGGAAACCTGGCTAGTCTAGTGGTCCAAGTGGAGCCATCTATCAAACAGCCCCCGGTCATTTCGTCCGTGACGGTGACACCACCTGACTCAACTGAAGACCTCCTCTATGCAACGCTGCTGGTGGAGACGTACGGCTCAGAAAGCGGGGTAGATTCGGTCGACATTGTGGGCGGAGATCCGGGGAGGCATTTCAAAGCTATCAAATCGTATGTGGGGAGCCATGAGTTTACGATAGTGTCAACCAAGGAGATTAACTGGCTGAATAACCCACTGGGTTTCAATCTCAGTCTGCAAGCCAAGGACAAGAGCAAACCACCCCTCCACTCTCCGGTTAGAGTTATTCACATCCCTCCTTCCAAACACGTCTCAGCCAGATTTGAGAACGACGTGTACAAGGTCCAGCTCAGCGAATTCTCCCCACCGGGGAGCCACGTTGCTGTGGTTGCAGTCACCCCCGTCTTTCCAAATCTGAAATATATGTTGAAACCCTCTCCTGACAGCACAAGTTTTAAGATCAACCCTCGCACGGGGCTGATAACGACAGTCAGGTTCCTGGACTTCCACGAGCAGCCTCAGTTTGAGCTTGACGTGACAACCACCAACAGTCATGCCTTCGCCACCGTCATTGTTGACATCATTGACTGCAACAACCACGCTCCAAGCTTTACTCAGTCTTCGTACCACAGCAACTTTGATGAAAACCTTTCTTCCGGCACCAGTGTCCTAACAGTGAGAGCTACCGATCAGGACCACGGGGAGAACGGCTTTGTCACCTACACTATAGCCAACCAGAAATCCGTCCCCTTTGTCATTGACCCATACTCAGGCACCATCTCCACCACCAAGCCAATGGACTATGAACTGATGCAGCGATGGTACCACCTACGTGTCTGGGCTGCAGACTGGGGCTCGCCCTTCCGCCACGAGACGGAGGTTTATGTCTCCCTCATGTTAAGCAACCTAAATGACAATGCCCCCGTGTTTGAGAAGGCCAACTGCAATGGAAGCATCCCCCAGGACCTACCTATCGGGGGTGCGGTGGCCATGGTCTCCGCCATTGATATCGATGAGCTGCAGCACGTTAAATATGAAATCGTGTCCGGCAACGAGCTGCGGCATTTTGAGCTGAACCCCATCTCTGGAGTCATCTCCCTGAGCACCTCCTTCAGGGACCTCGCAGGGGGACGACTGCCCTTCTACTCTCTGAAAATAACTGCTACAGATGGAGAGAACTATGCTCTGCCCACCTCTGTGAACATCACCGTGGTCAGCCCAGGTTTCCCAGTCCAAATGCAGTGTGAGGAGACAGGGGTGCTGAAGCAGCTGACGGACACAATCATCCACTCCATCGAGTCTCAGTCTCAAGGCCACGGCCAAGAGGATGAAACGACTCTGAACCTGTATCTCATCAACCATCATGCACCGCAATTTGATGATACCTTCCCAAGATCTATCGATATCATGGAGACTGTCCCGGCCAACTCCACCATCGTTGACTTGGTAGCTGTGGACCCTGACTCTGGCTTCAACGGCAAATTGGTGTATGTGATCGCTGACGGGAATGAGGACAGCTGCTTTACTATTGACGCAGAAACGGGTCTCCTGCAGGTGTTTGCTCCTTTAGACCACGAGCGCACAAGCTTCTACATCCTTAACATTACCGTATATGATCTCGGCACCCCGCAGAAGTCAGCGTGGAAACTCCTGGCGGTGAATGTGCTGGACGCCAATGACAATGCCCCTAAATTCCCACAGGGTGCATACTGGGTGGCAATACCCGAACACGTGACAACAGGGACAACAATAGCACAAGTAAAAGCAGAGGATGTGGATACAGATGACAACGGCAGGGTAAAATACTCCCTCTTGACCCCCACAGATAAATTTGCCATTCATAGTGTCAGTGGGGAGGTGACAGTGATTGGGCCCCTGGACAGAGAGCTATGGCCTCGCTACGTGCTCAAAATAGAAGCGAGGGACCAGCCAACAACGGGCCATCCGCTGTTTTCGGTCACCGATGTGGTTGTGACTTTGGATGATGTCAATGACAACGCTCCACGCTGCATCCCAGATCTCAACGCGGTGAAGGTCCCAGAGGACTTGCCCCTCGGGGCCATCCTGCTGTTCCTGGAGACCTTTGATCCGGACGCTGGCTAACGAGAACTTGCACCCTCCTCGCTTCTCCTCCTTCGTGTTCACCGGCTGGGTGCAAGAGAACAGCCCCGAGGGGACGTCGGTCATGACGGTCGCTGCACAGGATGCGGATAAGGGGAAGGATGGAGAGCTCCAGTATTTCATCCGTGAGGGCACTGGCCTGTCTGTCTTCCGTATCGAGAAGGACACAGGTAATCGCTATGTTTGTCCAAGGCATTCACCAAGAAATGCAGGCTCCTACACGTGTGGGATAGAGTACTGCTAGCCTGGCAGGCATAGGCTATATTGTAAACAAGGTCAAACTATATGTGCATTGCCATCGGCAGATTCAGCTGAAAAATAATTTAGTATTCACACATGCAGATTCAACACATTCACATCTCTCAGAGTCATGACCACCTCGGGTCGGGG
>JAGPOW010003447.1:32873485-32884398 GCA_030014935.1 Caiman crocodilus | reverse complement strand
GGTATGACAGGCAGAGCTTGGACCTCCTCTTTAGGGTCTCCATGATGGGAAGAGAGCTTCCAAGACCAGGCAAAGTTCCTAATGCCCCTACTAGGAGAAGCCACGCAGCGTGATTAGGATTAGGCTGTGCTCTGGTGCCCCTTTCCGCATCCCTTCTTGGCCTTCACTGGCCACACTCTGGGATTTCTTGGGCAGGATATTTGCACAGGCTGTTGGAGAATCAGCTTCAAGCCTGCCCTTTGACTGAGGGGCTCCAGACCCACAACATTGGCAAGGGTACCCCGACCTGTCTGCAACGGGGCAGTCTGCAGTGGGGTGCACTCAGCCTCTCATGTCGGTGCTGCACGACTGAGATGCTCCGTCAGCCACAGAGAAGCTGCGTCTCGGTAGCCCGGGGGTTACAGCGTTCACCTGGGGAGGCAGGGAGCCTGGGGCTGAGACCTGCCCCCCTATAACACGACAGTCAGATGCTCACCCAGGATAGATGGGAGAGCTGGGTTCAAATCCCCACATGCAGAAGAGGGCATTGAACCTTTGTGACCTGGGGCAAGTGGCCTAATGACTGAGCTATTAGTTAAAACAAAAAAAACAGAGGCCCCCTTCTCCTTCCCTGCTACAGTCAATCTAATCCCAGCGATTTCTTTCCCAGCCAAAATTATTCGGAAATAATTTCAGGAGGACTAAAAGCACTCGTGGCAGTGGCGGCCAGCTGAAACCACGTCCGCCCAGCCCAGCCCTAATCCCAACAAACTCTGTGGTCTTTTCCTTCACCAGCCACCCTCCAGGCGTGCCGTTTCTACTTCCAAAATAATTCCTACGGGATAGGCACCCATTTCAGTGAGGAGACAGAGATGTCCTCCACAGTAACCCAGACCTGGCAGTGGGTCACAGCCACCTTGAATCACATCAGCTTTAAGGGTAACACTCTTCGGGTTTGGGGGACTTCTCTGAGCCCAGGATAAGAGCTTACTTAACTCTTCCAGGTACAATCCTGACCATGGGACCACTGGACCGAGAGGCCACCTCTCACTACTGGCTGACCGTGTTAGCTGTGGACCTAGGATCTGTTCCTCTATCCTCTGTGACTGAGATTTTCATTGAGGTCGCTGACATCAATGACAACCCACCCCTGATGTCCAGACCTGTCTTTTATATGGCTGTAATGGAGAACTCTCCACCAAACACCTCTGTCCTGCAGCTGGATGCCAGCGACCCGGACTCCAGCTCCAAAGGGAAGTTGACTTTCCACATCCTAAATGGAAACCCCCAGGGATTCTTCGCCATTCACCCCGGCACAGGTAAGGGCTGAACACACCCCGTGTCTGCATTTTAAGCTCTGTGTTGCACACTCAGGGCTTCTGAGAGCGTAACCAATGCAGGGTAGCCTGCAGAGCTGGTCTCTAAAGCAGTGTTTCATGCGACTGTGGCCACTTCCTGCGTCCAAAACCCGCATCGCAACATCTGTTGAGAGGTCCATCCATATTTCTGGAAGCTGTCCCGGTCTTAACCGCAGCCACTCTTTGCGGCTCTCAAAAAGAAGCAGCGTTCATGCTCCCAAGGGTATATAGATCAAAGAGATTCAAATCATTGGTGTTACTCTTCTTGGGAATCAAATGCATGGTTGTGCAACGGAGGCCAGTAGCACGTAGATCCCCACCAGTAGGACATGTCCCAGTGGAAGTGACTTTGTTCAGGGACCAGAGCAGTCACTGTGAGGCATTACTTATGAAAGATGACTCGAACGGGGTTTGGGTTCCCCGGGTTTGCTACCAATCTCACTTCAGCCTTGCTCTGCCATCTGCCTAGACCGCGTCTTTCATCTCAGGGATTACTTGGCAGATCACTTGGAGTCTTCCAAAGCCCACCGATGTTTCGTGTAAACAGTCCCTAAGACTATTACAGTGGCTCTGACATGGGGCCCGTCTAATAGCAAAAGCCTTGCCACACCCCTCATTAGATCCACCCTTGGAAACAGAGGGAGGAAAAGCAAAGCGTCTGAGGATGTAATGAGATTAATTAGTGGCACTGGGCCAAGGTGAGTGTTGTCAGACTAGTGCAGTGGGTTGCAGGTCTGCACCGTGCTTATTTCCTCGCTCTCAGACTGCGGCCGGAGCTGGCTCCATGGAAGGGGCGTGAGAATTAGCTTGTTGCCCCGTGGCTTCCTCCAACCTGCCCCGTTGCTGGTTGAGAAGTGGATTCTGGGCTTCCCAAGGGAAAGATACTGCAGGGCTGAGTGTATGGGGCTGCTTAGGGGAAAAGAGCAACGTGCAAATAGAGAAAGACTCCAAAGGGAAGAGCCAGGAGAGGCTCATAGGGTTCATCTGTGCCAGTGCGGGCTTAGAGAGGACAGGACTACGTGCTCCCCACCTACCCAATGCCCCCTTGAACCAGAAGCCTGCAGAGGACACTGCTCCCCGGTGCCTTTTCTCGGACCTGCCAGTGCCAGAGGGCTCAAAAGTAGGTGTTGGGAGCAAATTCAGAGCAGCCTAGCAAGAAAATTGCTCTGTCTCCATGATGTGCCACTAGACAAGCCCAAATCCCTTCTGCTGACCTTGTACGATGCTCTTGGGAGGACAACGGGGTGTGCTAGGGATCACCCCGGGGTGGGTCTCATAGCCCTCCCACCCATCAAGCCTCCCTCCCCTTCCCAGCCCTCTGGGTCACCTGTAACCAGTCGCCCAGTGTCCAGATGCTGCAGCCTCTGTGTGGAAGTAGTGACAAAATCCAGATGTTTGCTGAAGAGCCAACCGGCCTCTCAGCCAAGCCCTATGTTGCCACCTGCAGCCCTACAAAAGACGAGGCACTCAGGCATGAGCTTCCTCCCATCCTCCAAACCCTGCAGCCCAGGGGTTATTTGCACGTGATGAGAGATGCTCTCATCGGCCCTGTAAGAAACTCAAGTGCTGATCTTATCGCGTGGGCACTTGGAGGAGGTCTCGCCTTTCAATCCCAAGCTCGAATTGTTCAGGGACCGGCTTCCAAACCTCATCAGGACTCATTGCTCATCCCTTTGACTTGCATGTCATCCAAACCACAAGGCTTGCCTGGGAACGTTGGCATGCATTGCTCAGTTTATAGGCAAGTACGGAGCGTAATTATAAAGAAGTCATTCATAGCTGCTGCCAAAGAAAGTCACAGTTTATCTAAATTTTTGGGCTGTAGGCACCGTGTTGTAAAAGCAATGCTGAGTTCACTGTGTGGAAAGGAATATGCTACTTGCTCCATTAAAATAGCTGCAAATATGATACCCCGACGTGAGCAGCAGCAAGGTGGTGCTGAGATGAGGGATGATGATCTCTTTAACGTGGGGAAAGCAATCAGGACTCGTGGTCGAGGTGATATCTTTTATTAGACCAACTAGATTTCAATAAAAGATAAAAGATATCACCTTGACCACAAGTCCTGATCGCTTTTTCCTCTAGACCAACACAGCTACAACCTGGACGCCTTTAATGTGGGGATTCACTTGAGCCTCTCCAAAACAACGGTGGTTACACAAAGCAAAGTTAGAAGATTTTCCTAACACAACGTAAATCGAGTGACTTCACCTACACAAAAAATCAAAAGAGAGACAGGACCTGAAGAAATATGTGGCACCATGATGTCTTTAGAGCTATTAAGCCAGTCCCACAGGGTTATTTTTCTCCCCAAAAATTCTAGCTTTATGTTCAGAATAGAGTTTTTCCCACCCAAAAAATGCTCATCTTTTCTTACAACGTAAGAAGTTGTGGAAGGGCTTTTCCAAACCAGCAGCGTTTCAATGGAGGTCTGCACGATGCAGATGCATCCATGCTGCCTCTGGATGGACATCCCACCATGGGAGACCGGTTTGGAGCGGGTGAACTTGCGGCCGGACTCGACTGGGAAAGTCTCACTCTCTTTGCATTGTTCTGAGCCGTGATTCATTTCAAGAGGAAACCGCAGAGGCTATTGTTGTGAGTCACGCGATTTCAGCTAAGGCTGGAGGGGAAGAAAAGCAACCTAATGGGTTCGGGACATGATCCAACAGCGCATTTGGAAGGGGAGCTCTGAAAGTTAGAGACTGACACAGCCCAGGATGTGAGGCTCCTCACCTATCCCAGTAAAACCCAGGCAAATAAGGGTTCATGTTACAGCGAAACATAGCTCAGTCCCAAAACCAGCCAATGCACCCAGGATGCATCGAGAAGGCAATGCCCTTTGACGACAAGAGGGAACGCAAGCAGAGCTGATTGGGAAAGGACTGTAAAAAACTTCCTTCTGGAGCAATAAAAAAGCAGGAGAAGGCAGGAAAAAAAAGGCTTTTGACAAGATCCATTCCCCACTTTGCTGCACCAAAGGCTGGGGCCTGCATTAGGGCACGTGCACATTGTTGTCAAAGGCCCCAGGCTGCATCCAGGCACCTAACCCTAACCCTCCATCACAGCCCCACCACCATAATTCACCCTCTCCCTAGTTCTCTTCACGATCCCTCCCCCAGTGGTGTTCAGCCTCCAGCCACCTGGGGAGACTGGGCCTGCTGGGGGACAGGCATCTGTCTCGTGGGTAGGACAGAGCCGGGCGTGCTGGGGCTTTGGTTTTCACTGGTGATGAAGGGGGTTGAGCAGACAGCTCTGTGAGCTGAAGGTCTTCCCACAGCTGCCCTGCCCTCCCAAACCATCCCCAGCGCTGGGGACCCCCTTTTCCCAGGGTGATGTAGTATTGCAGCCTTTGGGACCTTCCAGCCCTTGGTGCCTCTGCCCAGAGGGGAGCAGGAAGGGCAGCCAAACCCCAGCTCTGCCTGACGCCCACTTGCTAATGCTCCACGACTTAGCCTGAAGAAGGTTTTGCAACAGCGCAGCATTTGAATCCGTGAGATTGGAGCCACATCTCTGCAGCCCACAGCATAAACCCAGGCGCCCGTAAGCTCCAATCTGCACCCAGCCCTAACTTTGCGTGACAAGGTGGAGATAACGTGATCTCGGTCTGGCCTGCACGCTACTTATTGCAGACCTATGTCATGGCTAAATGGGAAATCAGCCCTTTCCTTTGCTCTGTCAGAGTTAGAGGAGTTTAAAAGACCCCTTCACAAGGAGTCTGCCCCGACAGCGCAGCGCTAGCCTGAAACATTGCCCGCGCGTGGCCTGATGAGAAAGGGCAGGGAGGAGGAGGGAGAGTAAATGAAAAGGCAACAAGGAGGGGGGAAAACATTAGAAAATGATGACCTGCTGAGGTCCCTTCCAACCCTAACGTCAATGCATTTATGAATGTATGAAAATGAAGATGAAGCATTCGTGCCACCGGCAATGGATTATCTCCAGCCCAACCCCGTAGGTGGTACTTGAGACATCATTTGGGATGGAAATGTGTTCAGATGTTGATACGGGGTTTGCACCACACAAAAGAGTCCTTCTTGGGTACTGAGTGGGATCCAGGGCCCACGGGAAAGGAGCGCATCAGCACGGCGAAGAACTCACAGCTACTTGTCTCTTTGTTAGTGGGATCCTTGTGAAGACGCAGCAAGCAATGCAGCTTGGGGGTGATTTAAAACTGCACATCTGGCCCACACTTGTGCCAGCTGCAGCTGCTCCGTGGCTCCCTTGGTACATCAGGTCCCCATCTTCTTCTCCCACCGCAGGCAATGATTTAAGCAGGATCTCGTGCCTCTGTTCGTCCGCTCTTCCCCGCGGAGCGCACGTTCTCCACCTGACTGTCACAGGGGTAGGAAGCAACGGGCTTCTCTAAGACCAGCTGCATGGGGTAGGCAATACTTGCGTGAGGCCATTTCCCTCTTTCATCTCCAAACAGAGGGCTGCATTCAGCGCAGACAGGTTGATGACACCAGAGTTTAAGTCCTCGCCTGAATTGAAAGGCCAGCCCCGAGTCTCAAGTTTCTTACCCTCACGGGTCTGCAGCAAGCCTCTACCTGCTTGGGTTTGTTCCAGCTGCAAATCCTCGGGCTTTTGTTACCAAGCCTCGCATTCCTGGACTTGA
Organism: Caiman crocodilus; assembly: GCA_030014935.1. Taxonomy (NCBI): domain Eukaryota; kingdom Metazoa; phylum Chordata; order Crocodylia; family Alligatoridae; genus Caiman; species Caiman crocodilus. Next base: position 32,878,446 of record JAGPOW010003447.1, on the reverse strand, counting down.
CTCTTGGCATTAGGAGCTGGAGCTGCAAATCTCAGTTGTGCAGCTCATCTCTGCAGCAAGCCTGCTTTGAGCAGGGCACAGGAGATGTCTCTCCGAAAGACAGCGGGAGCCTGAAATGCATCCGCTTCTTTACGTTTGGACGACGGCTGCAAGGACCGTGTTTTGTTCCTCGTCGGCAATGCGCAGGGCAGCCCCGATGGCTTCAAGGTGATGCCCATGCCACGATTCCCCGCCCTGAGGGATCCCCCTCTACCGACCGACCACGCTGGGAGCAGGGGACGCCTGTGCCATCTCCAAAGCCATGTGTCATTTCAATATGTAACCTGTGCAACTCACTGCCACGAGACATCGTCACACCCAGGAGCGTAGCAGCAGCCTACCCTGGATGATCGAGGCAACGGATAATGAAAAACAAGCCCTATTATCTGAGATCCAATTATTTAATATTGCCTAGGTGATACAAATCCCCACAATTCAGGGTTATGTCAACCACTGTCAGGGTTTCGAAGGAATGATAGGATCGTAGAGAAGTTGGGCTGGAAGGGAGCTGCAGAGGGAATCTGATCCAAATCCCTGCCTGAGGCAGGATCAGCCCTTATCCAAACCTGTGCAATCCAGTCTAAACCCTACGTAAGGCTACGGTCCACCCTTGCAGCCGTATCACCCTACCCTGCCTCAAGTGAAGCAGGGGAACATTCCCCTTTGGGTATGTTAGTCCATAAGTGCCCATCAAGGGGTATTTTTACACCTTCCTCTGAAGCACCTGGCCATATTCAGAGACAGCATCGATCGCTTCCTATGTCCCTCCATTCACGTGCTAGCCTCTTCCTAGGTGTGCCCGCCTCCCTTGGCCAACCCTTTGTCAGGGGCCAGCTGCGCAGCTCTTGCACCCGCTGGTGAAGTTGCCCCCTGCCACGGGAAGTTGCCTCTTAGCACTGTCAGGACAAGGCGGGGGCTTCGCTCCTAGCCCCCAGGCAAACCTGCTGCAGACTTCTGCAAAACTGCCCAGATTTTTGGACTCAGAGCCGCGGATCCCAAAAGGGAGAGCACGAACGGAAGGAATGGCGTCTGAGGGAGAGGATGGGAAGGACCACTCGCTCAGCTGGTCTGACCTCCTGCATATCAGGAAAAGACAAGGATCCAAGAGAGCGGCCCATCCAGCTCGGGCGGGCGAGACAGGTTTCTGCAGCCAACCACCCCAAGACAGCAATGCGGCTAATCTGACCCCCAGCCACCTGCCCGACGTGACCGGGTTGGCAGAGTGGAGTGGGGGTAGGCTCCAATGTGTCCGGAGTGAAGCCCGAATTCACATCTCTGGACCTGCTTTGCTACTGCGATCCCTTCCTCTGCCTCCCAGGCCTCTGAGAGCCATGCAGGGACCCCTCTCGTCAGCCCGGCATCTCAGACTTGGCTAAGAGAGAGCTCAATCAGCAAGGCTCCCATTGCCTTTAAGGACAGCGGTAGATGGAGAAGCCACCACTCCCTTTGGTATCTCCTTGCACAAAATTTGGGCTGAACAACTGAGGGGTGGCTAATGAGGAGGAGACAAGAATAGAAAGAGGGTGCAGGAGACGAGAGGGGATGGAGGGAAAGCTCAGCTCCGCGGCGGCCGGCAGAAGTTATTGCTGTTTGGGAGCCAGCAACACGGCGCGGTTGCTCTTGCTGCTCCTGTCCCAACATGACTCGCTTCCCTTTCTCTTATTCCAACAATGAGCAAGAGCCAGCCGGTGGCTGCAGGCAAAAGGGAGCTGTTCCCACTAACCCGCATGCGGGCACGTCCAGGAGGGGCTTGGAAGCCGATACAGGACATGAGTTAATTTGCAAGTGATGCTCAGGCTGGTTTGAAGACAGTAAAGAGGAGGAGACAACCTGGGAGCAAACAGGTTCTGCTTGGCTCTTCAAGGGGATCCTCCAAAGCCGCCTCCCCACCGAATGATTAACTCTGCTGTAAAAGGTGGCCGGGAATTGCCAGCTCTGATTGCATCAGAGCTGGGGCAGAGCTGTCTCTGAAGCCCAGTCCGGAGGCCTGCAATCCCGCCTTCCCCCTTAGGTTTAAAATCAACTCCACTTAGGAAGGCCGGGCAGCATTTACCAAAGTGGAAAGGAAAGCCCTTATTTTCCCCCTTCACATTTTCTGGGAAGCGGTGAGTTGTCAGCTTGGAGGAAACAGTGCAAAGAGCAGGGCACGAACGTCTCTTTGGGGAAGCACCACCGATGGCCACGCTCGTTCCATAACGCTTTCCACTTCTACGCCAGCCCGTAGGTGAAGAGAGCACAGGGCAGCGTAGCAGCAGATCAAAACCGGTCTGAGTTTCCCCTTGAATCCAACCCAGCCCCGCGTCTCCGTGCACTCAGCTGCTGCAATCCCTGCGGACGCCTTCTCCACATTACGTGTGCGGGGGGAGCACAGCCCCGCGGCTCTGTGTGGGAACCTGTACCATTAACCATTAACCACGAGAGCTTCCAGATCTCGTTACCGAGTGCTTAACAAACCGTGGAGAGGAATCGGTAGCTGCAGCCAGGCAGGAGGTGGGGGCAAAGGGCAGGGAAATCAGCTTGTCCCGCAGATGCTGGGGGACAGAGCTGGGAATACAGGTGTACGGCACAAAGTGCCAGTGAGGAGTGCTGGAAGGTGCTGGTGAAAGAGGCCGGACAGGATGGAGATCAGTCCCCCCCGGTTGGTGGGACTGGTTGCAGGGGGGGCACATGCCCCCCCGACTAAGGCGGCACCAGTCGCCCCGGTCCTCTGTTCACCACGAAGGATTTTAGGGCACTGGGGAGCTACAGGAGGCAGTGCACACGAAGGTTGGTGCCCAGTGAAGGAGGTGTAGACGTGCCCTTAGCCCCCGGTGGGTGTGTCTACACGTGCATTTACACTGGCTTAAATTTACTGTGCAGTAAGAACCATGCAATAAGCAGGAATAGGCCAGCATCTACACATGCAGGCATTAAAGCGCATTAACACTGTGTGTGGGCTGATTTGGGACTAAAGTTAGTTCCAAGTCAGTCCGCACGCACAGTGTTACTGCGCAGTACGGCGTCTACGTGTGCCTTACTGCGCAGTAACTAATCGGGCGTAAATTTAATACCTGGATGATGCAGGTATCAAATTCACGCTCAAGTTGGTGTAAGTCACCATATTCGCTGCACAGTATGGGCGTGCACGTGTAGACACACACCTGCACTGAGCAGTGATTTTGGTTACTGCGCAGTAAATGAGCATGTGTAGACGCGACCAGTGTGTCCCAGTGCATCTGCCCCCCTTCCAACACAGTTTCCCAGCTGCTATGGCACTTTGCTACAGTCCCCTTGTTTCCCCTTCCACCACCGAGCCGCAGAAGAGTCTCAGCTTTGCCTCCGTTTGGCGACCAACTCTTTGCCAACAGGGCGATCTCACCCCGGTTCCCCCGTCTCACCCGAGCTCAGGGGAAAGCTGCAGGCCCCAGCCCACCCTCAGCCATCTCAGCACGTGGCTGGGACTCAGGACCGCGTCCCTTGGGGCAGGTCCATGCTAGAGCCCGCTGCCACGTGACGCCCACCCTGCCCACTTCCTCCTGCTCTGTGCACACCAGGTACCAGGTCACTGGCCCTCTCATGGAGCAGTCCTGAGATGAAGAGAAGGAAAGGGCATGGCCTGGGCATTGCACGGCAGTCAGCATATGCAGCGCAGGAGCAATGGGGAGGAGGCTATTCTCACCGCCACCATCTTTAGCACCATCCAGCGTGACACCGATGTGACATTAAGTCCTGATCCAGCGCTTAAGCATGGATGTGCATTGCTTCCTGACTCTTTTTTCCTGGCAAAAGTGTGAGTTTAAGGTCTCTCGGTGGCCACAGACTCTTTCTAACTCTTCTGCTCCTGCTCCGATGCACAGAGCAAGATTTGGGAGGGCGGGGGGAAGAATCCAAGACGTACGTCGCGGATAGTCTTGTTACAACACATTAAGAGGAGCTGCTTTTACAAACAACACATACATGTTTTGAGTTGCTGCCAGTGCCAAACACATCCAACGCCAGAGAGAACAAGTAATCGCTGGGTGCCAAGCTGTGAACGGTGCTTCAAGCTCCTAGCCAGAGCTGTGCCCCAGTTGCTTGCTGCTTCCTGCAGCCGTGTGAAATGCTCTGCACTTCAAAACACGTTCACAAAGGGATCCGCAGTGCAGCGAAAGTCCTAACGATAGCTCGCCAGTCTGTAATCTACCTTTTGGGGCTGGAGCAGCAACATTAAGTCACTAGCGCTCCTGTTTTAACACCTCCGCAAAAGCTTCAGGGCATTTGGTGCATTTGCTATGTGTTTCTAAAAAAAATTAAAAAATTAAAAAAACCAATAAATTGGATTTGCAGCAGGTGATAGGAGAGAAAAGAGGTTCTCTACGACCAGGCAGGCTAGAAACACCGGCAGTGGGGAGCGGGCACCTCCTCACTGTTCTCTCGCCTTTCCCACCAGTTTGATTAAAAGTGGGGGTTGGCGCTGGAGTCTTTGGCTCGGCTTGGGGGTTTGGAGGAGCGCTGTGTGCCGTGCCACGGACCGCGAGGTTTGCCACTCAAAGCGTACCTCTGTCTTGGCAGGCTTGGTCTCTACCACTTCGCGGCAGCTGGATCGAGAATACAAGGCTGAACATATCCTCGAGGTGGGTAATGATGATGGAGTAATTAGCTGCATTTACCTAAAGCAGTTTAAGTCCTCAAAGAACATTTCCTTGCAAGTCAGAGCACACAAGTCTCATACCAGCAGCTCTCAATGGCTGGGGAAGTTAATTAAAATTGCTCTGTGTTTGTGTGTGGGTGGGGAGGGAGGTGCACGGGTGCGTGGGGAGAGTATGTGCATGTGTGTTGCCCTGTGTGGTGACCACAGAAATACTTTTGAGGTTTTTCCTAACAAAAGATGGGTGCAAAGAGCCTATTTCTGAGCTCCCAGGGACTGAGGATGAGTACGGGAATCCTGACCCCGAGAAGATAAA
>JAGPOW010003447.1:32746561-32756816 GCA_030014935.1 Caiman crocodilus | reverse complement strand
GGGGTGCTTTGGGGTCCCTCGAACCCTTGAGAGCCCAGTGTATGCATGCCCAGTGCAGTGCATGCATTCACTGCACACCAGGCTCCTGAGGGTGCTGTTCTTGCCTCTGCCACTGCCTCGCTGTGTGGCCTCAGTCACGACACTTAGCCACCCCGCACCTCTACACCCCTACGCCGGCAGCGGTGAGGACTGCCACGTTCTCGCTCCCACGACGCAGGGGGAATATTAAGCCCTTTAACTGCATGAGCGCAGCGTGCCCCTGCCCGGAGGTTGAGCTGCTGCTGCCAGTCCCAGCCCGCTGCTTCGCCCCGCCGAGATCCCCCGCCTGGCCCTCTCCAAAGCCAGCGCGCACCAAACCCTCCCCTGCAGCCGTTGTCCCGGGCCCGCGCCCGCCTCGCCTGGGAGCGTGTATTTATGTCTCGCCGAGGCATGTGTGTGGGCAGCTGCAAGGGGACGCGGCGGCTTACGGGAAAGCCACGAATGCCCTGCAACCCGATGCTGCTCGGAGCCGGGCGCCTGGGGCACGGCCCCCCCAGGGCTGGATGCACGCGGGCAGGGGTCAGCGTGCCGGGCTGCGCTGCAGGGTGGGAAGAACGTGACTCTGTTGGGGTTGGCTGGGAGGTAGTGCTGCCTTGTGGTTAGAGCCGAGGGCGCGGACTCGGACACCTGGGTTCTGGCCCTGCATATATGGCTGGGGGACCCTGGGCACATCTCTCCCCCTAGTTGTGCCTCAGTTTCCCCCCTCTCCTCCGACACACCTCCCCTCTGTGAAGTGGAGATGCCCAGCAACTAGTCCGGGCTCGGTCAGCTCCCGGCTGCTTTGGGAATGCCTCTGCCAGGAGACGGGGTCTTCATGGGGTTAGCCATGGAGGAGACTTCTCCGGCCCTGGGAGCCTGGAGGAAAGCAAGCCAGGCTCCTGCTTCTCCCCATCTTGCCCCTGTCTCTGCAGGCTGGCGTGTACCGGGGCTCGGTGAAGGACTTCCCCGACTTCAACGCCGAGCAGGACGCCGAGGCGCTGTACAACGCCATGAAGGGCTTCGGTACGTGTGCCCCACCTGGGAATCCCCCGGGAGGCAGATGCTAGGAGCCTGCAGGCAGCCATCCGGGCCAGGCTGGCACCGGGTGGGGGCCAGGGAGGGCAGTGCTGGGTCCATCCCGTCGGTCTCTCCATCCTTCCTGCTCCCGGAGCAGCCGTGTCCCCAGCAGGAGCTGTCGCTGCCACGGCAGGGCCGGGTTGCGAGTGACCGTGTCTCCCCGCAGGCAGCGACAAGGAGGCCATCCTGGACCTGATCACGTCCCGCAGCAACCGGCAGAGGGTGGAGATCTGCCAGGCCTACAAGTCGCTGTACGGCAAGGTACGAGCAGGGACCGTGCAGGGGGAGGAGGTGATGCAAGGTCCGTCCATTGCCCGGGGCACGCCAGCACCTCACACCCTCTTCCCTGCCAGGACCTGATTGCTGACCTGAAGTATGAGCTGACTGGGAAGTTCGAGAGGCTCATCGTGGGGCTGATGAGGCCCCCGCCGTACCATGATGCTAAGGAGATCAAGGATGCCATCCAGGTAAGAGATGGCTCCATGCAGCCCAGCTCGGGCACTGCCAGGCTGCCTGGAGCCAGCCCCTAGCATCGCCCCTTCTCTGCCCGCAGGGTGCGGGCACCGATGAGAAGTGCCTGATCGAGATCATGGCCTCCCGCACCAACCAGCAAATGCACGCTTTGGTGGCAGCCTACAGAGACGGTGAGAGCAGGGGGCTGGGGCCGTGCCGCCCGTCCTGGGCTGGGGACGGAGCCAGGGCGCTGGCAGGAGCTGCCACCGGGCGAGAGAGGGTGGGTGGGGGCCTGCATGGATGTGGGTGGGAGAAAGACCCTGCTGTGTGAGGGCTGCAGACCAGCTCGCCCTGCTGACCCTTCTCCCTGCCGCAGCCTACGAGAGGGAGCTGGAGGGCGACATCCTCGGAGACACCTCCGGCCACTTCAAGAAGATGCTGGTCGTCCTGCTGCAGGTGCGTGCGTCCCTCCCTCCCTCCCTCCCTCCCTGTCTGTCGGTCTGTCCCCCCTCAGCGGGACTGACGCCTTGTCTGTGCTGCAGGGCACCCGGGAGGAGGACGACGTGGTGAGCGAGGACCTGGTGGAGCAGGATGCCAAGGTAAGTGCTGGGAGCATTGTCTTTGTGTATGGTGTCTGCTGGCGGGTATGGCCACCATGCTGGGCTCGCTGGACCCTGCCAGCCAGGATGGGTTCAGCTTGTCCCCAGCCACCTTGTGCAGGTGGGTGGTGCAGGGGGGGCGGTGCAGATCGGCCCCTTATGGGCTGCCCTTTGGCGGGGGTAGAAAGGCTCCTACACACACCCAGCTGGGGCCCTGGGACCTGCAAGGGAAGTCAGGGCAGGCAACCCATAGGGACCCCCCCCACCCTCGACACGCGCGCGCGCGCACACACACACACACACACACACACACACACACACACACACACACACACACTGCATGCATGTACATTGCATGCATTCACTGCACACCCTGCACACGCATTGCATGCACATGCACCCACATTGCACCCTTACAAACTACACACACATTACACATCCACATGCACTGGCCACACATGCATACATTGCACGCATGCTCATTGCTCACATACACATTACACATGCCCATGTTGCATGCACACGCGTTGCTCACATCTACATTACACATGCATGTGTTGCACACACATTGCACATTATCCATGTGCATTGGCCATGTGCACACATGCACGTGTTGTACGCACATGCATGCATTACGTGTACACTGCACACACATTACACATGATGCAAGCAGTGCACACATAGTCACGGCCACAACAGGTAAAGGAGATGAACCAGGTCAGACTCTGAGCTGATGGCACATCTGCGGATGAGGCTGGTGTACAGCCTCCTGCCCTGCCCCGTGGGGGCTGGGGCCTGCCCGGGGTGGGGGCACAGATGCTGGCTCCTAAAGGTGGTGGATCCCAGAATCCCTCTGGCTCTTCCCACTGCCTTCTCCCTTCTGCCAGGACCTGCTGGAGGCCGGGGAGGTGAAATGGGGCACGGACGAGGCCCAGTTCATCTACATCCTGGGGCACCGAAGCAAGCAGCACCTCCGGCTAGGTGAGATCCCTAATCTAACTGGGGAGGGGCCACCCCTCACCCAGGGGTGGGGGGGTATGTGTCTCGCCCTCCTGCCAAATGTGGGCAAGATGTGTCACCGGGTGTTGTGGGACCAGACGCCTTCGCCCTGCCTGCCTGCACCCCAGTCCTGGCACAGCCTTCAGCCTGGGCCCTTAGCGCATTTGCCAGCCTCTTCTGCAGAAGGTGACACATTTTGGGGAGGGGAGGGGCCAAAATCCAGGAGGCAGCGCAGATCTGAGGCCCATCGGGGTGGCAGGAGACACCACCATGGGCAGGGTATTTAGTCTGTGAGCTCATGGGGCCCCCAAAGATGCCAGCCCCCTCCCCAGTCCAGAACAGGCTGTGATGGGACCCTTGGTGCGCTCTCTCTGGCAGTCTTCGACGAGTACTTGAAGATCTCCGGGAAGCCCATTGAGTACAGCATCCGGGCCGAGCTGTCTGGGGACTTTGAGAAGTTGATGCTGGCCGTGGGTAAGCGGGCACTTGATGGAGAGCCTGGTAGAGCAGGGTGAGACCCCAGGGTTTGTCCCTCCCAACCATGCAGCGAACACCTGGACAATGCAGAGCCCAGCTCAGGGCTATGTTGGCCAATGCCTTTTGCGATTCATCTGGCTGCAATGCACACCCAAAGCTGCAGCTCTTGCTCCATCCAGCCCTCCTTTGCTGTGGGGGGTGAGGAAATGAAGAATAGCTTCAAGAGCCAGTGCTACGGGCATTGCCTGGACCCTGAGGGCAGGAAGCAGAGCCCCAAGCTGGTGTTTGAGAAATGACCTCTCCTCCCCTGGTTCTGAGCCTGGAGGGCTACTCGGTTGACCCCGATCTGGGCTGTGGGGGTTGAAGGACAGGGGCGAGCAGAGAGCAAGGGTCTGGTCTGACAAAGCTCCCCCGTCTCCCCGCAGTGAAGTGCATCAGGAGCACGGCCGAGTACTTTGCTGAGCGGCTCTACAAGGCCATGCAGGTGGGTGCCTGGAGCCCCCTCTGCCAGCCGGGTCCCAGCATCGGGGCCCGAGCTCGGAGCAGTGGGCGCTGGGCTGTCGTGCGGGGTGGCAGCAGGCGGGGAGCGGCGCTTTCAGCGCAGAGCAGGTTGCACCGGTACAGAGCCGCGGCCCACGGTACTCCCCAGGCAGCCCTGTGGTCCGTGCCTTGCTGGGTGCCTAATGCTCAGCCCATCCCCACCCCGCAGGGCCTGGGCACCAAGGACAACACGCTGATCCGCATCATGGTGTCGCGCAGCGAGATCGACATGCTGGACATCCGCGAGGTGTTTCGCACCAAGTACGAGAAGTCTCTCTACAGCATGATCAAGGTACGGGGACCAGGCAGTAGCTCCCCATCCTCCCTGCTCCCTGGAGAGATGCTAGAGCATCCGAGGCTGCCTCCCATTGACCTGCCCCTCTCTCCTTGTGCTCTTAAGACAAGCCTCGGGATGCTGCTAGGCCTCTTGGTCCCCGGGGGCGTGGGAGCCGTGCCTCTGCTAGGCAGGAAATCTCTGGGTATCCTTGCTTATGTCTCTCCCAGTCGGGGCTCCCCAGACCTGCTATCTGTGCCAGCATCCGGGCCCCACAGCTAGCCAAAAGCCCCCTCCATCCATCCTGTCACCATCCAGACTGTGTCTTGAGACCAGAATATGTTGAAGGAAAAAGATCTTCCGCCTCTGCTCTCCCCTCTGCCCCGCCGTGCTTGGGGGCAGCGTGTTGGGGAAGTGCAGAAAGGACCGTGCACCACATCCTGCTCGGGCCAGGCTGCCCTGTGGGGTCGAGGGGGTGAATGCAGCCAGGAGACCTCCCTCCCTGCCGCAGTCGGGTCTGACCCTTCGCTCCGGCTCTTCCCTTCCAGGAGGACACGTCCGGCGAGTACAAGAAGGCGCTGCTGAAGCTGTGTGGGGGAGACGATGAGTAAGTGTGTGCACTCGTCCCGCTGGGCTTTATCCTGCCCCTGTGCCTACCCAGGGCCTGAGCACTAGTGGTGCCATGCTGGAGTTTTGCTGTGGTCTTGGAAAAGTTCTCCCCGTGCACGCACACATGTTGCTGGGGTCTTGGAAAAGCCCAAACATGCATGCACGTGCACACACGTGTGCACACATACATGCATGCACACAAGCGCACGCTTCTTGGGAGGTCCCCCAGATGAGCCCCTGCTTCCAGGCCAGCCCCAGACCCTGCTGACACGAGGCTTCTGCACCCACCTGCCATGGGTGTATGGGAACAGCCCTGCTCGGGGTGATGGTTGGTGCAAAGTTGCCCCTAAACCCCGTCAGCTCCCTTCCAGGATCCCTGCCTGGGGGCAGGTGTGGCGCTGGCATGTGTCCCACAGCCCCCAGCAGAAGGAAGTCATCTTTTAGGGCCCAGAGCTCATCCCATCCAGGGCAAGGCAGGCCGTCCTGCCTGCTGGCAGTCACGGCAGTCTGTCCGCTCCAGTCCCTGGGGTAACTCCCATCAGGATGCCAGCTGCCTGCACCCCATCCAGGTAGGGGCCAAGCTAGATGAGGCCAGGCCCCGGCCATGCAAACGCTAACTTGCTGGAAGCAGCACAGCCGCACGGGAGGCAGGGGTGCTCGGTGCGGGACCCGTCCAGCCAAGTGGCTGAGACTGCACACGGACCGTGCCCTAGAACCACTAACAGTGTCCATCCATCTGTGAGTGCCCTGGCGCTGCCCTCTCCCGGCATCCCCGAATGCATCCAGGGGCGTGTAAGCAGAGCAAATGCCCCTCCACCTCCAGGCTGAGCTTGGGCCACCCTCCCTGGGACGCTCCCAGCACTGAGCGGGGGTGCTGGCCGTGGCAGGCGGGTGTGGGCTATGCCCGCGGTGGGTGCCCAGACGATGACGGCGGTGTGTGCTGTGCCCTCCCCTTGCAGCGCGGCAGGTGAGTTCTTCCCCGAGGCGGCGCAGGTGGCCTATCGGATGTGGGAGCTTAGCGCGGTGGCAGTGGCTAAAGTCGAGGTCAGAGCTGCCCCCTCCCTCCCCTTGCCCCCTGCTCTCCGCTCCTCGCTGGCTTGGATCTCACTGCCTCTCTCCATCCCTCTGATCTCGGGGGCGGCCTCCTGCACCGCATGCTCCCTGGCGTGCCGACACTAACCGCACTTCTAATATGTGAGCACGGGGCCGGCAACCCCCGAGGCCACGGCGTGGCAGGATGCATGCGTGTCCCCTGGGCGCTGGCTTTGGGGGTGCCCCCACTCCAGGGCAGCCTGCTCGGGTGGGGACGGGGTGCCCTGTGTGCCCGTTGTCGGTGGGGCCAGGTGGAAGGGGTGTGCAGCGGGGAAGCTGTTAGAGGAGGGAGCATTGCCCTGCTGTGCACCAGAGTGGGCATGGTGGGAGTGCTGGGGGGTGCCTGCATGTGTCTGAGCCCCTCCAAGCCATGCAGTTCTCTCTCTTCCCTGGAGAGGAGGCTTCCTCTGGCCTTTCCCCACCTGGGGGGCAGTTTCTGGGCTTTCTGCTGGCTTGGCTCGGCTCCCTTTCTCACTGCCGGGCCGCTTGCTCTGATCCCACCAGCCCCTTTGCCCTTCACTTGCTGGGAACCCCTTGTCCCCTCCCCACGGACGGCCCGGGGTGGCTCTCAGATCCCCCCTCAACCCTCTTCCCCTCCCGCAGCTGAAAGGCACCGTGCACCCTGCCACCAACTTCAATGCTGACGGGGATGCCCAGGTGCTGCGGAAAGCCATGAAGGGCTTTGGTGAGTGGGACCCGGGGCCTGGCTGCTGCTAGGGGGGCACCTGCTCCCCTGCCGGGGCTTCGGCCGGGGACGGGGTGCGCTGGCAGGGTGGTCCAGGCTCCTTGCTCCAGGCCCGTGCTGTGCATCCCCCTGGGGAGGCTCCCGTGCGGTGTCGGAGGTGGCAGGCGTGGGGCTACTGATGTCTCTCCCGCCTGCCTGTGCCTCCAGCTTCTCACACCGTGATGGTGTCGTTGCAGGTACGGATGAAGATGCCATCATCGGCGTGGTTCCCTACCGGAGCAACGAGCAGAGGCAGCAGATCATCCAAGCCTACAAGTCCCATTATGGCCGGGTAGAGACACGGGCTCCTTCTCTGCCCTCCTCCCCTGCTTCATGCCCCTTCGGCTTTTTCCCCCCCCCCTTCCAGTGTGTTTCTTCTGTGCTTCTTGTCTCCGTGTGTCCTCTGTCCTTCCAGCCCAGATCCCCTTGTCCCCTCTCCTCTTCCTCCCAGGCTCCTCGCCCCCTCCTACCCTCCGCTCCCTGCCCGGGGATGTGGAGATAACCACGGCCCCTTCCCTGTGGTAGGACCTGCTGGCAGATCTGAAGTCGGAGCTGTCGGGCAGCTTGGCCAAGGTGATCCTTGCGCTCATGATGACACCGGCACAGTATGACGCCAAGCAGCTAAAGAAAGCCATGGAGGTAGGGACTAGACCAGCCCTCCAGGGCACCGTGGAGGTGTCAGGTCAGACTGATGGGGCTGCCACCCAAACCTCCACGGCCCTGCCCTTGTCTTCCAGGGCGCTGGCACGGATGAGAGCATCCTCATCGAGATTCTGGCCACGCGCAACAACCGGGAAATCCAGGCCATTAACGAGGCCTATGCAGCAGGTGAAGGGGCACGGGGGTCCTCCAGCAGAGCCTTGAGTTGCTAGTGCCTCTGGGTGGGAGCCCATCTGCCCGCACGTGGCTCCGTGCCCACGCTGCATGCGAGGCGTCCCTTTCGCAGCTGCCCATGACACCCGGCTCCTGCCATCCCGGCCGGGAAGGCTCGAGCTGCCCGATGCGTGCCCTTGCGGCGCTCACCCAGGCTCCCTGTCTCCTCAGTCTACCAGAAGTCACTGGAGGATGCTCTGAGCTCCGATACATCGGGACACTTCAAGAGGATCCTCGTTTCGCTGGCGCTGGTAAGGAGCTGGTCTGGTGGGACAGCAGGCCCTTGGCTGGGAAAGGGAGAGTCCAGGAGCATCATCAGAGACCAGGGCCGGATCCTCAACTGCAGCTCCCTGGCAGCCGATCCCCTCCACGAAGGGCAACTCGGCTTTGATCACCTCCTGGCCCCTCGTCTTCTGGGTTTCTCTCAAGGCAGCTGCATGGTGGCAGGATGCACAAAGGGGAGCAGGTCCTGTGCCCTCGCTGGGTCGGGTGTTGGCGGTGCTAGGAGCACCGGTGGAGATATCCGCAGTGTGCCCAGGGCAGTGCAGAGGCCAGGCGCTGCTGGGATGGTCCTGGCACCTGCAGAGTGCAAGCAGAAGGACTTGAGGGGAGGAAGGTAGTAGGACCAGGTGGATCTAGGAATCCCCCCCCACCCCCCAACACCGGGGCTGCTCAGCCCCCAGTCTCTGCCCATTGCTGGCAAGTCACCAAGCAGACATGTTCCCACCGGGTCCTCAACAGCTCTTGGACAGCGAGGATGATCTGATCACTGCCCCCACGGGCTGTGAGAGCCTCTGCCCTCCAGCTGCCAGGCAAAGCCGGGACTCTAGCACCGCTCTGGACTCGTCACCTCCAGCAGCAGAGCTTCCTCCCAAGTGCCTAATTTCATTGCTATCACATTTAAACGCAGGGCAACCGCGACGAAGGAGCAGAAGACCTGACGCAAGCTCATGAGGATGCTAAGGTGAGAGCCGTGCAGGAGGGTGCATGCACACACACAGGAGGGGGGGGAGGGGGGTGTCTATCTGTCCACCTGGGTTTCCAAGCTGCAGGGGCTCAGCACCTCTGCCAAGGGGGCTGTGGTTCAAGGGTTAAACCTTTTAGGCCCCCATGTCTGTCCATCCTGGCCGTGGTGACTTGGGCTACAGAACTGTACGTGGCGGCCGTGGCCGAAGGCATGGTCCCAGCCCCGTGAAAATCCTTGCCCTGCCCCTGCATTCTTGCTCGGGGGAGACACTTGGACGCTGTGAAGCTAGTGAGGAAGGTGCCCATTACTGTGGGCCACAAATGCAAGCAAGCCCAGACACCTGCTCTGGTTTTGACCCATGGGAAATACCACCCCCTTGATACCGAGCTTGGAGTGAACCCGGGGCCCCCCCAGCAAGGCGCAGCACAAACCGCTGCTCTCCCCTTGTTCCCTCTTCTGAACAAGAGGAAGAAAACGCTGAGCTTGCCAATGTAGTGCATGCCCTTTGCCCGTCCCCAGCTCGCTCCTCCGGGGTTGCAGCAGCCCCGTCGGTGAGCTGGGTTGGAGCAGCGCGGTGGACTGAGGGGTCGGGGCTCCTCGGGCTGCATGTCTGCTCCCCCAGCTGTTGGATGGCGACCGTAGTCCGTCCGTCCGTCCGTCCTCCCTGCTTGCCCCCTTGCACTGCCCGGGTTGGAGGCTGCACTTTGCTTCTCAGGGGTGGAGCTGAGGTCAGATGCAGGCCCCCGGGTGGACGTGCCCCAGTCTTCCTAGGGCGCCTGCCTGGGTCTCGCAGAGCCTGCTTCTGCCTTTGGTCTGCGAGGGGGCTTCCCCAGGCTCTGTGCTTCCCACTTCCCAGTCTCGGCTGCATGTTTAGCCCCTGCCACGGATGCATTTTCGCATGGCGGCTGCGCCTGTGGGTGCCGTTCGTGTTGCTGTCAGCAGGGGGGGCGCGGACCTCACGAATGCACCCGGCATCCTCCCAGCCGTCCTTGGCTGCTGCAGAGAGACGAGAGAGAGGCAGAGAGTGATGCCAGGCAGACCAGATCAAAACCCAGGTCCCCTGTTCAGCCCCGGCCAGCCACAAATGCTCCCTGCAGCCACGTGCCGGAAGTCTGGCCTTATGCCAGAGGGCAAGACTGACCCCCTACTCCTTGGAGATGCCTGAGCTAGGGAAGGGTGCCAGGGCAACTAGCCCCTGGCTCCCAAACCATGCTAGCATGGGCATGCCTATGGATGTCAGGCTTCTCGGGGCAGGGACCTTGTTCTATGCCGGGTTTGCAAAGCTCTCCATGCATCATTAGTGCTGCAATCCTTTCTTTTGAGAGGGGTGTCTGCCCACTTCTCTCTCCCCTCACTCCGAAGAGGGATGCATCTAGGTTTGCCAGTAGCCAGACCAGAAAAGAGCCAGGCTAGAAGCCCCCCAGGGCTGTCCCCTCTTCTCCCACACTGTCCTCCGTCTCTTTGGGGTCCCTGGGGGTCTCCCTTAGGCCAGGGGCTATCCAGCAAGTCTCTGACCCTGTTACCTTCCTGTCTCCCTCCCTCTCTCTCTCTCT
>JAGPOW010003447.1:32724243-32742225 GCA_030014935.1 Caiman crocodilus | reverse complement strand
TAGGGAAGTTGTTCTTGCTCCTACCTTGGGCGTCTTTAAGAGCAGATTGGATAGGTACTTGGCTGGGGTCCTGTGACCCTGGCACTCGTTCCTGCCATTGGCAGGGGGGTCAGACGAGATGGCCTGCCCTAGGCCCCTTCTGACCCCAGGCACTATGATGCATCCTGCGCCCCTCTGTGACCCACGCGTGGAGCTGTCTAGGGCAAGCGGGAGAGAGCCGAGCCCTGAGTCGCTAGGGTTTTCCTCTCTGTGCTGGGCCCCTTTTCTCTGCCCTCTTGCTCCCAGATAAGCGCTGCCTGCCTCCACCCAAAGCCAGGCCCTCGAGGCACCAGGAAACGGGTCTGAGGAAGCCGTGGAGCCGTTCCCCGGCAGCCCCACCTCATCGGAAGCCCCCACGCCGTCCCCCCAACGCCTCTTCCTGCCGGCGCACAGCTGGCAGCGAGGGGCTGCTTCGCCTCTCGCGCATTGCGACATCTGCAAAAACCCGAGAGCTGGAGCCGTGTGTTGCGGCCGGGCTACGCTTCCCTCTGCCTCAGCCCCGGGCCGTTGCGCCCCTGGCCTCTCCGTGCCCTCCAAGCTCCCGTGCCAGGTCTCTCACCCCCAGCCCAGCAGCTCTTCTGCCTGCTGCCATCCCTGCGGAGGTGACGGGGGAAGTGCTTTGGTTTGTTTGCACCTGGGCAGAGGGAGAAACGAGCCTGAGCATCTGCACGCGGAGAGCACTCTGTGCCACCAGCCCCGCTGCCAGCCTGGGACCCCCCGGCCTGTCCCATCCCTTGCGGACAGACCACAGATGTGGCGGGGGATGTGGGCAGTCAGGCGAGGAGGACTGTTTGCAGATGCCGGACCTGATCTGCAGTCCCGTACTCGCTGCGCCTCCTGCAATGTGTCCCACAAGCCTGCCCGCCGCTGGAGCCAGCCCCCAAAGGAGCGGGACGGAGCCTGCCTTGCAAAAGCCCTGGAGCAGCTGGCGCCCCTGTCTCGCCCCAACGCCGCCGTTGTCTCTTTTGCACTGCTCTGCCTTCCCACATCACCTCTAGGCTCCTCTCCCCACCCAACGAACCCCCTGCACCCCCCCCCGGTTAATTAGAGGGTCTGATTTGCATAGGCAACAGGTCATGATGTTCTGGAAATCCCCTTCGGCGGCCAAAGCTTCCTCCCTGAGCCGGGAGGCGTCAGCGCCGTGGCTGCTTGCTGCTTCCCTCCCTCTGCCCGAGCGGGCCAAGAGCCCCAGAGCAGTAAACACCCGTGGCAGGAACTCGTGGCTGATGTCAGCAAGCGCCCGCAGCGCCTCGCATGCATCACACATTCGAGCGGAGACGTCCTTGACGCTGTCCCTTGCGCACCGCCAGCTCTCCCAGGGCTTTGGGCTCCTTCACCAGCCCAGTTGCCAAGTGATCCCCTGCCCACAATGAAACAAACACCAGCAGAGGAAGGGGCAGCCTGGATCTGCTCCAGTTCGCCTAGCGGTGCGATGGCAGCTCCATCCGGCACCACCACTCTCGGGCCTCTAATATGCATTGCACGCATCACGCAACCTACAGGTGAATTGTGCAAGAAATGGAGCCCAGCAAGATAATCATTGCACCATCAAAACCACGGTTGAGCTATGCAAAGAGCCAGGTCGCTACCAGGTTACTGCTTGACAATGTGCAATGACTTGAGAGTTGGTTTCATCTGAGCGGGGCCCTTGCTCCGCTTTGGGTCCCGAATAGCTGGGTTTGCGTGAGGCCAAAGCAAGAAGTTGCCCGGGGGCATACAGTCTTGACCCAGCCAGTGCCACCACCTCCCGAGCTCCCCCTCCTCCCCCAGCTGGCCTAAAGCAATCACCCGCTTGTGGTCAGGAAGGATTTTGACCCCCACGCGTAGAGGAGCAGGGGTGTAGGGATGTCATCTTCCTCCACAACAGCGGGGTCCAGCCCCTTGCCTTGGCTCTCCGGGGCAGTTTAACAAATTCCTCCCTGTCCCCGCAGTGGCTGGATGTTGGCAGGGCCTACATCTCCCTGCCAAACCTGGGACCAGGTAAGGGGGTCCAGGATGCCTAGAGGCATTGGGCATGCGAGGACTGTTTGCAAGAACTGGCTTGACAAACGCCAGTCTGGGGTGGCTTATTCAGGGCTGAGCCTGCCCCAAGCCAGGGCCTGGGCTGGACATGACCTCCGGAGGTCATCCAGTTTTGCTAGGACTCTGAGTTGTCACGGCAGTGGCAGTACATCAGCCCCAGGAGGGCACTGAAGGCAAAGCCTGGAGCAGAATGCAACCGGGTAGAAACAGCAACAGCTTCACGCCTCAACCCACCACCTCTGGGTCAGACCCGTCCTAACCCTGGCCTGTGCAGCGAGGATGGAGGAGAGACATGGGATACCCGCTGCCTCCACTGGCATCAGCCACACATCAGTCCCCTTCGTGCTTTCTGGAGCTAATAACAGGAGCTGGGAGGATGCCACCTGAGTTGATGAGCTCGGGCGGGAGAGGCAAGGAGAAAAAGCCAAGCCATCTCCTCCTGCTCTGCTAGATGGGCATCCCTGTGCCAGGTGGGCACTGCAAATGGATGTAATGCAGCAGGCACTGTATTGCTCCAAGAGCAGTAAGCCCCTCCACAGCAGTGGGGTTATCCCAGACACCAGGCTTGCCCCGGCGAGTACCGGGGCATTTGTTTCATAGTTTCATAGTCGGTCGGGTCAGAAGGGACCTGAGCAGATCATCAAGTCCGACTCCTTGCTGTGGCAGGAAAAAGTACTGGGGTCAAATGACCCCGGCACGGTGTTCATCTAACCTCCTCTTCAAGACCCCCAGGGCAGGAGTCAGCTCCACTTCTCTTGGAAGTTGGTTCCAGATCCTAGCTGCCCTGACAGTGAAGTCGCGCCTCCTGATGTCGAGTCTGAATCTCCCCTCTGCCAGCTTGTGACCATTATTTCTAGTCACTCCTGGGAGTGCTCGGGGGAACAGGGACTCTCCAATACCTGCTGGTCCCGCCTGACTAGTTTGTAACAGGTCACCAGATCCCCCTCGGCTTTCTCTTGTGGAGGCAGAACAGGTTCAGGTCCCGTTGCTTCTCCTCCTAGGGCCTGTCCCGCTGCCCCCCGACCATGCAGGTGGCCCTCTCCGTGCTGTCCACGTTCTTCCTGAAGTTCCCTGCCCAGACCGGGACGCAGTACTCCACCTGCGGCCTGACCAGTGTCGCGTGGCGGGGAGGATCACTGCCTGGGACCTGCTCGAGATACATCTGTGGATGCACGACAAGGTGCGGTTGGCCTTCCTGACCACGTCCCCACGCTGTCAGCCTGTGTTAATTTTGGCATCACTAATGACTCCAAGATCCTGTTCTGCCCCTGCCCTGGCAAGAAGGGCGCTCCCCAGCCTGTAGGCATGCTGCTGGCTCTTCCTCCCAGGTGCAGCACCTTGCGCTTGTCAGTGTTGAACGCATCCTGTTCCCATCCGCCCACCCCTGTCACCTGTCCAGGTCTGACTGCAGCCTGTCCCTCCCTTCTAGCGTGCCCACTTCCCCCCACATCTTAGCGTCATTAGCAATTTGAACAGGGTGCTTTTTACCCCCCGTCCAAGTTGCTGATGAAGATGTTGAATAGTGCGGGTCCGAGGACCGAGCCCTGGGGGACCCCACTGCCCACAGCCCTCCAGGTCGAAAATGACCAGTCCACCACCATCTCTGGGTGCGACCCTCCAGCCAGTTAGCGACATATCTGACTGTGTTGGTGTCGACACCACAATCTCCTAGTTTTGTAATGAGTCCCCTGGTTGTGCTGTGCTTTGGTCCTGCTCCCAGGCTGTGGGGACAAAGCCTTGCCTGCCATGTTCGTCCCAGGCCCCAGCTCTACTAGCAAGGCAGCTGCGTTGCTGGTAGGGCAATCCAGCGAGTCCAAGTGGGACTGTGGGATGGTCTGTGCTCCCCGGCAGGCTGGCCCAGCCCATGCTGAAGCCCATCAATGGGCCCCCAAGTTTGCTCCACAAGATTAACATTACGCACATCACCGGTACAGCACGAGAGCGCCCTGACCCAATGCCCTCGCCTCCAGCACTGAGGTTTCGGTGCCCACCCCAGCTGGTGCCAGCTGTGGATCGGCTCATCCTGTGGCTTGCCAGCTGCTCTCCGGAGTCGGCCGGGAATGCTCACAGGTCTCATTGCCCTTCACCCTGTCCCGGCGTGAGGGCAGACCCGTGGTATCGGAGCCGTGGTTGTTGCCAAGCCTGGCGTGAGCTGGCTGGGGTGGGATGGAGGGGTGCTTTGCTCTCCAGGAAGGGAGGAAGTATGGCTGCTCAGCTGCAAGCATTTCCTAGAAGACAACGCGGCTTCCCAGGGAAGTGGATGAGGCTAGTGGCAACGAGCACAATCCTGCCTGGACCAGCCTGCCAGGTCCCATCGCGGCCTTTCTAGGTTTCCATGGCTGAATCACCCCGGGGCCTGCCCCGCTCCCCACCACCCCGTCATTACTCATCCAGCCATGACGTCCTCTGACAGCCCCCTTGTGCCGAAGCCTCAGTGCAGAAGACCTGGCTCCTTATCAAACCACTCGCTGGCTGGCTCCATCGTGGGGAAGTCCCTTGCTCCAGCCTAAAGGCAAGCTCAGCCCAGCTCCCTTCCTGCACTCTGCGACCGTCCAGCCCGGGTGAGTACAGCCTCCTTCTCCTTGGAGCAGGCCTAGGGAAGAGAGACTTCTTTGCGGGACTCCTTCACCATCCCAGTGCCAGGACGGACCCTCCCCCACCCCCCTTCCCCATCTCTTGTGCAAGGTCGGATCAGCCTGTTCATAGCCTGGGTCGGCCCGGGCTATTTTTTGCAGGCTGAAACCCTCACCTGAAAGCAGGTCCCCATGGGGGGCCAGGGGAGTTTTGCCCCCAGATTTCAGGCCTGTTGGCAGGGCAGCAAATGCCAGCCAGGGGTGCGCCAGCCCTGCATGGTCTATGCCATGGGAAGGGGAAGCCCCAGAGGTCCTACTGAGTCCAGGGTGCGTGTCTCCCCCTCTATTTTGGGCACAGGATAGACCAGTGATTCTCAGCCTGGGTGCTGGGGGGTTGAGATCCTGTTAAGGGTGCTGTTAGGTGTGCAAGCACCTGTACGTGACTCAGCGCACGGAGTTGCAACGGCTCTGCCCTACCCCGGTCTTTCGGAGTCTGCAGCAGAACAGCTCGTGTTTTTTCTGTGGTCGAAGAAGTAAAAGCTGAGAGCTGGCATTTTCTCGGGGGGGGGGTCTAAGAAGGCTGAGAACCCCTGAGATGGGCTTTTCTGCTGCCAGCCTGGCCAGGACCTCCCCAAAGCCATCCGGCACCGGGAGAGCTGCGGGTTTCATGCCCCGGGGCGAAGGCATCGTTCTGCTGAGAGCAGCACCCCCCTGTAACACCCTTCCCAGGTCCAGTCCCCAGCTATTTCCTGGAGCAACTGGGGCACGTTACATTTATTGTGCAATTCACTGGTGAATCCCGCAGTAAATTTAGTCCAGCCATATGTGCCAGGTAATTATCACGCCATAAAAATGTCTATCCAGCTATGGAGAGATCCAGCTAGCTATAAAGTTAGTTCTTGGAAATGTGTAGTAACTCTAGGGTGGGTTTCTCTCCAGTTTTCATCTGACTGTGTAGCAAGGCCCCATGATGTAGGGGAGGCTGGCACCCCCAGGGCAGCACGGGAGGCTTGGCAGACCCCGCGCCAGTCCCTTGCTGCGTCGTGGTCATTCCCTTTCAAAGCCAGCTTTCGACCCCTTGTCATTGCCCTCTGCTCGCTCCCAGGCACAGAGACCCCCACCCGCAGCCCGGCTTTCTGCATGGGGGCTTTGGTTCTCCCCTCCGGGAAAGGGCCGAGGAGGGGGCACTGCAGCCTGGCAGCCCCCGGACGTGCCCAGCACGGGGAAAGGGGACCAGCGGGCAGGATTTCTAACCCCTGGGCCGAGCTCCATCAGCGCAGAGGGAGCCGACGAACTCTTTTGCAAGGCCGGAGAGATCTGTCTGGGAAAGGGGAAGAAGCAAGGCATTGCCCGCTTGAAGCCTGGAGTGGAAATCCCCCTCCAGGCACCGGGCCGCTGGAGCAAGGCTGGAGCAAGGCTTGGGCCTCCAGCCCCTCCCCTGCACGCCCAGCCGCAGAGGCTAAGCGGCTCGGTTGTGCTATATTTAGGAAGGGAAGAGACAAGCTGGGGGTGGAAATCAGGCCTGGCCCTTCCTGCTGGTTCCACTGCAAAAACGCACGGCCGCGCCGCGCCGCCTGCGGTCTGCATGGGCGAGCAGGGGCAGGGGGTACGTCCGCCGTGCCACCCCAGCATGGCAGCCCCCAGTTTGCACCACCAAGCTCTAGGGCAGGGGGCCGACGGGCCCAGGCCACCCCAGGGGTGTGGGGCTCGTGCACGGTCACCCATGCAGTGCCCCCAGGCCCAGCTCCTCTGCCCCCACCGCCCTTCCCCCAGGCTGGGCTCCTGCCCCACCCCCTCTGTTTATATGCCCTGTGCTGCCTGCTGATTAGCTGTTGGGGCTGTCAGTCACGGGTGGGAATTTCCAGGGGAGGCGGTGCTGACTCACACTTCCTCCTGGCGGGGGGGGGGAGGAAGGGGGGAGATGTCAGGGCTGGCAACAGTGTAGCCCAGTGGGTGCCAGCTTGCAGCAGGGCCCAGCTGTGCAGGTAGGACCCCCGTGCTTTGCCCTGGGCAGGGGGGTGGGCTTGTGTCCCCTGCCCCGGGGTCGCTGGCAGCGGGCCGGCGCCCCCTTTGCAAGCGCAGAGCCGAGCGGGGGCGCTGCACGGAGCTGGGGGGTGGGTGGGTGGCGGGGGCAGCACCCTGGAGCGGGGCACGGGGCTGTCTCCTGGCCTTGCGGGCTGCTGGGAGCCAGGCCGCCCCGTCCCAGCGCTGGCGGGGTTAGCTCTGCTTTCCACCCCATGCAGACGGAGCGACCGCTGGGGGCGGTGGAAACCCCGGGGCCGTGCCCCCCCTGACCCCACGAGAGGGTGCCTGCTCTCTTGCATGAAGATCATCCCCTTCCCCTCCTGACTCAGTCTTTCTGAGCCACGGGCTGGAGGCGCCGGCCCACCTGACCCGCCACGAGCCGGCCCGTTCCCCTCCAGCGCCCCGTCGGCTCTGATCTCAGCTCTCGGGGGGAGGGCATTGGCGGGGGTAGCCCCCCGGACACCCCTCCTTGCCAGACCCCGCAGGTCCCTGCCCGCCGCGGGCCGGGTCGGGCAGCCCCCGAGGAGCCTTCTGGCTGGCAAAGGTGCCCCGTGGATCTGGGGGTCGGTGTGGATTTGGGATGGGTCAGCCCAGCCGGGATTTGGGAGAGTGCTCGGCACCTGCCAGAGAAATGCTGGTTCATGCTGCATTTTGGGATTGTTATCGGGTGTCACAGGACGGGGAGAAGGGGGTGGCGCGGCTCTCGGGACGGACAGCAGCTGGGAGGTGGGGGGTTGCCGCCAAGGGATCCCAGGGCACTTGCTGGGGGTCCTTGTGGATGAAGGGGCCGTCTTCTCTCCTTGCTTCCAGCCCTGCGTCGCCCATGGGCAGCTCCAAGGCACTGAGTAGCTTCCCCAGGGCTGCTGGGCTTAGGCAGCAGCTGCTATCTTGGCTTTGGGCTGTCTGTGAACAAGGAGGTGGCCGGGAACCACCTCTCCATCCACCTAAGCGGCTGGGGGTGCCAGGCCAGTGCACGGGGGTCAGCCATGGGTGGGCTCAGCTCTCGCTCTGCCACTCCGGCACTGATAACAGGGCAGACCCCAGCAACCAGGCTCATAAGGTTGCATCCTGGGGGACCGTGGCTCGGGGGCAGAAATGCAGCCCCGCTCGTGCAAGCTGAGTCGTCCCCAGCCCCGCTCTGTGGGTCCCGGTAGGAGGAGGCCACGGGAGCCCAGCAGCGGGTCCAGCCCTTGGCCGCTTGCCCCATTCCTGCCTGGCGCAGCGTTGGCAAGGACGTGGAAGCTCCTTTGAACCCTGCGGTGCGATGGGCTCCCCCTCCTCCCCATGCAGAAAGGTCTGGGGCAGCAGGGAGATGGGAGCTGTCTGTTATATGGTAGCAGTCGGGGCTCGGGGGCTGAGATCACAGGGACTCCAGCGGTGTGGCCGGCTCCTTCGGCCTCTTCCTTGCCTGATTCCCCAACGGTCTCTTCAAGGGGTTGCTCCTTTGCGTCGTCCCAAACTATGACTTGGCACTCCGCACTTCCCCTGCTTGGCATCGGTGCTTTTTCTGCAGTGCTCGTAGGAGGCTGGCATATGCTCCGGCTCTCGTGAGCCTGGGATGGTGCCTCTCCTGATGGAGAAAGAGTCCAGCAATAGGTCCAGGGGCTGCAGCTGTATGGGGGAGTCAGTGGGCACCTCCTGGATCCTGGGTACGGAGGTCAGCTTCCCTGCCCCCAGGGTCCACACAGTTTCGGGGCATCAGGTAGAGATCCAAATGAGGACTTGGATGGCTTTGTTGCAAAGAAGGCACAAGTCTTTCCCCATCCCTTATTTCCCTGGTTTGAAGGCTGTGGCTGGCTGGGTTTTGCTGGCGGGCTCTACCTGTTTGCTTTCTACAGTAGAGACGGTTACAGATGCTGGCAGCAGAGAGTGGGTGGTGTGAATTCAGGCCCCGGGAAAGGCTTACAATGCAAGAACTGCCCTTGAACTGAGTTTGAAAATGCAAAATTAGTGAGAGAAGGTGGGGAACCTTCTCCTGTGCCTCTTGCAGGACGACGTGGGCAGGGGAGACAGGGCACTGGCAGTGGCAGGGAAGGGTGTTTGTGCCCAAAAGCTGGCAAAGCACAAATTTTCCAACTACTGAGTTGGTCTAATAGAAGATATCACATTTACCCAAAGAAACCACGAAGTGCCGAGAAGATTACAGAACTGCCGACCCCAGGGGCGAAGGGAGGAATCTGCTTGGCTTCACAATGGCCTTTCCTCTTCTCCTTGCCCCCTGCTTTCCCCCCTGCCTTCTACCCCCTGTGCCACCCAGGTGGCTAGGCTGGATGCATTTCATTCCCCCCCTCTGCTTGTATGTTCGATCTGTACCCGCTGCCGCTGCTCTGCTCCTGCCTCCGAGTGTCAGTGCCCTGGGGCGGGGGGCGTCTGATCTGCCCTGGGGCTCGATGGGTTCCCACCAGGGCTTTGAGGCTCTTCCGTCACCCTGCACATCCTTTGCGGCCGCGGAGAACAGGCCTGCCGAGGTCTCCCGGCCCAGCGTGGAAACGGACCTGCCTCCCACCCCACCACCGCTGCCAATTTGAACCCAGTCTTGCAAGGTCAAGGGGGTGACTCCTGGCTTTGGGGCTGGCCATGGCCGTGTGCTCCCATGGGTCTGCGGCCGTCTGCAGCTGAGCTCTGCCCTTGGGTAGTCCACGGTTTCCCAATGTCCACGGTTTCCCAATGTGGGCGTGGGGAAGGTGGGGCAGAGGGTATCGGTGGCGGTGGCTGAGAGCCAAGGGCTGCGGGCACTGTCCCTGCCGTGCCTGCGGCTCCTCTGCTTGCCCAAGAGACAGTTTCCTCCCGCTCCTCTCGCAGCCGCTTCGTTTAAGTCTTGCGGAGCAGCAAGACCCTAACGAAGCCCAAATTAGCGTGGCTTCAGATTGCCTCCTCGTTTGCAGGGCAGCCTCGCCAAGAACAGGAGACTGTCCCATGGCTCCCTCTCTCCCCCATTGCTGCCGAGCAGAGCTCGGGCTTTGCTGGGAGTTTTCTGACAAACCAGGTGTACCCCAATACAGAGCCTGCCCGGGGATGTCGCCCAGGATGCCAAGGTTTCAACTCCCCCCACCACACACAAAAAACCCTTTCTTTTCTTAAAAAAAAAAAGTTTCAAAAGTGGCCAAAACAGCCTTTTCTTCACGAAACCGCCTGGATTTCCCACTCCAAACGTCTTTGCTTAGAAGTCAGGTGATAGGAGATCAGGAGGGAAGAATCAAGGTTCAGAATCAGAACGAAACCTTTCAAGACAATCGAAACCGCACCTTGTTCAGGGACTTAAATTGAGATCCACTCCACCAGCGCTGCCGCCGCCCCCCCCGGGATGTTTCTGCTTGCAGAAATTCAAGGTTGACTTTGCCCTCATGCCAGATGGGAAGCCTTGTCTGTCTTGGAAATGCTTCTGGCATGGGAGAGCGGTCTTCCACGCAGCTCCTGGGTTGCAAGCCCCAGCCCCAAAGGCTGGCTGGCTGCAGGGGCCCGCGGTGCAATGGGGGCAGGGGAGCGGGAGGCGCGTTTCCCACCCTGAGCTCGCTGCGTGGTGTTGTTCTCCCGGTAGCTGCCATTTAACCACATGACAGTCACGCTTTTTAACCTGCGTCCTCCCCCCACCCACTCACCCTGTCTGTCCGCTTCCTCCTCGTGCCGAGTCGTGCCGAGAGGTCTCCCTTCCCTTCCCTGCCCGAAACCCAGAGCCCGTAGCATGCAACCGCAGCCTGCCGTGCACCCGTGCCGTTTGCTTCCCCTGAAGCTGCCGTGCTCACCCTGGGGAGAGCGTCTCACGACCCAAACCCTTGCTGGAAAAGCCCAGGCAGCTTTGCTCAAGAGCACGAGGGAAGCAAGCAGGTCCCAGCAAAGCAGAGGCACCGCGGAGCTCGCACGTCCTTCTGCCAGCGGCAGGGAGCCGGTCGAGCAGATGAACGTCGGCAGAGCCTCCCGTGGCCTCGGGAGAGACCCCACAGGGGTCCCTGACCTCAGTCCTGGGGCAGGAGAGAAATTGCCCTGTGTTGTATCCTCCACGTTACAGACTAACACGTTCCTGCCACGTCCCGTCGACGTTCAAAAACCACGAGACCGTCTTAAAAATCACGTATTTTTGCAAGCCCAAGGAACGTGAATTGAACTGGATGAAGGGGTCGGGAGCATTTCGGCCTAACCAAGAGGACTGAAAACATAGCACCGCTGTTTTTCTTCCTTTTTAAATGAAAGCCAAGCTCTCTCCTGCCGCCTCTCTTGCGGCTGCCGGAAGATCTGGGAAAAGCCCCAGATCCTGGGAGATCCACTGCAGAGCTGGGAGAGCAGGGGGCACCTCCATCATGGCTCCTTAATGACGAAACGCAGATGAGATCTGGCTGGTGCACTTGCCTCTGTGCTGCTGATTTGGAAACCAGCTTGGGTTTGTTTTAAGCTGCCGCGTACACCCACCATGACCGTGCCCAGATGGAGCCCAGTGGGGCCAGGAGCAGAGGCTGGGTGCTCGGGCGCACTCCCTGGTATGCTTAAATGCTCATGGAGGAAAAGTGAACACCGTCAGTGTTTAAATCGGTGCTGGAAGGCGTCGGGACAGGCCTGTCTGAGAGGGGAAGGGAGAACGCTGCCCTTCCCAAGAGGCTGCGGTCGTGGGGGCTCTCTGCCAGGCTGGGCTCTGGCCGTGGCAATCCTCAAAGTCCAGCACTTGGTTCTTCACCGCTCCGGCGCTGGGAGAGAGCGTCGTCTTGGCCGGCCCTGATCTCACGTGGCAGGCATGAGAGATGCCCGGCCCGTCTCGGGCCACCCGAGCTCTGTGGAGTGACCTCTCGGCTCTGCTGCGCGGGGGTCCTTCTGCACCTGGCGGCAGCAAGGGGAAGACGTCCTGATGCCAGGAGGAGGTTAGCACCGACCACCACAGCTGCTGCCGGGCTCTGGAAATAGAGCCAGGGCTCCTGGAGCAGCTGAAAGCCACCCCCTCGGAGGATGCGGGGGCTCGGTCTCACCCGGGGCTCCTCGTGGGCCACGCAGCCACGTGTTTCCCCAGGGCACGAGCTGCACCAGCTTTGGTGTCCAGGCTCAGCACAGTGCTGGGAGGGGCTGGAAGAGAGCGGCCGGGGTAGAGATGCCTGCGGAGGGAAGGGACTCGTGTGTCCCCTTTCTTCACTGAAATGCCACTCGTTTGCTCTAGCAATGAGCGTGTGACTGAACAGACAAAGCATCCCAGGGCAGGCAGGGCGCGTGGGTGCTGCAGGGAGGGCCAGGGGGACCCTTCTAAGCAGGGCGCATCTGAGCCTTGCCCAGGAGCAAAAGTCCCCAGCAAGGTCACGGCAATTATCTCCAGACGAATCTGTGTGCTAATTGCTATTCTGGTCCTGGATCCTGCCAGGTGGCACTTGTCATCTGGAAAGTCCCCAGGCGCCAGAGGCAGGTTATATAAAGGGTGAGTCTCGGCAGCTGGCTCCGGGCGGTGGGTTAGCAGGGCACGGCGCGTCTGTCGTCGTCGGGGTTGGCACGGGGCACGCAGCCCTGTCGTCTCGCCCACTTCGGGCCTGGCCTGTCCGCCGTGGCTGCGTCTTCCCCTCCCATCAGCATCCCTGCAGCAGCTGCAGTCGATGCTCACGAGGAACCGGAGAGTACACGGGATGTGTAAAAGTACTGAATAGATTCACCACCTCAAGAGGCTTCTGAGTCCCAAGAGCGCCCTGGTGTTTCAACGGGCATCCCATGGGGTGACCAGTTTTTATTCGTTTTTTTGTTTCGTGGCCCATTCGTGGTCCCTCGCGTCTTCCCAAGTGACCTGATGCCCTGCCCGGTGCCTGGCTGAGTCGAGGTGCTTGCACCCCACAAACTCATCCCAGAGTCTGTGGGGTCTGATAAGGCTGATTAACGTTGTCCAAACTGGTCTGTGCCTGGGCTGGGTCCCGGAGGGCATCCTGGAGACGCCGGGAGGTCCAGAGCCTGTCGCTGGCCTGTTGGCGCAGTAACAACCTGCGGTCTCGGGAACCACCTCTACGGGAGTCCAGTGAGTCCGCAAGCCGGGGAGAAGGGCTTTGGCATTGCTCTCTTTTTCACTCCCAGATGCTGTTTTTCCTGCTGGGATTTCCATTGTGAGAAAACCCTGGGATTTTTCTAAAGCATCTGAAAAATGTCTTCCTGGCATGCTGATTTTTTTTCATTTCGTTTCCCGTCTGCAGCTTGCCACAGCCTGTTGTTTTATTAAGGGGCATTTTGCAAACTGGTTCCTTTGCTCTTTGTGCACGTGGACTGTGCTTTGTCTGTCGCCTCGCATGGCAGGCAGCTTTTCTAGAGAAAATCCAACTCCTAGGAGGGGAAAAATACAATTCTAGAAACAATTCAACATGAGAAACCTCTGAGAAGGGGGAAAAACAGCCACCTGCCCTGACCTGCCCAAAATGACTGGGATGAAGGCAACTCCTTAACACCCATGATTTTTTTTTTTATTGATTTTTTTTTTTTTTTTTTTTTAAGCTCTTTTAATTCGGTGCAGCATTAAGGCATGTTGCCAAGATGCATGAGAATCCAGGCATCCCACCCTGGGAGACTGGAGCAGGCAGTGGGGAAAGACCTGTCCAGAGCCAAAACCACAGCCCAGGGGGTCTGTGCTGTCCATCATTGCACCGGGTTGTCTTGGGGCTGCCGCACTTTGCAATGCCTGGTCCTAAGCTGGCTGGAGCAGAAGCTATGCAGAGAGCCACCCTTGCAGCAGGCTTTGCCTTTGCCCTGCACATCTTTTGCACAGAGGGAAGGCAAGAAAAATCAATGCTTGGAGCCCAGAGAGGCTGGGGCAGTGCCAGGGGGAGCTGGCTGGTCTACCCACCTCTGCCCCTGCTTCCTCATATGGCCAAACCACCCCCTGCGATAGAGGCCAACGGGATCCTCGTGGCTGCCTTGAGCCACCTTCAAAGGGAGGCACAGGAAGCAAGGGCACATGCAGTCGCCTCCCATCTCTGCCTGGGAGCTGCGGGCCAGCTCTGCCTGGCGGGCTGACGGCTCCCGGGGCCGGCGCGAGGGCAGGGGGATGATGCCCCGGGGACCCATGGCTCAGCCCACCAGGGAAGGTGACGCTCTGACCTGTTGCCTTGCAGGGATATCTGGCTGGGAGGCGGATGCGTGAGCAGCGGGCATGGAAGGGAAAGGACCGTACCGCATCTATGACCCCGGCGGGGCCACGCGGGAGGAGGCGGCCAAAGCCTTTGAGCGGCTAGTGGAGGAGAACACCCAGCTGAAGGAAAAGATGCAGGGGATAAAATCTCTAGGTAACGAGGCAGCAAGTGCCGCTCCCGGATCTCTCTCCTGGGGCAGACCCTGCATTTGCCAGAGCTGCGGAGCGGTCCAGGGGCTGTCCTGAATATTACGGGGTGATTGCTAGGCAGAAGCAGGGCTGGAAAATGGGAAGCGTCTTGCAGCGCAGCTCCTCTGGGATCATCCCATGACCCTCACGGGGACCGGGCCCATCTTGCTTCTAAAGGGGGCTCGGCGACCGATCGAGACGCCCCATCCCAGAGCAGTAGGGTGGCTTTCCCCAGCTTGTTCTGCTCCCTGGGACCTTTGTGGAGGCATCGCTGGCTCCCCCAGACGCTCACCGTGCAGGCTCTGCCGCTCGGGATCAAAAGCCGTGATGCACTGCGGTCTAATGCAGGGAGCCCAGCTGGCAGCGCGCATGCCACCAGTGGCATGGTCTTCTTGCCTCTGCGGGAGGATCACACAAAGCTTTGGTTGCCTGAATTTGCCCAGGGAGGTTTCTCCCACCCCTGCCCCATGGTGAAATCCAGGCCAGCGGGGAACCTGGGGCTGGTGGGCATGTGCTGCCCAGGTACGTGAGCCCCTCTGGTCACTGTGCTCCCCAGGAGAGCTGCTGGAAGAGTCCCACGTGGAGGCCTCCAAGCTGCGGCAGAAAGTGGAGGACCTGGTGAAGGACAACAAGATGCTGCAGCCGTCGCCTTTCCCCTCAGACGAGCTGCTGGAAGTAACAGGTAGGGGCACTGGGGGCACCTGGGTGGGGGGTAGCTGGGAAGATGCTCCCTTTAATAAGCAGCCAGGCCAGGCCAGGAAGCCCCTTCCCCTCCCAGCACACTCCACTGGGCATCCAAAAGCCTGTAGCAATGAGCCAGGACCTGCCTGCCTGAGGCTTCCAGGTGCTTGTCCAGCCCAGGGGCTGTCCTGGCCTTGGCAGGCCTAGGAGGAAGGTCTCTGTGACTTTTTCCCATGGGTGAGAGTTGCAGTTGTCTGCTCACAAGCCTGGGCAGACCCGAGAGGCCACAGTGGGTCTTGAGGGCTGCAGCAGGGGGAAACACCATCTTTCCCTGCTGCCCGTGATTAGGGCAGGCCCTGGGGATGAAACACCCACACCCTGCTTTTGTAAGGGGAGACTGGCCACTGGTCTAAATGCAACCAGGAGCGGTGATAAGGAGCAAGAAAGCCTCCGAAGCACGAGAGCATGAGTGGGAGAGCCCGGTGCTATGAGACTGGTTATTGGGCTCCCCTTTAGTTTGACCCCTAATAAGCTCAGAGCTAGTACCAGCTAAATCCAATGTGTTGCCACTGAGACGGAGCCAAACTGTCTCCAGCCTGCACAGAGCCAGAGCTGCTGCCTGGGCCGCCCCATCACAGCCAGGTCCTGGTCACCGGCACCATCCAGGGTCTCCATGTTCCCGCTGGGGTAGGGACAGGTCCCATGTCAAGGCTGTGATGCTCCCTCTCTTCACAGGCAGGGACTCGGATGGCAACGTGACCTCGACGCTGCAGGGCGAGAAGGAGCAGGATGCAGAGACTCGGCCGACTCCGCTGAGCGTAAGTGTGGCCGAAGGAGAGACCTGGGGCATGCCCGTGTAGCATGTGGGCTGGGCATGGTTGGTAAGCTCCTGTCCTCTGACCTGGTACTGGGGTGAGAGCAGCCTTCAGGGTGGACCTACCCGGTGTGGTGGCTTCTCCAGTCCACCATCGATCGCCTCCCAGTTCTCTGACCCCTGGAGACGCAGGCCTTGGTCTGCTTATAAGGGAAGCCCCTCTTGCCTGGGAGTCCCCCATAGCTGGACCCTATCCCCAAGCCCATCCTCCTCCCAGATCTGCAAACAGCACTGGGATCCATCCAAGGGCTGGAGGGACCTCTCCCATCCACTCCCTGCCTGGAGCCTGACCCCTGCCTGCCTCCACAGGGCTCGTCCTCTGAGTTCGAGATCGTAACCGCCGAGGACAAGAGGTTTTCCCACGAGAGCAGGAAGTCGGTGAGTGTCCCTTCCCCAGCGCGACTCGGGGAAGCTTTTGGGGGCTGCACCTGCTCCACGCAGCAAGCAGGGCTGGCGTCCCGCAGACCGGATCCCAGGGGTGGGTGAGGCTTGTGCCCTAGGGGCGACTGCACGAGTTCTCCTGGCACCGGCGGGCTGTGCTCCCTAATGGCTGGTGATGGACGGGGTTGTGGGGTGCTGAGGGGCAAGTGCTGCACCCAGGTGGGTGAGGCAAGTGGAGCTGTCCTCTGTGTGCTCCCCGCCTGGGAATGTGCCCCTTCATCCCCCACCTCGCGGTTTGCCTGCGGGGCCAGTGGCCAGGGACAAATCGGGACGCTCAGGAAGGGGGGAAAAGTCCATTTTTGCTTTCCTGTGCAAATGGTCATGCACCCACGGGCCTGGGCATCCTTCCAGCCAGGTCACGTGGCACTGGGGACAAGTGCTATAAAATCCTGTACGAGGCAAAGTGCTGGAGCGCTTAACTCTTTCGGCTTGTCGCTGGCTGCTGCGTTGTCCCACCCGCCCCCTCCTTGTGCAGAAGCCCTGCAGAAGCTGGTCCCCTCCAGCCATGCATAGACCCCTGCGATTTGGCCCTGTAACGCCCCCCCACGCGTGACTTGGTTTGGCCAGCAGGCTCTGCTCAGTGGTTGCATTCAGCTTGTAAGGGGTCCAAGAGATGGAGCCTGAGCCGGAGGAGAGGCAGTTCTGCGGGGGAGAGCAGCATTTCCCACCCCACTGGCCTCGGGGAATGAGGAGGAGGACAGAGCATGCTGCAAGCCGTGGGCAGGGAATCGGGGCCTTGCCAGACCCGTGGGAATTCATCCCAGGGCACACGGCACGGCGCAGCAGCTGAGCCCGGGAGGCTCAGGTTATGGGCTGCATGTGGAGGCTGTTCTAAACCCCGTTCGTAGTGGTTCGGCCTCCACGAGGGCATCGAGAGCCCTGAGCTCGGCCGATCCAAACCTCCAGGGAGCTGCCGAACCCGATGCAGCGCTCGACTCGGTGTCCCACCCAGCCTTGCGGACTGGGAGCACTGGGCCTGTTCTGCTTCCAGCTCAGCAGCTCTGGCCAGGGCCAGGACAGGCTGCAGTGCCTTCACCATCCAAGTCAGGCAGGGGCTCTGCAGTCACTGCCGGGCTCGGTCCCATTGCAGGCTTGGCAATGATGATCACACTTCTGGGGACAGGGTGTGCTCTGTTGTGCCGTTGGTTTTGGTGGCTTTGACTCAACAGCGAGAGATGTGAGGGCTGGACACGTGCTTTTGCAAGGCTGGGATTTCCTTCAGGCACGGGGGACAGAATGAGTCAGCCCAGTCCTAGGGAGCGGTGCCAGGCCCCTGCCAGGTGGCACAGTGGGACCTGCTCCCATCCCTCTACCCTCGGAGCTATCCACCCTGGGGAGAGACGCGGCCGTGCCAGCCCGGTGGTGCCTGCAGGCCAGCGCCTCTGCCCCGCTGTTTGTTGCGTCTCCCAGGAGATGTGCGCTCGCATAGGACAAGTCTGTTCAGTTCTGGGGATGCCGGTGCTGTCAGCGTGTGCGTAAGCCAGGGGTGTGCGGGGGTGAGGCCAGTGGGTGTGCCGCAGCCCAGGGATTCATTAGCCATGATTAAATACATCCCAGTTGGATGAACGCCAGAGCAGGAGAGTGCAAGCAAGCAAGGGAGAGCCTTTAGCTGCGGCTGGCGCTGCGGTGGAGGGCTGCAAGGCGGCTGGCTTGGATGCTGGAGAGGCGGAGGAGGGCATTGCCCTGGCTGCGGTGAGACGGTTCCCACGCAGACCGAGCCGGCAGCTCCCAGTGAGAGGAGGGAGGCATTGCCCGTCGGTGAATGAGGCAGCCTTGGGGAACCGAGCTACGACAAATACCAGCATTATATGGTAGGGCTGCATGGAAAGGGGGCACCAGCATATGGGATGCTTTGGGGTGCCCACTGCGTGCTTTCTGGGGGGGTCTGCCTTTGTGTCGAGACCAGCGTGGGCAAGCCCAGATCTCCTTGACAGCTTGTAGAAAGAGGGTTGTCACCGTCAGAGCAGCGAGGCGCTGGAGCAGCCTTCTGGTAGGAGCAGCAGGGGCAAAAATTGACAGGTGTGATAGGCGGGCGAATGGGGGTGCGTGGCCAGGCTGTGGGACCC
>JAGPOW010003447.1:32700691-32715149 GCA_030014935.1 Caiman crocodilus | reverse complement strand
CCCCTGGCCCTCCCCAACCTTCCCGTACAAATCAGGCCCTGGGTGTGTTTGCAGAGTCTTTATTGTGCATGTCTACAGCTGCGGGTCTCGGCGAGGGCGGGGGCCAGGCTCCCGGAGAAGAGGGGAGACGCGCATCTCTGCAGGGACCGCAGCACAGCTTGAATGCACTGGAAGAGCTGTGCTGCACCCGGCAGCTCGGGGCAGGCCCGCCCTGGGGGGGCTTCGGGCCTGACCTTCACGGCGATGCGGCCTCTGGGCTCCCAGAGCCCGGCCCGGCTCTCGCTCACAGGTGAGAGGACACTAAGCTGGCATGGGCAGAGACCCCACATCCTAGCGAGCCAAGGTGGGCAGGAGGAGAGCCCAGCAGGCACGTCCTAAAGCTAAAGGGGGCTTCACTGCAGGGGTGGGGTGGGACGGGACGATGCACTTTATCCAGGAAGCCCTGAAGCACGGTCCTGTCCCCCCACTGAGGACAGCCACCAGCTGACAGCAACAGCCAGCTCCATCATTGAGGCTGGCAGAGTAGATAGGGAAAGGGGAGTCATCCTTTTGGGGGAGGGGGGGGTCTTAGCAAATAAATAGTGACACAGGGTGTAGTGGAGGGGAGCTCAAGATGGGACCAAGTCCCTGGGTATGCACCCATAATGCAGGGGGGACAAGGGATGAATGGGGTGGCTAGAGAGGGCAGTGGTGGGGGGCACGGGGCTGGTGGCTGCAGCGGGGGGGGACAAGATGCCACCTCCAGTGAGCACCTGCAACGAATACGGAGTTGCGGGAAGCGCAGGGCTGTTCTGAACTGATCGTGGGAGCTGTAGCCCGGGCCAGTCCACGCCGAGCAGCGTGACAGGCCGGGCTGTGTCGACAGGTGCCCTGCCAGCCCCGTCCCTGGCACAGAAAGCACCTGAAAAAGAATATTCCTGGGGGCTCCAGGTGCCAGGGAGCACAGCCTGGGGGATTCGGCTCTGGATAAAGCACGGCGGCCCGCCTCTCAAGTGCCCGCAGGCTTCCTAGAGCGGGTGCTGGGCCTTTATGTACTCCACGATGTCGTTCTTCACCGTGGCAATGGTGGCACGGTGGTACCACCGCATCACCGGCACCCCGTCCGGCCCCACCAGGAACTTCTCGAAGTTCCACTTGATGTCATGGATCTTCAGGGGCTCCCAGAAAAGCTTCTTGGGGTCCCCGAAGTTTTCCACCACGGGAGGGCAGGAGTTCTGCAAGGGGA
The DNA here is from genome assembly GCA_030014935.1 of Caiman crocodilus. NCBI lineage: Eukaryota > Metazoa > Chordata > Crocodylia > Alligatoridae > Caiman > Caiman crocodilus. The sequence continues at coordinate 32,713,924 of JAGPOW010003447.1, read as the reverse complement.
AGGAGGGACAGGCGTCACCACCGTGCCCCCCCGTCTCGCCCGCTCGGACGTGAGAGGAGGGCGTGCACGGACCTTGAGGAAGGTGTAGAGCTTCTGTTCCTTCTCCCCATTCACGTCACCCTTCTGGAAGAGCTGGAAATTGGGGACGAAGCCTCCCCCTGGGCGGACGTATCTGAAAAAGTGGAAGGGGAGAAGTAAGTGCCGAGCCCCCTTCCACCATCGTCCAACGCAGGTGGGAGCTGGGCCCATGTAGGACCCATTCTTGGCAGCCCCCACCCCGGACCGGGCTCTCCCGGCTCTGGTACTCACTTCAGGGCAGGAAGGATCTCGGCGTTCTCGCCGGGTTCTTGTTTCCCAAACTGGTTGGAGGGGAAGCCCAGGATGACGAGTCCGTAGGGCCCCAGTTCGCTTTGTAGTGCATTCAGTTCTGCATGCAAGCAGATCCCCCCGACCCCATCCCCGCTGCGGGTTAGTCATGTCGACGGACCCAGGGTGGGGCCGGACCCTGACCTGGCTGGGATCGGCCAGTCCGTGGTGGCACCCGGCCTCTCCCCATGGGGTCGGCTTTGCTCAGCTGCCTGCGGCTCCATTGCTCTGTCCCACCTCTCCAGTGAGGTTTGCCTAGCCCTGGCTATTCCCACAGGCTTTGGGCTCGAGCCCTGCTTTGTGCATCCCATCCCCATTGCAGCAGTGGGGACTTACCCAGGCTTCCTCCACCTCTGGCTGCCACTGCCTGGCCCTCCCGTGAGGGAGACGAGCCCCCAGGACTTATGCCGGACACAGCCACTGGGCACCCGACCTCAGGGACGCTTCCCCACCCTTGCCCTCTCGTCTGGAAACGGACCGTGCCCGGGATGCTGAGCCAAGCTGCGGCTGGGAGAGAGTGGGGGCTCTTACCGATGTACTGCATGGTGAGCCCTCAGTACGTGGCCACGTTGACGAAGAGGATCACCTTCCCCGCGTACTTCTTGAAGGGAACGTACTCTTCCCCGTCGATGGTGAGGGCCCCGTAGTCATAGACTGTGCCACCCACATTGCTGTAGCAGTTCACCTGGAAGACGGGCGGGCGGGTGCTCAGGGCTGGGGACATGGCATCTGCCCGCACCCCAGCGAGGTGCCCCCAGGGAGGTTTGGGGGTGCCCCCACCAAGGGGTCTTCCTGCCTGGACTCTCTCCAGTCCCGTGCAGCCACGGCTGGGCTCTTGGGTGTGGGGGAGCTCGCTGCATGGGCATAGATCCCACCATGCACCCACCCACCTCCCCACCAGTGCTCCCAGCTCCCCACCGGGCTGGGAGAAGGCCGATGGCACCCAGACCCGAGCAGGAAACTGCCGGGTGAGTAAATGGAGGCAAACCCATTGCACGATCTTGTTGGGCCAGGAGAGGAGCAGCCCTTGCCAGGGGCCTGGGCTGCGGCGAGCGAGCCTGCGTCATCAGGCTGACGGCAGCTGCTCGTGATGGAGTGCCCGTCTCCTAGGAACGGGCCGTTACTAGGATCTCGTCGTCAGGGCCGAGGGTGCGATGCAGCCGGGAGCACGGAGCCATGCCGGGGCGTCTGGGTGAGTCGGTGCTACCCCTCCGGCCCCCGGTGCCAAGCTGGCTGGCTGGGGCTGCTAGCAAAGCTGCAGCATCCAGCCTCTTGGGCGGGCACGTGGCAGGGCTTGGCTGCGTCTGCGCCAGCTCGGGGGAACCCCAGGCTCCTCGCACCCCGGGGTGCCGCGTGGGGAGGGAGCTGGGACAGTGAGACTCTGCGGGTCCAAAGCCAGAGCCTCAGGAGGTGCATGCTACTCCCCTTCCCTTCAGCAAAGGGTCACTCGACCCTAGCAATGACACCCATACCCAAGCGCTGAGGGTGCAGCTATGTGCCAGGGCACCTGCAGCATCCCCCCAGCCCTCACTCCCTGGGAAAGGCTGGTGCAAAGGGGCCAGGAGGGCAGCAGCCACACGTCTGTGGCTTTTGCCCCCCAGCCGGTCATCTCCAGGGTCATGCTAGATCCATGCGTCACACGAGCCCCCATGCGGGCTCTATTTTGGGAGCTGCTATCAGGCAGGCACATGAGGCTGTGCCAGGCTCCCCAGGGGAGCCGTGCTGCTGCCACGTCGGTCTTCCCCGCAATGCCGACGGTCCTGATGATGCCTCCCCCTACGTGGCACTGCTCCCCACGGGGCAGAGGGGCAGGCAGACGCCAAGTGCCCAGGGCACTCCAGGGTCCCGCCTCTCCGGGCACCTTGCCCACCACCTGCTGCCCTGCACATCCCTGCCCAGAGCAGAGCGTGCCCACCGTGCTGGCTCCGTGCTGTACCCATCAGCAAGCCACCCCCGCAACGTGCCTCAGGGCCACATCTCCCGGCTGAGACGGGGATGTTACCCCATCCTGCAGAGTCCTTCTGCGGCTGTCCGTGAGCCCGGGGCTTGGGGTGGCTGGGAGGGCATGGGGGGGAAGCAGGAGGCAACCCAAGGAAGGAACAGGGTCCTGCCACTTCCTCACCCCGCAAATCACATCCCTCCCCATGCTCATCAGCAGGTGGGGGCCACAGGACCTGCCCCCCCGCAGTCTGGAGGGTCCCGGTCCCATGACACAACCCCACTCCCTGCATCCTCTCACCCCCGCCATGCATGCCTGAGCTCGGGAGCACGGGACCCCAGGCCTCCGCGGCCAGCATCAGAGACCCCCCAGCAGGCATGCTGCAACCCACCCTGCCCCTTACCTTGTTTTTCTCCTGCCCCCAATTCGGCTGAATCAAGCCAGCCAAAACCAAGGGGAAGATCCAGGAGGCGTGCAGCTGGCCCCCCATAGCTGCAGCAGGGCAGGGGTGCGAGCCCCTCTCCCTGCCCCGTGGAGCTCGGAGGCCGGGGCTATCCCTCGCTGTCCTTTCCGCCAGGGGCTCTGCCACCTTCCAGCTGGAGGGGGAGAAATAAAAGGCTGTGGCTGAACGGTGCCAGCCAATCAGGGGCGGGCAAAGACTCCCACAACCCATTAACCGTATGGGCCCTGGGCTTGGGCACCGCTCCCCAGCCCAAGGGGCACGTGCATTGCAGGGGGGTGACAGGGAGGAGGATGCACCCAGAGAGGAGCTCTGAGGGCAGGGCTTGGACCTGGCTCAAGGCTCCTGGCACGCCAGCATGCAGGTGCCAAGAGCCGGAGGGCAAAGCCCTGGGGGGGACGGGGGGCGGAGGGCAGAGGACACAGAGTACGTGCCTGGACTTTATGCAACGGGAGATTAGGAGCTGCACAATAGGGACAGTCATAGCTCTTACCCTGGAGCAGGTAGCCAGCCCCCGCCCCACCGCCTGGCTCTGAGCGCCCAGATGGGGCGGAGGGAGGTGCTGGGGGAGCCTCAGCCTGCGCTAGACGTGGGCCAGCCCCAGGTCCCCAGTGCACGTGGCAGGAGGGGCAAGGGGTTGGGGGTGCTTGCAAGGGGCGCCGTCAGCCGGTGGGGGGCACGTGGACCGAGAGACAGGCTGGGGCAGTGCCAGGGGGCACAAAGGTGGCAGACGCTGTGTCCAAGTCTCAGAGCCCCCCTCCGGCAGGGTCAGACAAAGCTCCTGCATGGGCAGTGCCTGCTCTGTGCCCCCTTGGGGTCCAGCCTGACCCTGCCAGGGGGCACAGATGCCCCTTGCTTGCTGCCTAGGCCCCACACATGCCATCCCGGGGTTTCGGGCGTCCCCAGGAATGCTGGGGCTAGCACTGCCCTGCCTCTGGGCGCTGGCCTCGGCTCAGCTGCTGGCCTGGGTGCAGCCCACGTCCCTGCAGCTGCAGATGCATCGACACCAGTTTAGACACAGCCCCCCTCGTTCCCTGCTCAACAGAATTGGGCCCAGAGCGCCCAGGTGTGGGTTGCATTTGGCAGGTTCACAACCCGGGGGGCCTGGGGCTGAGATACCCCTCTGGACTGGGTGTCAGCTGCAGCGAGGGGGTGTCAAGGAATGCATTTGGGGTATTCAGGCGGGTGGAGGGAGGCGAGGTGGGTCCACCTCCCAGCTGCTCCCTGTCTGTGGCGTCAAGCCACATTATTGCTAGGACTAGACAGCACGCCAGAGAGATTGTCACGCCGGCGGTGACTCAGCCAGGACTCCTCTCTGCTCCCCATGCATCTCCTTCCCCTGACCTCGCTGTCCTGCCCAGCACCGTCCCCTTTGGCGTGCATGCTGAGCCAGCTCTGATCCTTGCCCCTCGCTGCACCGAGATGCTTGCCGCCCTTCCCCGCTCTGTAGTGAGGAAAGGGTTAACCTAGCCAGGGGATGCTGCAAAGTCTGGGGCCAGCTGGAGCTGATTGCAGCTCCTATAAAGACAAAGACTGGCCCAGCTGCTCTATGGGGAGGGCTGATTGGGGGTGGCGAGGCCTTCTCCTGCTTGGGGAAGGGGCTACCTGGTCCATCTGGGGCCAGATAAGGCTAGGGAAGTCTTGAAAGTCAGGAAGGATTTGGTGCTGGAACATGCCATGAGAAGCGGGGGTGGCTGGCTTCATTTTGAAGGGGCTGCAAGCTCCTCCAGGGAGGCTGAGGCTCCTTGGAGCAGCTCTGCTCCCAGGCCAGGGCTGGGTTGGGCTGCTCGGGCGACAAGGATATAAAATGAAATGCCATTCACCTGATACGTCAGTTGTGACAGATGCATTAAAGGGACCTGCATGACATACAAACAAGTCCTATTGCTTTATTTGTCCAGAGACAAGGATTGCTGCAGAGCCGGGTAGGGCAAGCTTTTGAATGCAAGGCTCTCCTTCTCCGGTCTGGTTCCCAAGAGCCAGGCACAGACGGCAGCCACCTTTATCCCGTTGAACAGCAGCTCCCAATGTCTGGCAGCTCAAGTCCCACCGATTTAAAATGATACAGCCTTACGTCCCACCAGCAAAGTTTTCATACGCATAGGTAACACACTATGTATTAACAGAGAAGACACCTCTGTCTCCAGATGCTGCCAGCTTAGGGGGGCAATGTTAGGAGGCTAAATCCAGAGCAGAAGGACTGGCAGAAGCCACGGGCACTGCAGACAGTCCATGCAAAACTCCCAGGAGCTCTGTTTTCTAGAGAATCGCGTCCTACCCGTAGCAGGGTGAGCCTGGGACTAGCAGAGCTGGGTGGCTAGGTGGAGAGGTTCAAGTACCAGGGGTGGCCTGGATGGAGCAAGCGGTGGCTGTGCCCTTAGCCGCTGTGGTGGGCATGCAAGCAGGGGCTGGGAGGCGAAGGAAGGGGCTGTGGTTGGCGGGACGTGAGATGAGGGGGAGAGGGGAGGTCGGTGCTGTAAGGCTGGCCTGAGCAGCGAGGGCCAGAGGGCTCGGCTGCCTTGGGTGGGCTCCAGGTGGGTGGCTGTGCCCTGGACTCTGCTAATGGCTGTCCCCAAGGCCCGCGCAGACCCTGCCGCGGCAGCTACAGCCGAGAGGAAAGGTCCCGGCTTCTCGCCAACAGCAGCGAGAGCGCTGGCAGGTCCTGGGATGTCCAGAAACTTCCAGAGGGATCAAAATATTTACCTGGCATTGGCTTCCAGTTAAATATTACTGACACTGAGGCAACTGCTGTCCCCCGGAGGGGACTGGCGGGGAGCAGTGACCTGGCTGCAGGGCCCTTTGGGGAACTTCTTGTCCAGGTCAGGGGCTGCTCATTGGCATAACACGAAAGTCTTGCAAGGCATGGGAATGGGGAGCAAACGGCAAAGCTGAGTCTAAAATGCCAGGCCTGGGCTGTGAATTGCTAGAGGAGCCGGGTGAATGGTGGAAAGCGTTGAAAGCTGCCCCCCAAAATGTTTGGTTTCATCTAATGGACCTCTCCAGGAGCCTGCAGGGACCAAGGCAAGCTCCCCCATGGCCGCGCTGGCTCCCCCGGAAGGGACAGGAGCACGTGTGAATGTGCTGTGAGAGGCTGAGCTCGTCCACCTTGCTCAGAAAAGACAATAGCCTCCTTCATTCGGATCCCGAAGGCCAGCGGAGGCTGTGCCGGACGTGCTGGGGGAGAGGGGGGTTGGGGATATGCAAGCTGGGTTCTCAGAGATAGCGCAGGCACTTGTTATGTGAGATCCCAGCTACAGAAAGCCAAGTGCCAGCTGCTCCCATTTCCACCTCTGATGGGAGGTTACCGCAATAGAGATACCAGAGACTCCCAGATGCCGATCCTGCCATACCAGCCTGGGATGGGTATCCTTACACTGGTACTTAAACAGGATAAAGGGGAGGACCTGGTAATTATAGGCCTGGCATCCATCCTGCACAGAACAACAGAGCAGTTCAGCCAGGTTGGATCCCCGAAGGGTATTAACTGATCTATCAGCATGGGGTTACACGTGCTTAGAATCAGTTTGGGATGGAAACGCAGCTTTGGCTAATCGAGGCAGCAGTGTCAATGTCCAGGGGCTGAGGCTTCTGCAGGGCACTTGAACACAGAACCGTGCACAAGCAATGAGCACTGTAGTGCACGCTTAGAGCTGTGCACAGTCACTGTGGTGCGTGCTTAGGGCTCTGCACTATCGTAGTGCACGCTTAGAGCTGTGCACAGTCACTGTGGTGCGTGCTTAGGGCTCTGCACTATCGTAGTGCACACTTAGAGCTGTGCATGGTCACTCTGGTGCATGCTTAGGGCCATGCACTATCACCATGATGCACACTTAGGCCAGTGTGCACACCCTCGAGACCTCTGACTGCTGTGGTCCAGGGAGCTGTGGGCAGGCTGGTGGGGTTTGCTGGCTCCTTCCCCCTCCGCTTTACCATTGACCTGGGAGAAAATACAAGAATCACCACTGCAAGGTTTCAGATGACCCAGAGCTGGGGGAGTGGGTGGTAAGGACAGGGCACTGATAACGGGTGCAGGTAAAATAAACACGCCTGCAGCGCAGCTGAAAGCAGTCAGACGGCCAGGGACAGAGGCTACGGGCCCAGAGGCTTTGGGGACCTCTTGGGCCCCTGGACTGAGTTTCTAGAGCAGTGCGGGGACAAAGGGCCTGATGTGATCACCAGGGGCCACCCAAGAGGAGCAGGAACCCCGTTTTCCCCATGCACCTAGCACCCACATCTCAGCATAGGTCTCGTTGAATGGGAGGGGAATTAGAGCCGAAATGCGAGGGGCAGAGAGCGAAAGCGTTGCAGACCAGATGAAGAGTGGCTGTGTCCTTCATCTCAGAGACATCTGGAGAGACACTGGATAAGCAGGGGCCAAGCATTAGGCAGGGAAGTCCTGCAGCAATCGTGTCTACAAAGAAGCCCCTAGCCTTTCTCTTTCCCGTCTGTGAGAGGGGGATAAGGGCACTGTCCCATCCCACCAGGAGCAGGGTGGAGGGGTACAACCACTAACACCTGTGGGCACACGGCCCCTGGCGAAGCCTGCAGCTCTGGCTTAAGCAAGGGCTGACGGTGAGGATAGCTGAACCGCCTGAGTTCAAGGCCCGTCGGTGCCAGAGCTGCGCGAACGTTTGCTGAGGGCAGTGCAGCTCGTTGGTTGCTATTGCCCGGTCCTTCTCCCCACCCCGTCCTGCTGATCGAGAGAGGCTCAAGGGTCAGAATCGAAGCAAATGAGGGCTGCAAGGGACTTCAAGAGGTCACATCTAGTCCAACCGCTGCCCAAAGCAGGACCAGCCCCAACTACATCATCCCAGCCACTTCAGAGGGTGGCAGGGCATCCGAGCCAACCAGACCAGTGCTCCCCAATATTGTTGCACCCGCAAGTTGCTCCCTCGCCCCGCAGCTCTGCTTAGCACAGTGCCCTGAGCTCTAGCCTCCTCCTCCAGCTGCATTGGCACGCGGCAGAGCTCTTGGGGCATTGCTGCTCCGCTCCCACGCAGGGTGCACTGAGCAGGCTGGGAGAGAGGTGGCTGCAGCCGCCGTCTGTTCGGCGTCTGTGGGAAACACCCCCTTGGACCATGCAGTCCTTCTTCCTTTGATGCCATGGAAACTAAACCCTTCGGCCCACGCAGTGGCTACAGCGTGCACAGCAGCTTGGCCTTCCAGAGGAGGAGAGGTCCAGGCTGCCTGCTCATCCCATTCAGCCCCTCCGAGGGTGCCGGCTGGGATCTGTCCCCTGGGAACAGGGTTGGGATAGGAGCATCCCACCGGCCAAGCAGCAGCTGTGGCAGCTCTCAGAGCCCATCAAGCCAGCACCTGAGGCCTGACAAACCTCATTGCTCTTCCCGCTGGCTGGCACAGACGTGGGCTGTGTTGTTCAGCCAGTGCCGGGGCCCTGAGATAAGCCATGGCGTTCGGTTAACCTGATTTGCAGGGTCTCTTGCAGGTGAAGGGAATGCCCCACCTGGGCTATCGGCCAGGCACCTGCCCCGGGGCAGGCAGGCTGGCTCTCCAGCTGCTGGAACCGGTCCCCTGTGCTTGCAGGTAGCCACTGATCCGCAGTCCTAAGGATCAGCCCCCTCATGCATGCTACAGAGGGTCTCCACCTGCCCCACACCTGTCCTCAGGGGTCAGGAGGGACCAGCGCCTCCCTCAATGCCCCCCGCTCTATGGCCACGGTCCCCTTCCTGCCACCTCCTTTATCCCTCTTCCATCACGTCCCCTCGAAGGAAGGGCTCTCCACCTTGGGGCCGCGCTGCCTCGCACTCAGTCCCTGGCCGCGTGGCCCAGTGCCAGTGCTAGTGCCCGTGCAGTGCCTCTCTGGTGCTGGGACGGCTGTATTTAGCACTGGGAGGTGACAGCAGATGGACTGCCGTGGCATTGCCTCGGGGTGCATGTAGTCCATGACCGGGCAGGACTGAAGGGCACAGCCTCCCCCGTGCACAGAGATACGGTGGCAGGAGGGTGCTGCCTAGAAAGCAGCAATGGTTGCTCAGGGCACAGGGCCCTGGGGTCCCACAGACACAGCCAGGATCTGCCCCGGGATTTTGGAGACCAGTGATCAGCTGGGAGAGGCAGAGGCCTGGATTGCAGGGTGGGCAAGCCAGGGCTGAGAGCAAAGACATGCACTGTAGGCGAACAGCAACAATTCCCCTAGGATAGGAGGATCCACCCCAGCTGGCTGGTGCCCTCTTAGTCTTTCCCATGGGTTCCTTGCCTGGACAGGCCAGCTCACAATCCCAAGCCTTAGAAAGGAGACCCCAACCCCGTGTTGCCTGGCTGGCTTGTTTGTCAGCCCCCGGAAAACAGAGTGTGGGGTTAATAGCCAGCCTTGCAAAAAGCAGCTGCACCGCCTTCCTGGAAAGGGGCATGGGCTGTTTACAGTGCCTGGTGGCAGGGACCTGAGTGAGGACTGTGATCTGTTTTGAGACACCCCTGGCGCCTGGAGCGATGCCCAGGCAGGAGGAAGAGACAACGCTGGTTTTGCAAGGTGTCACGGGGATTTATCAGTGAGCCCTGGATCAAAGCCACGTGCTAACACCCAGTCCCAGCCTGCTGGGGCCGTGCGCTCTGGGCTGTGAGTCAGGTGTCAGGGGCAGGAGGCAAAATCAGCCAAAGGGATTCCTTGTAGGGTGAGAGCTCCCAGGACCCCCACTCGTAGATCTTGACCTCCCTGTGCTTGGAGCTGTACAAACAGGGAATGCTGGACTGGAGTTGGACTGGTCTCAGCGGGGATAGATGGCAGGACAAGGAGCAATGGGCTCCAGTTGCAGCAAGGGAATTTGAGGTTGGATATTAGGAAAAACTTTCTCCCTAGGAGGGTGGTGGAGCACTGGAATGGGTTACTTCGAGAGGTGGTGGACACTCCATCCTTGGAGGTTTTTAAGGCCCGGCTACACAAAGCCTCGTCTGGGATGATGCAGTTGGCACTGATCCTGCTTTGAGCAGGGGGTTGGTCTCGATGTGACCTCTGGAGCTCCCTTCCAACCCTCACTGTCTATGATTCGATGATGGTTCCTGCCCCCTGGGAAGTCTGTCTAAGTAATTAGCCTTGATGCTACAACTCTAAGTTGTTCAATCTAAAACCTCATGCAGACATTCATCTTCTCCCAGGAGAGCCGCTGCTCTCCCAAGAGAAATCACGAGTGTACAGATGCTCAGGGTTTTTCTCCCAGAGTAAAAATGGTGACTCCAGGAGAAAAATAACCGGGAGGCAACCACAGGTAAATCACCCTGGGAGAGTTTCTCCTGGGAGAGTACATGCTGGAAGTCATTAACATTACAGCTCTGGAGAACCCACTAAGGTGCTAAAGCCAGGCTGCTCGTCCCTCTCCAGCCCTGCACAGGTGATCTGCTCATCTGTCTGCATTTACTTCCCATTCCCCTTTGGGAAATATTCCTGACCCATCACGGTGGCATCTGCAAGCGCCCACATGAAAACAGCCCAGCCCGAGAAGTCCTTGCAGCTCCTTGCCAGGGCAACATGTGTGCTTATGTGTATAGCTCCCTTTATTCAAAGTCCTTGCCATGTGGAAACCACGCTGGGAAAGACAAACAGCAGCAATAAAGTCACCTGCAAACTATGTGAGGCTGCCCAGCGTGCCGCAACTGGGCACCTGCTCCATCATGCTGGGAGGCCCCTGGCGGCTGGTTGCGATGCAGACACATCACTCCCTTGTGTGCCACTGATTTGAGACTATCTACAGTATCCAGGCGGGCTGACTTTTGGTTTAACCCCGCACATTTGTCTGTAGGTGGCTGGTAGACTCCACACCTCACCCAGCATGTTCCTAACAGGAGGGGCATCAGCTGCTGAACAACGACCCTTGGGGTGTTGGGTAGGCTTGGTCTCCTCCGCCTGGGGGAGCCGGCCATCAGCAGAAGGGCGACGCGGGCGTGAAGCAGCGTGCCGGAGAGGAGTGGTGCCCCGTGTGCTCTCTCTCGGAGCATCGAGTTGGACTCTGCTGCCTTTGGTCGCTTCCCCTGGTTCTTTAGGAAGAGTCGTTCGGGCTGCAGGGATGGGGTGGGAGAAAAAGAGCATCACTGCTGGGTGCTGTGGGCATCTTCACACAGGCCCGGCTACATCCACTCTGTTGCTAATCCAGGGATTTGAATCCCCCATCTTGTCACTTTGAGAGCTTTATCCTGGCATAAAAGCGGCAGGAAGAGGTTGCCTATTTCAAAACCTCCTCCCTGGAGGTCTGCTCCATGCTGCTGGCAGCATTTCCCAGGTCAAGGGCAGGGCTGCATGGACAGGACGCGGATATGTATGCAGCCCTTGCCCTGGTTTGCTTTCCAGGCAGAAGCCAGGAGGCCACATTCCTGTTTTCCTGGCTGCCTCCACGCAGGCTGTTTGGCTACCGCCGTGGTTTGGCAGGAGGGTCCCGGTGGGAGGCGCATAGGCAGCCTGTCTGGGTGGTTGCAGGGGGCTGCCTGGGGAGACCCTGGAACATGCGCTCTCCGTCCCACCCGGCAGGCCACACGTGGCTTGCTTCTTACATCCCCAGCTCCTGGATTCAGGTGATCGGAAGAGAACCGAGCTCCCCTTGGGGAACAAACAAGCTGCTCGACCCCAGAGCCAGGGAGAAAGGTCTGAAAGCACGAGCTGAGCGCCTCTGACAGCGCAGCGGGCACAGGGCAAAGGAAACGTGCCCCAACGCTTAGATCCGTTATAGGTTTTAAGCCAGTTTTATGATGCAGGTGCGGGGACTAACTCTGTGCTGGGCTCTGGGGTTGGGTTCCCTCCAGGTGCCCATGCACACACGGACATCTCCCTCCCCTTTGATGAAGCAGCAAGTCTTTCCACTGCAGCCAGCTTTGAAGCATCTTTAGCTGCTGCCCCCGGGCCCTGAGCACAACTCGCTTGTGCCATCTGCCGGCAGCAAAATGTCTTTTCATAGCCAGGATCTAGGAAAAGCAAAGGCACAGGGCAGGTTCCAAGCACCTGCCAGGACCCATGTGTGTTTACACGTGTGCACATGTGATAAACACCCCAGCGCCTGGGCAGCGCACAGCTTGCAATTTTGCAAGCACACGTGTGTACGTTTGCACGCACCGGAGGCAACAGAGCTGGGCCGGGCGTTGCAGCTTTTCTCCCCATCCAAGCAGCGTGTGATGAACCCAATTCCTCTGAACTGGCTGCACGATAGAAAAAGGAAGGGAAAGAATCAGCTTTGGGGCTTTGCAGCACGGGCTGCTGCCGTACAGTGATAGGATATCCAGCCAAGGGGCTGGACAGCAGCACAGCCTTTCCATCCCACCCCACCAGCCTGGGGTGAATCATAGGAGGGAAATGGGAAATGCTTTGGTTTGCAAGCATTAATGACGCTATGTGGGGAATTTCTCCTCGCACAAGCGGGAAGGAACATGCTGTCCTTGGGCGCAGAAAAGACGCACGTGATGGGGAGGAGACACAATCAGACAGGGAGTCCAGGGGACGGACAGGACAGTAAGTTCCTCCGAGCTCTGCTAGGGAACAGCCAGCCCCGTGGTAGGGGCGTCACTGAGCAGAGGGGTTCGGAGCCCGGGAATCTAGTCTAAGTGTCCAGCTTTGCCTTGGGAGACAGAGGACCATCGCCGTGTCGGTCAGGGCAGCCCCAGCCCCGGTTCCCTGAAGGCTCCCGGGGAGCTGTCAGTGGCTGTGTGCTGTCTTCCCAGGCCTCGGAGGCTTTGCCAGGCGGAGATGACAAAGGAAGCGCATGGGGCGTACGTGCGGCCAGCTGTGCAGTGGGTCACCAGGGAACGTGTGGGCTAGAAATAGTCCATTTAAGATCAGAGAGTGTATTTTAGTCGCGGGGTCACCCCAGGGCTGTGGGAGAGAAGCAGCCTCGGGCTTCTTCATTCCACCGTCTTCCCAAACCAACGTCTCCTCGGGCAAGGTCCCCTCCATGCTCACGACCCATCCCGCTGTCAGTCGCCGCGTGCACGGGTGCTCGGGCTGTGTGCAGGGGTGGGAGGGGATGGGGGCATGGCACCCTCCAGCTTTCCCGCTCATCCAGCCTCCCGTCAGTTCTGCATCTCTATATATAGGATATTTATAGAGAGAGAAATAAACAGTTTTGCAAAAAAAAAGCACATGGAAACACACGCCGTGAGTAAGTGCAGCAGCATGAGAGACACGCGGCTTGACCTCACAGCCTGCTTACGCAACTGCTGGGCTTCTCCGTGACTCAGAGACCCATCGCGGCCCAGCCGCCGGGCGTGACGGCGAGTGTTGCCTGCCTCGTGTGTATTTAAATGGACCCGTGTTACAGTAATAGTGACAGTCATGCCTGAGTGGCGCTGGGGGCTGAGTTTCCATTGCACCCAGCACCTCTGAAAGGCCCCGTCTGTGTCATCTCTGCCCCAGGAAGGTATCGTTCGCCAGCACTAGGAGCGACTCGCACACGAGGTTTCTCCGTGACATCCCCCTAACACTAGAAATCCCTTTCCCCTCCGCTGGAGCAGGCCCTTCATTAAGAACGAGAGC
>JAGPOW010003447.1:32660162-32699854 GCA_030014935.1 Caiman crocodilus | reverse complement strand
TCTTTGTCGGGGAATATAAAGGTGGGATGAAACAAATCCAGGTGGAAAAATCTGGTGCATGCTGCCCTGCTCCTTCTTGCCGCTTAGCATGATAATTTCCTGAGAGAAGCAAGCAGGGCGACGGGGCCATCACTTGGGCTGCGTACCTCTGCGGTGTCTCTGCTCTGCCAGGAATGCACCCGTGGGGAGCAAGGCCAGGCAGTAAGGGCGGCTTAAACAACCGGGGAGAAGCGCGCTGTGGTTGCGTGCCAGGCGCAGGCCCCCGTCCGCCTCCGCCCCGCCATGCCCCACAGTCCTAAACACGGCTGTAAGAGGCCGATAGCAGGACAAAAACCAGAGCCCCTGGGCTCGGTGCAGAGCTTGCAGCCGTGCCGTGGTAGCGAGGCAAAGGGGCCTGGGGTACGGCACAATGATGGGAGGAGAGAGAGCAACACGGAGCCTGGTGCTGACGGTGGTGGGGGGAAAACACACAGGAGCAGACTCCTGATAAGCGACTGCTGATGTAGGGAGAGGGGCTGAAGGATTGCTGGCTTCATGGAATAATAGAGTTATGGAAAATGAGGGTTGAAGGGACCTCAGGAGTCACATCTACTCCACCCCCCTGCTCCAAGCAGGACCAGCCCCAGCTGCATCATCCCAGCCCAGGCTTTGTCTACCCGGGTCTTAAACAGCTCCAAGGATGGAGAGTCTACCACCGCTCTGGGTAACCTGTCCCAGTGCTTCACCACCCTCCTAGAGAGAAAGTTGTGCCTAATATCCAACCTCAACTTCCCTTGCTGCAGCTTGAGCCCATTGCTCCTTGTTCTGCCACCTGCCCCCACTGAGGCCAGCCCAGCTCCGTCCTTTTTGGATCTACCCTGCAGGGAGCCGAAGGCTGCTATCAAATCCCGCCTCAGTCTTTTCTTCTCCAGGCTAAATAAGCCCACTTCCCTCAGCCTTTCCTCACAAGTCATGTCCTCCAGCCCCTGAACCATTTCCATTGTCCTTTGTTGGACTTTCTCCAATTTGTCCACATCCTTTCTGTAGCGGGGGGCCAAAACTGGACGCAGGACTCCAGATGTGGCCTCCCCCGTGCACAATAGAGGGGAAGAATCACTTCCTTTCATTTGCTGGCAATGCTGCTACCGATGCAGCCCAGGATGCCGGTAGCCTCCTTGGCACCAAGGGCACACTGTTGCCTCCTATCCATCTTATTGTCCCCGGTCCCCCCAGGTCCTTTTCTGCAGAGCTGCTGCCCAGCCCGTCACCCCCAGCCTGTCCTGATGGACAGGACTGCTCTGTCCGAAGTGCAGGACTTCGCACTTGTCCTTGTTGAACTTAAGGAGATTCCTTTTGGCCCAATCCTCCAACTCGTCTAGTTCCCTCTGAATCCCAGCCCTACCCTCCACCGTATCTACTACTCCCCTCAGCTCGGTGCCACCTGCAACTTGCTGAGGGTGCGCTCTGCCATCTTCCAGGTTGATCATGAAGATATTGAACAAAACTGGCCCCAGGACTGACCCCTGGGGCACTCTACCTGATACCAGCCACCAACTAGACATCGAGTCATTGACCACTACTCTCTGAGCCTGATGATCCAGCCAATTTTCTATCTGCCTGGCATCCCCCATCCTAGACTCAGCTGCCCAGATACGTGTCTCCTGACCTCCTGGAGAACTGGAGGGTCGTCCGGTGGGGTCGTGTCTGTTCTTCATCCCTCCATGGTCAAGGCCATCGAGGCAGCTACCTCACTCCTCCTTGCGTTGGGCTGAGGCAGGCAAACTCCAGGGAAGCCCCGGCACTGGTGCATGGGTGTGCACGTGTGCAAACTTCAGGTTCATTGCTGGAGCAGTTTTGGTCCACGTGGGACATGAGACAGGGGTAAACCATCAGCCTGAGCTCTCATGAGGAACAGCATGTGGCTTTGACCTTAGGGACTCATCCAGGGGCCAGGCAGAGGACAACCGAGTCATTGCGTCTCTTATATAATGCTGAGAGGAGGCTGAGGAGGAATTTCCAGCCCTCCCCTCCCTGGACATTGGGCTAAGCCCTGTCTCATGCTCGAAGAATGCTGTGGCCCATGTGTGCTCCTCTCCTGCATTGCTATTTCCCTCTCCATGTCCCCTGCGTGGAAGCCCTATCTTCAGGGATTTACACCCAGAAACAGGTGCTCCTGCAAGACTTCCCGCAGCTTCCCGCAGCCCCCCTGCTGCAGAGGCAAACCTCCTGCTTTGCAGCCCCATGCAGCAAAGGGGGCTGCAGGCCAGGAGAGGGGTTTGTGGGTGCACCCCCCACCCCGCCCAAGGCATGCACAGCCTTGGGAGACTTTTTTTTTTTTAAAATATATATATATCTTTATTGCACATTATCTCATCTTAATACAGTATGTACGACACTGCAGAGACAATCAGCAGAGCAAACTCCCGTGCTGTGTGGCTTTATAGGGAAAATCAGCTCGTGCTACTTCATTCCACTTTGGGGAAGGAAAGGCAGAGCTCTTGGGGGACCCCAAGCCAGGTCTCTTGCCCCTCAGGTCTGGTGTAAGAACATAGGAAGTGCCGTGGGTTGGCTCAGACCCTCGGTCCGCTGCCCCAGCACCCTGGCTTGCAGTGGCCACGAGTGGATGCCGAGGGGGAAGGTGAGCAGGACCTATCCAGAGTCTCCCACTCCCTGCTCCTCTCTCGCTGCAGCTTCCAGAGGTTTAGGAAGCTCTGGTCCGGAGTTTGCCCCCCTGTCAACCAGACGCAGCACCTGCCGATGGGTCTTTCCTCCAAGGATTTGCCCGGCTCCCCTTTGGAAGGGGTTAAATGATCAGCTTCTTGCAGCAACGAGCTCTGCACACTAATGCTCCGCTGTCTGCAAAAGCGTTGCCTCTGGACAGTGTTAAACCTACGATGTAATAGTTTCAGTTTATGTCCGCTAGCTTCAGGGCTATGAGAGACTGTACAGAATCAATCCTTATCGATTTTTCTGTCCTGTTTAATATTTCCTAAACGCCTAACATGGCCCGGCTTCAAGCACCTCTTTCCTAAGCTGAACAGTCCAAGCCTGTTTAGTCCCATCTCCCTGGAAGCCCCCTCCATCCCTGATTCAAACCCTGCAAGCAGCAAGCCCCAGGTTTTTGTGCTCTCATCCAGCCGCATCCAAACCCTGCTCCGGGTACTGCTCTCTGTACCTGGAGCATGAGCTGAGATCTCTGCAGGGAAAGATGGAGCGAAGGCTGCCAGCAAAAAATAGGAGGCTCCCAGGACCCCCGTCTGCTGCTCTGCCCTCTCGAAGGGCAGCCACGGCATTTTGGTGCAAAGGGAGGTTATTTCTCTGTTCGATAGCAGCCGTCAAGATTTGTGCTTGTCTGGAGGAGGAATTCATTTTGCTGGGGGCTGTTGACCAGGGCACCTGCAGCTGCGTCTGCCTTGAACGGGAGCCGCGCTGCTCCTTTGAGAACCGAGCCCGTGGGTCTTTGCAGCGCGGTCCCTGACGGTGCATTTTCTCTGCATCTCTTTTCAGGTTTCCTGCCTTTCTCCCCGGCGCCAGGCTGGTCCCCTGACGTAACTCACCCACGCCTTCCAGTCGAAGCAAACATCCAAGCTGCTTCAAGCCTGCGTTTGCCTTAATTATACATCTGCACGCCTATGCCGAACAAGAGCTAGGCCCAGGGAGGGGGCAAACTCACCTGCCCAGTACACCAGCGCTGACACGCGTGACACAAGTGCCAGGACAAGCCCTCCCGGGGTGGGCCCAGGCACAAGGAACGTTATTTGCCTCTCGTTATCCAGGACAAAGTGGCGTCCAGCTCAGCAGGGGCCGGCTGCACATCGGAGGAGGTCTGCGCTCTCCGCGCCAGCTGCAGCGCAGTGAGGACCCGGCTCCAAAACTAACTGAAGGCAAAAGGAGTCTTTTTTCCATTAGCTTCAGCGGGCTCCGTATCAAGCCATTATAGTTCAATTAACTGTGAAAGAAGAGCCTGAAAAGAGAGGAGAGGGTGGGCAACTGTGTCTGGGAGCGGAGGGGGGGTGTTTTGAACCCTGCAGGCTCCACAGAGTCTTAATTGACTCCAGCTGTGGGTTTGGAAGGAGGCCCCCAGCCTAATGGGATGAGAGGGGAGGGCTGGGGGAAGGAAAATGGCTGTGGATGAGGCAAGGGAAGAATACGGCTGGCGGCAAGCCTGGCCCTCTGCGCAGGGAGGACTTCGCAATGCTCCTCTGCTGGAAGAATGCAATCCCTTATCCCTTTTCACCCTCTGCCTCTGGAAACAGATGTTGCTGCCCACCCTGCCCACGAGCCACGGCTCCGAAAAAGATAGAGCTGAGCTGTGCTGGCCCCGGAAAACACGCTGACTTTCGGCGCCCCTGCCCCTCACCCCTAGCAGCCCAGCTCCCACGAACGCTCTCCGTCCAGACCTGCCCTGGCCACCCCCCCACTCCTATCGTAGCCCCCCACGTTTGCTCTGCAAACGCACCGCAACCCCGACCAACTTCCTGCTGGGTAAAGCCGTCCCACCACAAGCCTGGATCCCGAAGGGCAACGGTCCACGTCCAAGAACGAGTTGTTTTGCACGCCTGGGCTGTTTTGATAACCTACAGCCCAGTTCCGCCTGGAGAGGCAGGAGGAAGGGGCTCCCGGTCCATCCGCAGCTCTTGAAGGCCTGGGGTCCCCGCAGCAGGGATCGGGCAGGAGGGGATGGACCTGGTCCGCAGGAAGGTGGAGGCTCCTCCAGGGAGCAGGGTGGAAGGGGTCTCAGCCGCAGCACGTTCAGGGGGAGCAAAGCAGGGGGCTAAATATAGGAAAACAGGAAGCACAGTATTTTAGGAGAGGTCTCTTGGCGTTCCCAGCACGGGGCGGCTGGATGATGGAAAGCAATGTCCGAGGTGGGGGAAACGGGCCTGCTCGTCCCCCCGGGACGGCCGTGTGTTTCCTGCCAGCCCGTCCCCTGGGGATACGCGTGCAGCCTGCGTGTGGTCTCGGGATAATCATGCATTTCCTGAGTACACAAGCGTTTCCCGGGCAGGGTGTGCTGCGCTGGGATCCCCGGGGGCAGATGTGTCTCTGGAGCTCCCCTTCTCCCTGCACTGCGAATGTCCTCTCCTGTCCTCCTCCCTCGCTCGCTCCAAGGGCCTTATGGCGAAGGGCAAGCAAAACTCAAGGGCATCCGAACCCCACGCCTCTGGACCGGGCGTATTTAAACCAGCGGGTCCTGACGATCTCCACCCCAGGGTGCTGAGGGAGCTAGCAGAGATCATTGTGGGACCCCTGGCACGGCTTTACGAGCACTCGTGGTGCTCTGGTGTGGTGCCAGAGGACTGGAAAAGGTCAATGCGGTCCCCATTTTCAAAGAAGGGAGGAAGGAGGAACCGGGAAACTATAGGCCAGTTAGTCTTACCTCGGTCCTGGAGAGAGTTATCCTGGCGCACGTCCACGTGGGACCGGCAGGGGAGATCATGCTTGGGGCAACCAACACGGGTTCATTCGAGGCAGGTCCTGTGAGACCGACCCAGTGGCCTTCTACGACCAGGGCACAAAATCCTTGGATGCAGGTGTCGTGGTGGACGTAGCCTTTCTGGGCTTTAGGAAGGCGTTTGACACTGGCTCTCACCCCATTCTCATTAAAAAAGTAGGAGACTGTGGCATCGACACCTACACGGTCAGACGTGTCGCTAACTGGCGGGAGGGTCGCACCCAGAGATGGTGCTGGACGGGTCTTACTCACCCTGGAGGGATGTGGGCAGTGAGGTCCCCCAGGGCTCGGTCCTCGGGCCCGCGCTGTTCAACATCTTCATCAGCGACTTGGACGAGGGGGTGAAAAGCACCCTGTTCAAATTTGCAGATGACACTAAGATGTGGGGGGAAGTGGGCACGCTAGAAGGGAGGGACAGGCTGCAATCGGACCTGGACAGGTGACAGGGGTGGGCGGATGGGAACAGGATGGGTTTCAACACTGACCAGTGCAAGGTGCTGCACCTGGGGGGGAAGAGCCAGCAGCAGACCTACAGGCTGGGGAGCGCCCTTCTTGCCAGGGCAGAGGCAGAACAGGATCTTGGAGTCATTAGTGATGCCAAAATGAACATGGGCCGACAGTGTGGGGACGCAGTCAGGAAAGCCAACCGCACCTTGTTGTGCATCCACAGATGTATCTCGAGCAGGTCCCAGGAGGTGATCCTTCCCCTCTATGCCACACTGGTCAGGCCCCAGCTGGAGTACTGCGTCCAGTTCTGGGCACTGCACGTCAGGAGGGATGTGGACAGCATGGAGAGGGGCCAGAGGAGGTCACCCGCATGGTCAGGGGGCAGCAGGGCAGGCTCTACGAGGAGAGGCGATGGGACCTGAACCTGTTCTGCCTCCACAAGAGAAGGCTGAGGGGGATCTGGTGACCTGTTACAAACTAGTCCAGGGGACCAGCAGGTATTGGAGAGTCCCTGTTCCCCCGAGCACTCCCAGGAGTGACTAGAAATACTTGTCACAAGCTGGCGGAGGGTAGATTCAGACTAGACATCAGGAGGCGCGACTTCACTGTCAGGGCGGCCAGGATCTGGAACCAACTTCCAAGAGAAGTGGAGCTGGCTCCTGTCCTGGGGGTCTTTAAGAGGAGGTTAGATGAACACCTTGCTGGGGTCGTTTGACCCCAGCGCTCTTTCCTGCCAGGGCAGGGGTCGGACTTGATGATCTGCTCAGGTCCCTTCCGACCCGACCAACTATGAAACTATAAATAATAAAAATGTCCTCTCCTGTCCTCCCTTCCCCTGCCCCGGCCCTCCGGATCCAAACCCTATTAGCTCTTCCCCTAATTGATTCTGCTGATGTTTTCTGGAGGATAATTGTTTCCTCTGCATGGAGAGAATTCAGCTTCCTCCCTCTCGGCTGTAGCTGGGCCTCCATCACCAACTTTCCCTTCTGTGCAGAGCATGGCTTTCCATGCCCCTGCCCAGCCCTGATGGCCCCAGAGAGGCGCCTACCAGGACCCCCCCCACCAACAATAACACCATAAAAAGCAGCATCTGCTGCTTAATGCACCAGGACCGCTTCCAGATGCATCAGGACCCCGTACTCCGTTTGCCCACCCTTCTAACACCTGTTGGCATAAAACCCCGTGGAGGACTGCATGCCCTCAGCCTGTTCCCCCTGCCCCTGTGCCACTGGCAGTGGTGACAGTGCCAGACACCAGTTCACTCAACGGCAGGGCAACATCTGCTGGTACCCAGAAAACCAAACCGGGCAGCCTTCCCATGTATTACCACCCAGAGCTTGCAGCTCGCCTGCCTCCGTCTCCCTCCTCCCCTTGCCCAGGCCACCCCAGAGAGCTGTTATCACAATATAATCCCTTTGCAATGACCACAGATGATCTGGGGTTGAGGACATTGCTAGAATAACTCAGCCAAACCCAGCGCTACCCGAATAGCTTTGCAAGGCAGGAGGCTGGATCCCGTCTCCCCGAGACCACTGCGCCTCTCCAGGGGCACGGGGACCGAGCACCCCGAAAGCTGAGGTCCCAACCTCAATACGGCCTGCTGGCGTGCTAAGCGAATCCCCGTTTGTCTTTGCTGCAGTGGGGTGAGCCCCGTGCTGGCCAGGAGGGGAGAGCTCCAATATTGCAGCAGCATGGAGCAGAGGTGCTAGCATCAGGGTGCCAGGAGAGCCCGACTCCTCCCCTCCCTTCACCTTGCATAGCATTCACATGGCCAGAGTGTGTTGCACTACCGGAAACACCCCGGCCCCAACCTCCCTTCCAGTCGGCTGGGAAACACTGCTCACACATCACCTTTCTCCCAATTACGTCGCTGAATCTCCCCGGGCCCCTTCCAGCACAAGGAACAGGATGCAGTCAGAGATAACAACCTCCTCCTACATCTCCCCAACCTCTCTCCACATCAAAGCCTGACTCATCAGATCCCATGGTCCTGTGCTTTGACGGCAGCTCATGTTTAACTCTCACGATGCAAACAAGACGCTGCAGCGAGCCGCAGAGCGCTGGGCTCGGTCCAACGAGGCTGCGGTCCTCAGAAAAGTTACAAGAGCCGAACCACAAGCACGTTCTACCTGCGTCCCAAGCGTGAGAGAATAACCCCCCGCCGTACAACAGGAGCAGGTGGTCTTCACGCAGCCGCTTCCTCTGCTTTTGCGGGGGTTTTGGTCTCCCTTGTTCGTTGCTATTGCCTGCTGCCGCTATTACCCTTCTACAGCAGATCTATCTATGCACCTGGCTGGTGTCATGGGCTGGGAATGAGAGGAGACCCTGACCTGAGACAGAACCACACACAGGACAACAGTTCAGCATAGCCAAGGTGTGCAGATAACAGTAGTGGTGAAGTCACAGGCTCGTAGAAAAGGAGGGGTGAAGGGACCTCAGGAGGTCACGACTAGTGCAACCCCCTGCTCCAAGCAGGACCAGCCCCAACTACATCATCCCGGACAAGGCTTTTTCTACCCGGGTCTTAAAAACCTCCGTGAACAGAGATTTCACGGCTTCTCTGGGTGACCTGTTTCAGTGCTTTGCTACCCTCCTAGTGAGAAAATTTTTTCCCTAATATCCAACCTCATCTTCCCTTGCTGCAACTTGAGCCCATTGCTCCTCATCCTGTCGAAATCAGCATAGGAAGGCGAAATGGGATCTGAAATACTCCAGTATTTCAAGGCCCCCAACAATACCCACGGCGCAGACAGAACTGAGCGACCCCGTGCGTGTAGGATAAATCTGAGTTTATTGACTGCAGCTTGGTCCAAAAACACAGCTTACTCACAGAGTCTGTTGCCGCCTGCGCTATACGTGTATTCACACTGCATATTCCCTACATGCATTGCCTACAGGCTGCTTTTTTCATGAATTGTGTCTTTCCTGTCTGTCCCAAGGTGCAGCCTTGGGACGTTTATATCAAGGCCTGGGTTTCAGTGCAAGGCTGATGCCAGTGACTCCGGAGCACAGCTTGGGCGATGTCTGTGCAAGCTTCCTAAATGCTGCTTTACTAGGCCCAGCACCCAACCCCAAGGACCACAGCAGAGCTCGGCTGAGCCCTGCCATGCTCCCACAGCTCCGCCATAGCACCCAGACTCGACCCAGCGCTCTTGGCCTTTCCACAGCAGCAGATGCAGATGGTAGTGTCCGAATCCCAGGTTTTCTGCTGTGTTAAATACCCCCTGATCACTAGGCTGACAGCACCAAACCCAATACAGCTGTGCTGGAAAGGGGATGTAGCCAGGCCCCCTCACAGGAGAAAGGGGAGCATGTTGCAGTGCTAATCCATGCACCCTTCAGCCCTCTCATTCCTGCCTGCCTGGTTCAGAAAGGCTTTGACAGGTCTCAGGACCCATTAGAGAAGAGGTTAGAAGAAGATGAGTCCTAGCTTTGCATCAGCAGCCTGTATCCAGTGGGTTTAAGTCCAGACCCACCACTGAGTATTGAGAGACCCCCACCTCCTGGGTATCCCTCACCCCAGCCTCCTCTTTCTCCGCTTGCAGTATCCTCTTAACTATGTCCTCACTGTCCTGCGGCAGCTGGCAGCAGAAGCAACTAGTGGGGGCCTGTCTGGCTTAGCCTGTTCGTGGTAGACATGGTCTTTGACCAACAGAGACCAGATCTGAAGCTAGGATGGCCTGATGGAGACTCGAAGTTTTCATCCTCCTGTGATGGCGGGAGCCCACGTGTGGGCAGTCCTGTTTGTTCCCAGCTCCCCAGGGTCCACCCAAATGCCATCACAATTTAGTGGCCATCTCTGCAGAGGGGTCAGGGGATGAATGGACTGAGTGGACTGAGCAGGATTCCCAGTCCTATAGAGGCAAGGTCCCTCTTGGACTGGGGGAAGGTGCTTTGGGTTAACAAACAGATCCATGCTCCGTGCAGCTCCCCCATGCACTGACCTGTCCTTTCACAGAGATGCCAACCTCCCCCTTGCCTTTAAAAAATACATTAGGGCGGCATAACAAGGCCCATAAGGGAGGGATTAGGAGCTGCCAGGAGAAGAGGCTTTGTCACAAGAGCCTCCTGCCAAAGGGCTGTCGAGATCCATCAGCTGAAACCAAACACTCCAGCACATTTCCTTTACAAGGACAAGCTATTTCTGTCGTAAAACAAGCCTGACGCCAGCCACATTTCTGCAGCACAGCTGGGCAACATGTGTGTCCTGGGCTAATGGTGCTAATACAGGCCCAGAGCTTTGCAGAACTGGAAAAAAAAGCCTCCCTGCTTGAGACCTTCCTTACAGTGGACTCAACAAGCACGACTCCCCTGAATACATCCCTTTGGCCAAACTCCATTTCCCCTCTTGGTTTCTTTCCAAGCTTGGCCTAATTTGGTCTGGGGAAATTCAAGGCACGCTGATGGGATCACCCAGCCACGAGGAGCCAGGCCTCACGGCGAAGGAGAGTGCCACGGAGCAGATTCGTGGAGCCAGTCTCGCATTCAAAGTGAGCCCGTCTGGAACCCGTTGGTACAGATCTGTTCCTGGAAGTCAAGCACTTCCCTTCGGGCTCCGGGCTTCACAGCTCTCTGTCGGCTCTGCTGAGCTTGCTGGGCGAATGCCAAGCAGTCGTTATGGGAGGAGTGCATGAGATGAAGCCCGAACACGAATGCTCTGCGCCATGTGAAGGGAGCTGCTTTATGGATGCCTCCCCCTTGCAGGCTCCAGAAACAGCTCCGGGCCCGGGCGCTACACGTGATGGACATGCTCTCTAGGCTGCATCGTGGTGACTAACATGCTTCTGGTCCCACGAGCACAGCCCTGTGTGTCCCTGGCATGGCTTGGCTGCTCCTCTGGTCCCCATCACTCCCTGGCGCTCCCTCATGTTGGAGTCAGCTTGGTGAACCATCTCCCTTCTTCCATGGACCTATCCAGCATGGCCCAAGGGAGGCTGCCCCTGCCCGGGGCTCTGTTCTCACACCGCCCCGTTGCGTATCGGGTGAGTCCGCATCCTGTAGATGATGACAGCTGTGGCCGGGCACAGGACCAGGGACATCATGATGATGATGGTGGCCAGGATGATCAGGACAATGGCCCAGATGTCCAGGATGTGTTTGGGGATGCCCATAGTGTCGGAGCCATTCAGTTCTTCCATCCTCCCCCTCTCCTTGCTGCAACAGAGAGAGGGAAAGTTAGTGACAATGCAGGGCACAAAGCAGTGTGGCTCCAAAATCATCCTAGGGCTCCATGCAGAGCTGCAGCTCCCTGCATGCCAGGGCCACTCCACAGTGTCCCAACCCCAAATCACCTTAGCCCACCTCTCTCAGCCCTTCCCCTCATCCTTTCCCCTCTCCATCTTCCTTATTCCAGCTTACCACCTTCACATCATTCCTCCCTGTCGTTCCCTTATCTTCCCCCATCCCTGGTGATGGAGTTGTTAGCTATATTTTCCCCCTTTTGCAGGTTCACAGACTTTGTCTTCATGACCCTATCGGCCTTTCCAAACCTACCCCGAAATAAAAACTGCCTTGTGCCGGTTTTACACATCCTATTAACACCTCAGCCCCTTCTCTGCTGTGTGCTCTGCTGTCTTGATCACCTCTAGTAAGATGAAAGAGCAGTTACTAACAGGATAAATGAGCTTTGGGGGGTGATTTTCAAAGCCCAGCCCCCTTGCCGAGAGCTGCTTCCTGCTGCTAGTCTACACATCTTTTAGGTTTTTTTATCTTAAATTTAAAATTTTGGAAACACGCAATCCTACAAGAGCTCCTCGGCATGCTCTGTGGGGTGTACTTCATTGGTGAATACCTGTATTTTGCAAGGGGCTGCAATTCTCTGCAAGGAAGAGGTGGCAAAACCTTCAACTCGCACACTCAGAATTTCCAGTGCAGAAAAAGCTGAGGCTGGCACACGCAGAAAGGAGCTGGGATCCAGAAGTGCTGCCTCCATCACTACCACTGACTCATGCTGGATAAGCCAGTGACTTGACATACATATACACCCACATTTACAATCTGCAAAGCAGCCCTTGCCAAGCCGCTGTGCAGAAACTCCGCATCTGTCAAGTGCTTGGAGAAGCTCATAAAAAAGCTCTTAATTTACTATGTGACCTGACGAGGTCAGAGCCCAGTCGTTCCAGCCAGGCGCGTGGCAATAGGCAAGTGCCTGGGAGGAGAAGTCTAAAGCCAGCAAAGAAATCGAGGTTTGATTGCCAGGGAGGAAGGGGGTTAAGGACCCTACAAGAGTGAGACGCCCAGCTCCCACTGGATTTTGGTGACTTTTGGGTTCTATGAGCAATTTGGGGAATCCCAGCCTCAAAGCTCCTGGCTCAGACTGCCAGCGCAGGCGTCTGTGTTCACTGAGGATTTCCCCAGGATGCCTGGCGTTAGGGATGGGACCGGCCAACGCCCTTTCTCTGGGCTGTTTCCTTGCTCCTCCAGTGGGTTCTGGCAACACCGGGATGCGCGATTCGTGCCGTGGCATCTTCCAGCGGATTCGGGTGCCTGGAGGCGTCTCTCCTCCCTGGTTTCCTGAGTCACGGACTTAATAGTTTAATAAACAGCAGCACTTTGAATGACACCATCAGGCAGGACTCCATGCTCTGATCTCTCTGGCCTTTCATGCACACCCACACTGCTCTGTTCATCTTTCCCTCTCAACTCTACGGTGTGAGTTGTCAGAGCCGTCAAGCTCTCGGCTTGTGAGAGCTGAGATCAGGACCCTGCTCATATCCTGTTTTCAGCAAGTTAGTGGAATTGGATGTTATCTGCGAAGATAAGACACACCACCACGCCGACACGTCTCGCTGGATGTTAATGCCTGCACGTCGCAACAGCCCTGGCAAATGCTGAAAGCAGAAATACATCAGGCAAACCTGCTAGAGGTGGCTAAGGAGAGTGGCTGAAGTCCTCCAAATGGGTTCAGCATCTATTACCTAGGCTTGCTCAAGTATGCCCACAGGCGCTGCAATCCCACCTCAGACTGCAGGGCAGACGGGGCCTGCGAGGAGGCTGGGCACGAGGGGCAGTCAAAGAAGAGCCAGGAGCAGCTCAGCATGTTAAAATGGCATGGGGCTCACTGCAGAGTCACTGGTGCCCCATCACTGCCCATCTGCTCCCTCTTACCCACAGGAGAAGCTGCCCGGGTTAGCTTCTATGTACCACAGGGTAAGAAAGGACGGATGGACGGTGACCTTGCAGCAGCTGCTCCATGGCAAAGTGCCCGCAGCGGCAATGTCCATAGGCTTTGTGTGCCCAGAACAAACCACGCTCCGGAGACCTGCTGGGAGAGGGAGCATGGAGCGAAGCAGGACTTCGTCTTTCTGCAGAACAAAGGGCCTTGCTTTTATCAGCGCCCCGCGGACGGGTGAGCGGGGCCGGATACACTCCGGGCACACCCACACCTGCGGCTGAAAGCCATGCCCGGGAGGGAGAACCAGCCACAACCGGGTACGAGTGACACGGTCCCACGTCATTGCACGACAAGGCGAGGCTCTTGGTATCTCCGGCAGGCCTGGGCTTGTTTCAGGGCAGGAATTCCCCGGCAGGCTGACAGGGAAGGTGTGAGCGGCTTTGGGAGCCTCTCATGCCCGGAGCCGAGGGGCGATGGGGACCCTGCGACGCATGCTGGCAGAAGCAGCCCCGTGCGGAGAACCCACGTCTGGGTGAGACACAAGAAAGGTCTTGCCGTGGTGGGTCCAGCTCATGCCGAGGTGCCGTTCTTCCTTTCTTTACCCATAAGGTTGCTGATTTCCTCTCCGGGGGATTTCGTGCCCCTTTAGAAATGCTGCTCCTGCGCCCGGACAGGGATGCCTGGGCTCCACCTAACTCAGCACTGAGATCTGCTTTGGATCTCGCCTGATGCCAGTGCTACAAGTTGGGCAGCTGCTAGGGAGGCAGCAGGCTGGGGCTATTCTGCCCCGTGCTCCAACAGGATCCCAGATGCTTTCCAGAGCCCCGCTCCTTGGCAGCACTGTGACCCGTGTCTGAGGCTGCTGGCACCGACGCTATAACAAAAACCCTGCTGATGCCTGTGGGGCCGTGTCACTGCGGGCGTTTCTCTGGAAGCCCTTGCATGACGCAAGGGCTCCCACATTCAGGGTTCGTGGGGCCAAGAGGTCAAGCCTCCAGGGCTCTGGAGGCAAGCGTTGCAATCTCGACTCGTGCCAGGTAAAACACTAATTAACAGGCTTGATGACGGCACTGACGCAGCTCTGGTTTGGACACGTTATCCCTCGGGGCGCTGCTGCGGGGCCTGTCCCTGGGATGCTCAGGAGCCTCGGTGTCAGGTCCCCAGCTTGTTCCCAACAAAGGGAATCCGGGCTCACAGCCCCAGCGGGGCACGAAGGAGATCCTGGCTCCGACCAGCCCCTTGCTTTCCTGGGCTCCCATCATTTGATGTGTCAGCAAGGAGGAAGCTGTCAGCATGTAGCAACAGCTGGCAGGGATGCCATGGGTTGCAACGGTTACAGCTTTCAATGCTCAAGCATCGGCATCTTCCTCTTTTTCCTCCCACCCAGTGACCGGATCCTGCCTCTGCGTTGGCAGGTGCAGGCGCACCAGGGAATCCTCCATCCCTGGAAAAAAGCTGCAGGGCACCCTGCCTCGGCCTGCCCTGCCCCACCAGTCAGCAATCGCCCAGGTGAAGCTGGAAGGGACTGAAATACAGGTTTGGTGCACCTGAGGAACCGGCCAGCCCCTGCTGCTCCCTGGGGCACCTTCACGTAGGCTGCTCCAGTACGCAATGCCTCTGGTCCTAAAACGCAGCTTGGCCATGAATTGTCTCCATTTCCACTCTGCGGTGGCATCTCATGCACTGCAATGTGCTCAGCCTTCCTCCAGCTTCAGCTCCGCCGTCAGCCCTCCTCCCTCGCAGATCTCACCCAGAGCTTTTTGCATCCCGCTGGCTAGAAATCAGCCCTTTGCCTAGCCGCTGCGGCGGGTCAGAGCATAGGCACGGATCCGCCAGGTGCAGAGCTCGCCCAGCGCTGGGCTCAGCTCATGCAAACGGCTTCACAGGATTTGGCCCTGGGCTGGTAACTGCAAGGCAGGGGGTGAAGTGCCTTGTCTCCCTGCTAAGGTGCCTGTGTTCAGCTAGGAGCCAAGGTACAGTCGCCAGGCTCCACAATCCCACCCTGGCTCAGGGAGAAGAAGGAGCAAGGTCTCCTATTCTCAGCCACCATGCCTAGCTCTCAGTCAAAGGGAGAGGGGGTTCAAGGTGCACCCACCTCCGATTCCTTGAGCAAAGTTTCCCTCGCCCTGGATAACACCCAAGGCTGCTGGCTGAACCCTGGAGCTGGTCCACGAGTGCGTGCATGGACACACCTCAGGCATGTGCCAAGACTTTTCTACCCAGAGAGGCTTTTTTTTCCCATGCTTCCCTTTCTTGAAAAAGCTGTGGTTTGGTGACACAACTCTGACAAGGCCTGGCTGCCTTACACCTCTGCAGTCATGCTCCCTGCCCCAGCCCTAAGCCACAAACCAGCCTATTTTCCCATCCTTTCTGCTCTCAGGGAGACCCAACGTTCCCAATAGGCTTGTCTCTGTAACCGCCCTGGACATTGCTGGCTGCACAGTTGCAAGAAGACTCCTCTCCCTTTTTCCACCCTTTCAACTCCAAACGTTGCCACTGAACCTCCCGTTTCCGTCACATCTAAATGCAGACGCACGCACCGTCATGCCACAGAGGGGGCGTAGAGGAGGGGAGGGGAGTCTCCAAGTGATCTGTGCATACCCAGTTTCACTGCTGGTTGCTCAAAGAGCAGACAGACACGTAGCCGCCAGGTGCTAATTGCCAGTTATTTGTCTGCCCTGCTCCGCTGCACACCAGGGATAGCAAGCAGAGTCCCAAATACCAGTCCCGTATGGTAGCCACCCCATGCCAGCCCCACCAGGGAAACACGGAGCTGCGTGCTCTAGAAAGCTGTGGGAAACGCACCTACCCCCAAGAGACCAAAGACTTGATCCTGGTCCCGCTTTGGTTGGCAGGAATGAAGACTCTCCCCAGTGAAGTCAGTGCCGTTAGGGCAGCGAGCGCACAGGACCCGGCCGAGGGAGGTTACCGCTAATCCAGAGCTGCCGTCCCTTCACTTTTAACCATTCAGATGCAAGGGTCTTTCAGAGACGGCTCGGGAATATATTACTCCCTGTCCCTGACGCCTGGGGGTCTGACCTGGGAACAGGTAGCCCGGCAGCGTGGAAGGGCCACAACAACCCCCGCTGCTTTTCACATCAGAAGAAGGGAAAGGAGCCAGGAAAGGGACAAGATGTGAAGCCAAATCCAGAGAAGCTGAGAAATGGGGAAGAAATGGAAAGAAGGAAACAGAGTCACAGGCAGCCCCTCACTGTGAGCGACTGAAACCAGGAGCCGTGGCACGTATGCAGGCGCTCGCACGCACATGCTTTCTCTTTCAAGCCTGAGACTTTTTCCCCCCCCAAGGCAGAACTTTTGTCCACCCAAGCACTCGGTCAGGCTGAAAAACAGTGAAACAAAGCAGTGTTTAATGCAGGTCCCCCTGCGCCGGGGAGGGGGGAATGGAAACTCGCATCCAAACCCACCTTTGTCCCAAGACAGCCTGTCGGAAGAGCACGCCACTGCTCTGCCTATGAAGCCAGCGCTTCGGAGTTACCTGCCAGAGTCCCGGGGGCTGATCCGAAGCTGAAGCAAGACCCAGGGACTTCCTAGGAAGGAAAGAGCGGTGGGGAGCGGCTGTCCAGGCGGAGGGCAGACAACTTTCTGAGCGGTGCTGAAGTCGCAGCACGCTGGCTCCCAGTCCTGTGCAGAGGAAAGGGAGGCTGGACCAGCCCTTTTAACTCCACCCTTCTGCCTGCAAGCCGTGTAGCTCTGTGTCTGTGCGTGTTTGCGTTTTCTTCGGTGAGCGAGCTGCCGTCCGCAGCGCTGAGCCTCTCTTTCCGGGACCCAGCCCCAAGGGAGAAGGAACATGCAGGCATGTTGCATTGCGGCTGCCTGGTTCGCTCCCAAGTTCGTCTCGGTCGGGTCCCGCACCCCGCACTGGCCATGGCGAGCGGCAAGAGGGAGTGCCACTGCGTTCAGGGCTGGGGCAAAGCCCAGGACTGCCAGGGCTAGGGGGCAAGTGGAGCAAATGAGACGAAGCGACCCAGGGTGGAAAAGCCGCAAATGCCCCGCGCTGGGAGTCCTTTGCTTTCCTTTGCTAATGTAAAATAAAAGGAGCCCTTGAAAGCATCGCACCCACCCAAGAGAGGGCTGGACCCACCCCGTGGCTTTTCCCAGTGGAGATGATGCCCGGGAACCACCTCCCATGCCAGGAGCAGCGTGGCCACATCTCTGAGCACCTCGAGTGGGGCGGTTCGCACAGCCGGGTGACGGTGCCCCTTAGCCCATCCCCACACCACTGAGCCCAGACACGGTGCTGTGTGGACGTGGCTCCTGGTAGGGGACACTTCTGCCATGCGGGCAGGCTGCCAGCTGAGCCGCGTGGTCAGAAATCAGGACTCAGGCCCCCTCCGCTTTTCCAGAACCGTGACGTTGGAGGAATTAAAAGATGACATTGGGGTCTTTCTTCTTTGCCAACTGCTTCCTGAACCTTAAATCATGTTCACATTCGTCTCTTTTTTGTTTTCTGACCTGACCTCCTGCCACCGGGCTGGTAGGAGGTCAGGCATCCTGCAAGGCCAGCCTCAATGACCCCGGGGCTGGCAGCGCTGGATCAGCCCCGACAACGCGCAGCGCTCCGGGGCCTCTTTGTTTTGCTAAGATTTGATGGAAGGCCTCTCCGAGGAAGCCGGAGATCTGGACAGATTGTACCGAGGGGCCTGTTTTCCTCCCGATGGAATATTCCACGGAGGCCGGGCAGGTCTTCTCGGAATATTCCACTGCGCCGGCTGATGCAAAGGCCTGGGAAAGGGAACAGCGACTTCCCCCAACCTCAGCAAACCGGAGGAGCCGGCATCTATTTTTTTGCAGCCAACTCCCGCTCCGGCTAAGCCACGAGGCATTGGAGCAGGACAGCAGCCTACAACAGCGAGAGCTCACAGGCTGCAAGGAGGGAGAGGAGTTCGTCGAGGTGGTCTATGGAGAAATAAGTAGGGATTGTAGTTAAGCAAGGGAAAACTTTGCAATTTAGGAAAGGCATTCATTCTGGATTAAAATTAGGACGCCGCCATATGTAAAATGGAGAATAAATCTGCATCCGCAGGGGATGGAGCCACTTCGTGAGGCTATCCCCTCTCTGGCACCTCAGGCCCAGATGTCACAAGAGCCAGCAAGGGTTCAAGGAAAGGCGCGTTTTGCTGCCATCCGCATTTAGAAGGAGCAGAGAGCAGAATTCAGCGGACGTGCTGCCAGCCTTAACGCTCCATCCATCCCGAATATTACCCCGCAGGGAGCTGAAGGGCCTAGCAAATTGCAGCTGTTTGATTCGCATGAAAATCCTTTTTGTTCTTTAAATGCATCTGGCGTCTGCTTGCAAAAGGGAAATAAATGCTCCAGGCTAAACCCAGCACTCGTGGAAGCAGGTGTTTTAGTCTCTCTTGCTGCAAAGAGGCTCTTTGAAGCACCTCAGACACCAGCCTTCGTATCTGAGAACCTCCTTGCAGCGCGTTCGGCCCCTTCCGGCAGTGTCCCGTGCGGTTTGTTCTCTCATCTTCTCCTCCATCTGGTCACTGAATGGTTTGGCTGAGTTGTGGTTGCTGGGTAGGTATTTTTGCAGCAGAGGTGTTAAACCCACCCGTTGCTCTGCACTTGGGCTGGATGCTTGCAAGTGAAGTCTGCAATGACGGCAGCGTCTTGAGAGAGTTCACATCCCAGTCTGGGATCAGTCCTGTCTGCTTCCCGGGTTGTTACAGCATCCCACAGGGAGTGCAGAAAGGCTCTGATCCTTGGGAGCGAAAGGGATAGGGAAGGAAAATTGCCACCCATGCCAAGCTAGGAAAGGATTCTGGGGAAGGAAAGGAGGCAAGAGTAGACAAAAATGTGGCACAGGGTGACTGGAACCTCACTGCGTGCCTGAGTGACAAGAGCCAGGTGAAAGCACCACCTCCTGCCACACGCCTGGATGTCTAGAGAGCGGGCAGAGAATAGGCAGAGACCTGGAGACGGTCTGCTCCTCCAGTACGACTCGCCCAAGCCTGCGAGACTCTGGGGGGAAAGCGCCCTGCTACCAGTCACATACAAAGACGTGCTTGGTTTTGCTGGACCTTGCCACGTCTGACCAGGATGCCCAAAGAAGGACAAGGAAGAGAGGGGAGCAAAACAGGCCTAAAACTTCCCGAGAGCTGCCAGAGGGGGATGGACATCCTTGAGGCCCAGCAGGCTGTCAGGATAATTCATACCTCTTCAGGGCTCTCCATCTGAGGGAGTCTAGGCACTTTACAAGCATTAATGCACCCTGGAAGAAAGAAGTCCTTTTTATAATCACTTTGCCCCTGGGGGAAACTGAGGCAAGGAAACGCAAAAGTATTTGCCTCGGTCAGTGGCAGAGCTTGACTCCCGGTCCCTGCTTTAACCACTAGGCAGGGCCTGCCCGTGGCAGCCCTCTGCACCACTCTGATGATGGACTGAGCTGCACGGGAATCTCACTAGGCAGGACTGCCCATTTACATTGTCCGTGGAGCCAAGCAGAGCAGGGCTCTGATCTCTGACCTGGGGCTGGAGCTCCTCCGTGCTGTTGTGACAGCAAAGACTGCAAAACACAGGATCAGAAAGGCTACTGAGAGGAGAGGTGAGGTGGCACTGACACCCTGAGTGCCCACGGGCTGCCTCAATGCCCTGAACATTTCCAAAGTCTCCACACTGTTATTCTGAAGGCATCTTTCCTACAGCAACCATGCCCTGGCCTTAAAGGAATCTGCCCCCAAGCTCCAGGGGAGCTCACGGAAAACCCAGCTGTGCAATAGGAATTAGCATAATGATGCATTGGCTGTCGAGAGGCTGGAAAGGGTGCAGACCCAGGCCTGGTGGCACCGATCACGGACAGCGCAGGAGCCTTTTGCTGCTAACACCCCACGTTAGACCCACGTAGCTCAGCCATGATTCAGTTCAACAGCAGAGTTCATCCTACACCTTTCAGACCTGCGAGCCAGGCCTCACTCTTAAGACCCCCATCCCCTGTGACAGTGGTGCTCATCTCTCTGTGCTGAGTGAAATGCTCTGGATGTCCGGGCTGATAGAAAACCTTGCCCTGCCAGGTTTCAGCGCGGAGCAGTTCTGCTTCTTGTTCCTCAGTGTAAACACTAGCAGCAGCGAGCGCCTGCCAGCAGCCTGGCCATAATTACTCTGGCATATCTCAGTCTTCTCACTCAGAGTGGTTTTGACTAATGTTGAGCGCTCAGGGATTTGTCCAGGCACTGACTGTAAAAGGCAGGGAGATTTCGCAGTCCTACCGGCTGCATGGCTCCCCTCTGGTATTGCTGGAAGGTGGCTTCAGCTTGGCTTGAATGAGTCTCTTAAAAGGACCTGATGGAACGGTTGAGTGCGCTGGCAGATTTGGTCCGTAGTGCGGCCATCCGGGTAAGTGGGGCTCCCAAAGCTACCTGTGGTCTGGATGAGCTAGACCTGGAGACCTCAATCCAGCACCTGGTATGACCCCCACGGGCATGCCTGTCACTGTCCTAATGGAGAAGCCACAAATGGACTGAGTCATGGACCCCAAACTCCCCTTGTGCATCTGCAGACACAGTATGAAGGTGCTTGGGAAGGGCTGCTTATGTAGGGGAGGCTGGCGTTCCCGCCTGGCCTGTGGCCACTGTACAGGAACACAGAGCACTTGAGTCTCCAGACCATTCATCTTGGGGCCAGCAGCCAGCCCTGGAAGAAATCAATAAATCTCAAGCCCTTTTCCCATTGTTTCACCTCTGCTCCTTGTCATCCCCTCTGCAGAGCTTGAAAACACCTCCATCTCGATCGTGTATGGTACACCGGGTCCTTTGATTCTGACAAGGCCAATACTAAACAGCCTTTATTCGTCTCTCTGCAGGCACAGCGGGAGCATTAATGATGTCAGCAAGGCCCCCAAGACAGCACTGGACAGCTAGCAGAGGAGCACCAAATGCATTGCCTACATAAGCGTTGGCTCTTTCCCAAAGGGAAAGCGAGGGGTGCACAGCTGCCAGCTCTGCCTTTCCTCTCCAGAGGTGTCTGGGAGCTGAATAATTCAGAGCATTGAGGCTGATGTACTGGCATGAGTCACTTTGCTGCCCACCTGTAACCCCATGAAGCCCTGGCATAGAGCTGGAAGCAGAGCAAGAGGACTGGAAGCTGAAGGAAGCTTTGCTTGAGCCAGGCAGGATCCAGCCCGTTCAGCAAGAGCAGCACAACGTGTCACCCCGACCTCTGCTCTCAAGACGCTATTAAGACTCAAGTGTGCGGCTGCCAAATCTCATGATTTTATTCCAAGTCTCAGGATCTGTGCTGCTTTTCTTCAAGCCTCCAGCCCTGGAACGATGAGATTGTGTGAGCACCTCGGGCTTTGTGGATAAGCAAATGATAGTTCAGCCCTTGAGGCTTCAGAACAAAATATGAAGGTGTAAAGCAGCCGCATCTGCCAGGCTCAGGAACCAGAAAGCAAAATAAAAGAACCTAAAATCTGGCATTAAGAAGTAAAGCTCCTGAGCCTTTTTGAGGCCTGCTGCTTGATTTCTGAGCCCTCCAGACCGGCACTCCTGCAATGATAGTCT
The DNA here is from genome assembly GCA_030014935.1 of Caiman crocodilus. Classification (NCBI taxonomy): domain Eukaryota; kingdom Metazoa; phylum Chordata; order Crocodylia; family Alligatoridae; genus Caiman; species Caiman crocodilus. The sequence continues at coordinate 32,678,337 of JAGPOW010003447.1, read as the reverse complement.
AGCATCGCTCTCCTCGCTTAGCTTTTTTTCCCTTTCCTTTCAAACTTGGATTGTGACATGCAGCTGTGTTGATCAAGAGACAGCAGAGGAAAGGGGAAAAAGCTCCGTGACTAAGCACAAAGCCATACGCTTGGGGCCTGTTTGGTAATCCCTGCGGCAGTTCTCAGCAACAACAAGCAGGCAGAAGGAAATTGGCTCTGGACTGATGAAGAGGAGCTACTTGCTGTTGCTGAGCAATTGGTCTGGGGCACATTTTTGGAGGTAGATGGGCTACCTGGCATCATAAGGGAAGCAGAGAGCTAGAGAAGTTGTTTGCAGACTGGGCAGTCATTTGCAGTGGGCTGGGCTGTTACATAAGTACCCCGTATGTGGGAGCAAAGCAGAAGTGAGACAAAAACAAGAGTCTGGGAGAAGACAGCCTTTAGTCTGGAGGTGCGTGAGAAGCAGCACAGTGGATGCTGCTCCAGCAGCCGTGCTTCATGGGAGACCCCTGCCGGCCAGAGAGCCGATGAAGTTTTATCCTTAGTACTGCTACCAGGAGAGAAATGGGAGAGGAGGCTGGAGGGGGCATAGAAAAAAACCCTACTTTCTTCCATGCCAGCAAGGCAAAATACCCATTTCCGTAAGGAAAAGCCCTCCAGCACACAACCGAAATAAAGCGATTAGAACCACTCCTTGAAAGTGTCACCAGCCTCCTGCAGCAGGATGGGGTTGTGGATGTAGAGAGGTAGTTAGCCGTGTTTGTCTGAAGGCAGCCAGAAGACAGGGTAGCCGTGAAACTTTACAGACTCACTAAAAATAAAATGCCTACAGATACAAAACATCATTTTGAAGCATTTTGTAAAGGGAGAAAGACTTGCAAAGGTGCTTAGCAGACAATAACCCCATGCCAGTAAAACATCTGTTCAGCAGTCTTAGAGAGAAAGCAGAAGCTTTCATGAACCCACGTTCACTTCATCACACACGTAGACATAGCCCTAATGATCCAGGAAATACTGGAGCAGTTAGAACCAGTCCTTGAAAGCGACACCAGCCTGTTGTACCGGGCCGGACGGTGGAGATAGCCCTGACTGTTCAGGAAATACACAAGGCAAGGATTTCTTTTTTCGTGATATCTTTTGTTGGAGCGATTGTTAGATGTGAGACAAGCTCCGGGGCATGAAGCGCTCCCCTAAGTCCTGAGGGATTTGAGGAAGGGCACTGTGCGCCTTCTTCTTCTTCTCACGTCCGGTCACCATGTTCAAACTTGGGTCCAGAAGCAGACACGCTACGATTCGATCCGTAGCCTTAGCGAGGTCCTCGGGGCATGGTTCCCCTATCCGCGGGCAAGCCGTAGGTGTTGTGTAGCCTGAAAGTTTCCACCACACTCACACGTAGTGTTTAGTCGCTGGCGCACCCCCGCCGTTACACGTTAGCTTTAGCCTTACTGCCCCGTTCAGAAGCGGTTCAAGCTTCTCCATTTTGGCCAGTCAAGCTCTGCACCTGCCAAGAGAGGTTTGGCATGAAATAGCCGTGGCAATAAATAACGATGATAAACTCAGTCCCCATCAAACTCTGCATCGGCTCCGTCCCACTACAAATCCCCCGAGCGCCCCCGAGTTATCCGATGATCTGCAGCCCGGGATGGCTTGCGCTCGGGCAAAAGGCGCAGAAGAAACCTCAGGCCGCGAGACGGGAACGAGATGCAAGTGGGCACGGTGGGGGGGTGTCACACGCGGCTGAGGAATAGGCGGTATTGTGACCCCCTGCCCTGGCCAGACACCAGCTCCAGAGTTGTGACACGTTTCCCAGCACTAACTTTCCAGCAGGGGTGGGTTTTAGAGCAGGAGAGTCATTTTTAGTCCTTCTACACGTGTGCCTGCGCTACATTTATTGCGGGATTTATTGAGCAATAAGTGTGACGTCTAACACGGCGCCTCAGCAGCCACCCAGCAGCGCCAGGAAGCCGGAGGGTTGTGCGCATGCGCTCTAGGCTTCTCAGCTACCGCCCGGCCGCGCTGAAGCCGTTGAAGCTACTGCGCATGTGCACTAGGGACATAGTTCCCCTCCCCCTCGACGCAGTGATGCCACGTGACTTCCGCCCTCGGTCGGAAGAGGCGCGATCCTATGAAGCAGGCGGGGCCTCGCCCTACCGGGTCACGTGAGGCGGAGGAGGAGGAAGTGGTGGGGCCGGGCGAGCGAGCCCCACGCTCGAAGATGGCGTCGCTGCTGCAGTCAGAGCGGGTGCTGTACCTGGTGCGCGGCGACAAGGAGCTCCGCGCACCGCTCTCGCAGCTCTACTTCTGCCGCTACTGCAGCGAGCTCCGTTCCCTGGAGTGCGTCTCCCACGAGGTAACCGCCGGCCGCGCCCGCCCATTGGCTGCGCTGGCTGCCCCTCACTGTCCTCCGCTCTCCCCATTGGGTAGCTATCGACTACAGGGCGGGACTAACGTTGTTTTGCCATTGGCCTGGAAAGGAGGCGGGCTTGCCGCCGCCGCACCCGCCTATGGGCTGCGCCGCATGCCCCTCACTCTCTTTCCTCCTCACCATTGGGTAGCTGTCACTTAAGAGGCGGGACTGAGACTCCTCCGCTATTGGCTCCAATGCGCGGAGGGGACGGGTCTGGTTTGGTTTGCTCCATGATTGGCTTGAGTCATTGCCTATTTGTCAGCTATCTCTATTGATTGGCCCATGGGCGTCTTGGGGGGCGGGCTCAAGGTGTGGAGGGCTGTCTGAGCTGTAGGAAGGTGGCACCAGGACCCCTCCCCCCATGAGCAGTTTGTGTGGGAGGACCCCCGCCCTCCCCTCAATGGGGCCTGGCTGGAGGGGGGCCTCTTCCTTCATCCCCCCCCACCCTGGTTTGCCTCCTCATGCCAAGGAGCAGGGCTAGGCAACCCTGGGCGTGGGGTGCTCTGGACAGAGTTGTCCCTGCCTTCAGCCGTGGGGTGGACTAGATCAGTGGTGGCCAATCTGGCTCATGGCAGGAGGGGGAAGGGACAAGCAGCCTCCTGGCAAATAGGGCAGGGAGCAGAAAGCAGAGCAGGAGACCACAGGGCAGGGAGCAGAAAGAGGAGCAGCGGATCATGCAGGGGACAGGAATCCGAGTGGCACTTAAGGAGCGTGCATGGCTAATTTGTAGCCTGCCTGCCTGCCAAAAAGTTTGTCCCCCTGCACTGGACTTGATCCCTCTGGAGCTCCTGTCCTGCTTCTCCATGGATCTGTGACGTTCATTTATGTTAGCCATTCCTTGCATTTGAAATGAGTGGATTGCTCTTCAGCACTGAAAGGTATCCTCCAGGATCCAGATTCAGCCACCTTCCTCCTAAGACCCAGCTAAATATCGGTTGAGACATGTGGGTGGGTTACCACGTGGTCAGAGACTGCTCTTGACACTTGAAAACCTGTACTAAGCACTTCTTGTGCAAACCAAAATACCAAATGGTATTTAAAATCTCATCCAAATAATAGAAATGATGCATCATGCCTGAGAGAAACACATTTTCTGAGTGATATCAGAACAAAGTGATAAGAAAACTGTTCAGTTTGTGTCATAAAATCTTGAGGTTTCGAGATAGGCATGAGATGGTTATGCATGTGCGTAACATTTTACAAACAGTTATGTGTATGTGTTGACGTGCTAATAATCTTAGGAAAGAGTGTTAAGGCATATGAGCAGAATAATGGTTTAAGGTATTTGGGAAGTAGTTAAGGATTTGCAAGGTGCTTGAAGTGGGGAGATGATAACCTAATGGTAGGAAAACATCTGTTCAGATCTTTTAGCATGTGTTTGTAATGGGAAAGGAATTTGTAAATTGGCTGCATTTTCTCATTCTGGATTTACTATAGGATGACGCGGCACATCATGCACTTGGATGGGAAAGCTCAAGACAAAAAGTGTACTGGTTAGCTCCAAAATGTACTGTTTTTTTCCTGGATAAATTAATATGTTAAATTCCTTCTTCAGGCAAAGGACATAAAAGAACTATAATGTAAATGAATTACCAAGGTGTGGAACATTTTCCAGCGTGCATTCATTAGTACCAGCCAGTGCAGCTACAGAGACAAAATAGCTCTAGGCTTGTAATGATTAGATTTGGGGGGGGTGTGGAATGATCTGATAGTTTCAACGGCAAGACTACTTGCTGGAGTCTTAATTAGTCATGCTCAGAGATGGCTGTCATTGTCAGCTCCTGGTAGGCTGCAAATGGGTGGGACCCAATGAGCTGTGTTCTGTTTGCAAGGCACTGAGCCTTGACCCTTTCTGACAAAACCTTTTGACTTGAGGTACTAAGAAATTACCTATTAAGCCAGGCTAAAAGTTTAAACATCAGAAGCTGGCTTCCATCTTCACTAGTTCCCTGTTGTTTTTTTGCACAAAGCATTGTTCAGTCATGCAACAAAGAATTCCAGCTGCTGCCGCCACACCGTCTAGGTAAGTGAGCACTTTGTAAGGAATGACACGACTTCTTTTTACCAGGTGGACTCTCACTATTGTCCCAGTTGCCTTGAAAACATGCCATCCGCTGAAGCCAAGCTGAAGAAGAATAGGTAAGGTGGCCTTTTTCTGTATTGTAGCTTCTCCTTTAAAGTCTGTCTTTTAAAGCCTGTTACTTGGATTCTTAATGCTGGAGAAAGGATTGCTCCTTCAATCATTTCTGTTCTTGTCACCCTATTGCTATAATGTCTGAGTTTCTAAGAACCAAACGCCAGGACCCAGACTTCAGGGTGTCCCTTTGCTTTGATAGGTGTGCCAACTGTTTTGACTGCCCATGCTGCATGCACACTCTCTCCACCCGGGCAACAAGCATCCCTGCTCCGCTTCCGGATGACCCGGCCAAGACTACAATGAAGAAAGCCTATTACTTGGCCTGTGGATTTTGCCGCTGGACTTCCAGAGATGTGGGCATGGCAGATAAATCTGTTGGTAAGTGTCTCGGGATGAAAGGCAGAACACTGAGTAAAGGAGGCTGGAGGATAATATTAATAATTAATATTTATTAGGATATTTTAGGTAATAGAAATTCCTCCCAGCCCCATTAGTAAAAGTTGACCGCAGACCATGCGTCAGAAACCGCATTTTTCTGGTAAGAAATGATCATGCCACTTAAGAGGTCTGCACTGAGCTCTGTGGATTTTTTTTATTGCTCAGGTTTCTTTGTGCTTTGCTTTGCATAATTAAGCAACTGTATGCAAGTGCTTTAATATTGTATGCTTAGAGTAATACAGTGTAGTTGGGCTTGAATGAAGCAAGATCATTTCACAATTCTTCAGTGCGCTTGTGTAAGCAGGCTGTGACAGCCAAACACAGGTCTGTTTTTAACTTCTAGGTAAAGCTTTATGAAGAGCACTTGTTTCCATCTAGATGTCTTCATTGGGCACTGAGTGGAGATGTCAGTTGTTTTGTGTTCCTTCGTCTTTAAGAATGCCAAAGGATTTAGATTCTGAAAATGTTTGCTCTAAAAACACGCAGATCAACAGCTGGGTTTATTGCTGCAGAGAATAATGATTATAGGTGAATGTCTTTCAAATAGACCATTGTATTTTCAAACAGTATAAACTCTGATTAGTTTTTTTTTCCAGGAGGATTGGTATGAGTAGTGTGGCGTGCAACTCGGCTAGATGTGAAGCTCTAGGATCTTTCCAGTATTTCAACTTAGTACATCATGCTATCTTTAATATTCTTGATAGCAGTCCTACGGTTTCTTATTTTAATCTTTGGTAAGGAAAGCACCTGGTTGACTTTCAGGACTAGTTTTCTGAGCCATTTTTGTTGGTTGATTTACATGGAATACAAAATCAAACTTCTGAGGACCTTGGTATTCTTTTATCTTGCAGCCAGTGGCGGTTGGCAGGAGCCAGAAAATCCACATACTCAGAGGGCAAGTATGGGGGGAAGGGAGAACACTTGCATTTAACTGGGTGGGGCGGTATTCTAGAAGGGTTTGATTTGCTTAGATCAGTGCATTTCTGTGTCTTGGGAAACCAGCTCCAGTCACATGCACTGATAAGATCAGTGCCTTGGCTGTATTCAGCAGATCCTGTGTCCAGTCCTGGCGCAGGTGAGACATGTTATATAGAACTTCTCTTATCTTGAAGAGTTGCCATACAGACGGCCACTATACCACCCCAGCTAACAAGTTCCACGTATCATAAAATCATAGAAAATGAAGGTTGGAAGGAACCTCAGGAGGTCACATCTAGTCCACCCCCCTGCTCAAAGCAGGACCAGCCCCAACTACATCATCCCAGCCAAGACCTTGTTGAGTCAGGCCTAAAAAACCTCCAAGGATGGAGACTCCGCCACTTCTCTGGGTACCCCATTCAAGTGCTTTGCTACCCTCCTAGTGAGAGAACTTTTCCAGTCTAAACTTCCTTTGCTGCAACTTGAGACCATTGCTCCTTGTTCTGTCATCTGCCACTGCTGAGAACATGGGTGCCAAGGGAAACATGAAGGGCAAGCTATTGCCCTTACGGAAAAAACCATGAGTCTCCAATGACAGTGCATATTTAACTGTGCTTTTGTGGGCTGCTTCTACAAGTCCTGCCTGCAAAAACAACTCCAAAGAATTGAATCTGCCTTGGAAGAATGAAAGGCTGTATCAACTTTGGCAGACTGCATTTTAATTAATGGGTAGGCTGTTAGACAAACACTTTCTTTGTGTGAACAGAGATTGTTTTCTGGTCATTCCGTTTTCTAGGTCACAGGCTCTCCTTACCCTCCAGAAAATAGATGCTAATAATGAAATGCATAGCCACAGGGCTCTGCATTAAACCTGGTTGGTCCTGGAAAGAGTGTGTCAGTTGTACTTCTACTCTAAATTGCTCTTTAATTGTTGGGCAATGTGGTGAGCAGTATGTGCCCCACTCAGTGGCCTGAACAAAATGTCTCAAAGCCTTCAGGGACTGGGAGGGGGAAGTTAGGGGTTGTGGGGTTTTTTTGTGATGGGATTGGTCTGTGAAAAGAGATGCCTCGGGGGTATTGGCCTGTTTTCTATTGCTTGGTTAGAGTGAGAGACCTCTGTGCTTCTTTCAAAGAAAGGGCCCATAATAGTAGTGAAAGGAAACATTTTACAGGAAGGCAGACCCCAGTAGCAGAGGAATGCTGTGGGCCTGTCAGTAGCTTTTTATTTTTTTTAAAGAGAGTGTCTGTTCCTCATCTTTTCCTCCCCTTTAGATTAACAAACTGGTTGAGTATTACCAGCAGCTGGCTCAGAAAGAGAAGATTGAGCGTGACCGCAAGAAGCTGGTGCGACGCCGAAACTATATGCCGCTGGCCTTTTCGGTGAGCTGGGACAGTGGTGCCCTCAGTATAGAAAGGACGGGGCCACTGCAGCAGCTTTTGCAGCATGCCCTGGTTTGGAAGATTTGGTGGCCTGTGGTATCATCAGTTCCCAACCCCAGCATTTAATAATCTCTAGTTTATAAGACTTCCTGACAAGAGAATTGTCCTGCCCAGCACTGAAATGCAGCCACTTCTGGTGTGGGGACATTGTATTCACCACGCACTTTTGTAACATGCCAGTGTTCAGGGATAGAAAGAATCTCCATGCCTTCAAACTCTAAAGGTGGTGGCATGGAAAGTTAGGCAGAACAAGTACCTGAGGAAGAATTGGCAGGATATGAAAGCTTCTAGCGATGATTCCCTGCTGTTGGTTGGGAGTGCTTGCTAACTGTCCTTCTAAATCAGGGTTTGTGCAATATGGCTACCTGCTGAAAGTCTTCGCTGAAGTTGAGCTTACAGCTTTATCACAACCTGAAAGGAGCATTTGTTGTCCTGGCCACTGAGAAGCTTGCTTCATTTAGCAGGATAACTCTGCACACGCTCGTTACTTTTTCGTTAAATATGCATAACCAGCCTGCTCTATGCACTTGCTCTTGTCTTATGGCTACATTTTTTTGTCTCTGTTGCCACCTGCTGCTATTTTGGGGGCTCCACAGCAACATACTATACATGTAGTGGTAAGTCTCTTCACAGTTTTTGCTAGTGTTAAAGCCCTTTTTAAAGACCCTGAAACCACTCCCATGCCAGTAGCCTGCCCCCTTCCTTGCCCAGAGCTTGGACCTGGATATACGTATAGTCCAACCCCTCTGATAGTGACACTGTTTTGAAACTCCTTAACAAGTTGGTATTTTAATAAGCAGCTCATTGGTGTGATCATTGGGCATGTGACATTTGCTAGAAAAAATAGAACTTCATAAAGCAAGGCAGTTCCCACGTAGGCCAGCGCTGCTGTCCAAGAGGGGTATCAGCAATATTTATCTCCTGACTAAGCCCAGCCTGTTAGGTAAGAGAACTTCATATTTTAGCTCCAAGTCAAATACAGTATTGTCTAATAGGATCTGATGCTTGCCACTTCGTTTTGAAGCTCTGAAAACTAGTTCTTCAGTCAGATAACTCTGGCCATCACCTTTTTAGCTCCCTGTCTCCAATTCAGATCTGTCAAGTCAGTAATCACCATGGCTGTTCTTCAGCTGAGGTGGTGTCAAGAAAGATGATTAGACTTCAGCAGCCAAGTCCCATATCGGCTAGCATCTCAAGCTGTGTTCCACTGTCTCCATCTGCTTTGAACAGCAACACAAAGTGTGTTAGTTTGGGATGTGCAACTATTGTCCCACATCCTTAGGTAGTTGGCCCAGCATTTAGTAAGCGACTTGTGAAAAGTGACGTCAGACTGAGCGCATTGTAGCATAGAATATAAAGTAAAATATAAAGGTCCAGACAACAATACAGGTTGCATATACCAGCGGACCATTTTGTGTGCTAAATGGTAACCCTCTCTTTAGCTTGGTATTTACGTAAAGAATTGTAGCTTTCCAGGTCTTGGACAATCTGTTTTGCCCCTCTGTTTTATTTTTTACTAATAAGATGATCAAGACCATCAGCCAGTGATTGAGCAGAGACCCTTTTTCAGTTTGCTTTCCTTTGCTTGGCTCCCTGTGCTTGTCATGCTCAGTGGGACAAGCTTGCTATAGGCCTCTGTCCTGACAGAATGGAGCTGGATTTGCTGATACCATTTTTCTCTTTGCAGGATAAATACGGCCTTGGAACCAGACTCCAGCGTCAGAGGTCTGGAGCGCCCATCAGTGCTCTTGCTGGACTCTCGTGAGTTTTCAAAGCGTGGCCCATTTTCATTAGGGGAGTATAAAGTGGTAGCTATGAAAATGGAAGGGCACATTCAGAAAGATGGAAAATTGTCACCCAGTATCACAGAGAAGGTGTCATCTCTGGAGAGATGAAAAGAGCTGCAATGCATTTGTTGCTACAAACAGATGGAGTAAGAATCTCCATGCTGCTGTTCATTATTTAACTTACCTTCCTACAGCTCCATATTAGAGAGAGATCTGCACTGAGTTTAATGTAAGGTGGTTACTCTGTAAAATAGAGTATGGCGAGTTGGACTTTCAGCATTTTTTTTTTTTTTATTTTGTGGGTATAATCAGATGCTTAACACTTCAGTTTTTCTTAGTCAGATTACTGTATATGTACTGTATTTAATGACTCCAACTTGTCTTCACGCTTGTTTCAGCCTCAAGGAAGGAGAGGACCAGAAGGAGATAAAGATTGAGCCAGCTGATGCTGTAGAAGAAGTGGAACCCCTACCTGAGGATTACTACACAAGACCTATAAATCTAACCGAGGGTAATGGCATAGGACTCTGGCTTGTTTCATGTGCTCTGCTCACCCAATTCCATGTTAAAAAAACAAGCTTTAACAGAGGTTAAAATTCCAGTTAAGTAGACAAAAACTGGAACCACAATCTCACAACTCACAAGTGTTTAGTGTTTTCTTAAATCCTTCCTGACTAGGTGTTGCCATTGGCTTAATTTGCACAGCGCCTGAAGTGACAATATTTGGTGTGGGGAAAAAAGCTGATATCCTTGTTTCAGAAATAAGAAGCAGCAGGAGAAATAGCTGGCTCTTATAAAAGGATTTGTTAATCAAGCTAGCGAGTGAGAGCCATTTGTGACCTCTTCCAAACAACCTGTTTATATCCTCGGTGCATTTAGGTGGTCGTTTGATACTTAAGGTACACTTTGTAAACTGGTTGAGAAAATGTAGGAGAAAACAGCATAAACTATAAAGACCCAGACAGCGCATGGATTGAGTATGCTGCTGGACCACATTGTGTTGAATGATGACCTTCTGTCCTTTCAGATCTACAACACCCACCCATGTTAGTCCATGAAAGCTGATGTTTGGGGAATATACTGTTTTACTAATCTGGGGAATGGATTTCAGCCATGCTTCTTAGATAAAAGGTCACATCTCCTGCCTTGTGCAGCGTTCCACAGCTGGGATAACAGTGGACCTATGGAAATTATTTTTGCCTTGAGAAAGTGAATTGATTTCCATGGCAGTGATCAAGTGCTTCCCCTTGTTTAGACTGAACTGATTTTGGAACGGCTTTAGATGTCTGACGTCCATCTTGGGTTTTGGGGGTTTACTTTTTTTGCTTGTTGTTGGGGTCACATTGTTGCAAACAAGATTTGGGCTGTGCTCATATTGTGCATAGTTTTGTAGCTTTGTGCACTTGGGAAACCCTGAGTTTTGTGGGGAGGGGACAGTTATTGGGTTCTCTGAACATTGCAGCAGTGACTGCAGTTTTGGCTTTTGTTCCCCGCTGTTGCACAGTGACAACACTGCACCAGCGTCTGCTGCAGCCTGACTTCCAGCCGATCTGCGCTTCCCAGCTCTACCCACGCCACAAGCATCTCCTCATCAAACGCTCGCTGCGCTGTCGGGTGAGTAATCAACTGCACAAGAGCAGCTTCATAAAGCTGCATGTCTAACAGAAATTTTGAAGAGAAGAGGTTATGTAAAGAATCAGATTTATAAGGACACTTGAGAACCAAATTTCCACTGAAATCAGCATGTGCATAAATCCCTTATATATAACCCTCAGTTAGGCTTTCAGGTTTGTGGTGGTAGCACCAGGACTTGAAATTTTGTGCATCTAGTGTCTAGATTCACTTCAAGACCGAGTCTATGCTATGGCTATGAAGTTAGTATACTGAATGCCCAGCCTAGGATTGTTTGCAGTCTAGGATGTTTGCAGCTCTGACTCTTTGGGGGTGGTGGTACACTATGCCTATTCTGGTGATTTTAATACGTCTTTTCCTCTTTGGTTAGAAATGTGAACATAATTTGAGCAAACCGGAGTTCAACCCGACCTCCATCAAATTCAAAATACAGCTGGTTGCTGTGTAAGTATGCTGGGAATGATGAGGATGGCAGTCTCTCAGTATGTGTAACTTAGTTAAAACACTGCCTTTTCATGTTTTCTGACTCTCTTGTTCTCTAAACATTAGAAATAATGGTGAGCATAAAAAATAACTTAGTTACTAACATGGGCTGCTCACGTGTAGAAGCTCATGTACGACTTTTCTGAAGAACCTTTTGGCTGGTAGACTAATGAACAGGAAAAATCTTCTAGTTAGTAGACTACTGAATGCAAAAATGAAGTAGGTTTACAGGCACCAGCTATGCCAAACCGATAGGGTTTTCATATGCACATCCAGATACACGGTGACCTGATATGTATAAATTGGCACAATAGAAGCAAGTACTAGTGTCATAATCCAAATGGGTTTCAAGTATAATATGTTGCTTCCAGGGGTAATTACTATGTATCTGTGTTTTAAGTTACCTGGAGGGTAGACATTATGAGGTCAGTGCTGTGCAGCATCTCAAGGAGCCCTTTCAGCAATGTGCTGTATAGCAGTGGGTCATTGTGCGTAGTTCCCTTTTGCTAGAGCAATATTAATTTTAGTTCTTTAATATTCCACTCTTCCTTTTAGCTTAACAAAAAAATGGTTGCTTATGAAAGATGTGAACAGTCTGAAAAAAATTTGCGGCCGTTATCATTAGGTTGGGATAGCTCCAGTGCCTTGTTATCTGTAACTGAAATGCGGAGTGAGTAAGGTAGATGGTATTTTTTACTCCTAATTGCAGTTGTAAAGAGCAGAGTAGCAGTGATTAGCAGGCGAGGTGGAGTTTGTCACTTGCTTTGTTTTCATTTGTAGCAACTACATCCCTGAGGTGAGGATCATGTCTATACCCAACCTGCGCTACATGAAGGTCAGTCCTTCTCTTTTCCAATACAACTTTGGGAGGGAAGGAGAGGTGAAATGTGAATCTGGGATGTCTTTCAATATTTTTATGGGTAAAATAAGGAATGAGGCTTGTGATGGCATTAGCTGTCTTATCATACTTAGAGTAGCTCTAACAGCGGTAGCTGCAGTTTGGAGAAGATCTTGCCATCCCTTATGCCAAGCGTTAGTGTTTTTCTTGGTGTGAGGGGAGTTGAAGATGGCAGTCTTTCCACTGTGAGCAAGTGGATGACTTTGTCACACTGAACTCCACAGGCAGATCAGTCAGGATTATCAGTGTAGTTGTTAGGAACCGGAGTAGGTTCCTAACGCACACTTCAGTCCTGTACAATAACTAACCCTCGAGGTGCATTAAATTTCCAGTAGCGGCATTTCCTCTACCATGAGGAAGATGGACAGTAGCAGTCATTAGAGCATTTTGATCGCTCTTGATCAAGCTAATGACCCAGTCTTGAGGATGTTTCCTGGTCTGAGTTGAGCTCTATTAAAGCTGAGGGTTAAGGGTTTAAAAAAAAAGTTTCCTCAGAGTAACAAGTTCCTGACTGTGTGTGCTTCCATGTATATCTAACCAGGAGAGTCAAGTTCTTCTGACTCTGACCAACCCAGTGGAAAACATTATCCATGTCACGCTCATGGAGTGTGAGGAGGGAGACCCCGATGACATCAATAGCACTGCAAAGGTATTGTCTTCTTGCCTCACAAGCTGATAACTTGTCCCTTGTCCAAAATGTTGTTCTTTTATATATGCTGGGCTGGACAATGCCCAACTCTTCCTGCGACAGAGGGGCTCATTTACATCAGTCTCTATAGCAGCCATTTCACATTTCTTCTGGGTCTTAAACCTAATGCATTAACGTTACAATCATAAAATCTGAGAACTTTTTGTAAAACACCTCGAAGAGCTGTGTAGCTCAAGGTGACTTCCTAATCCAGGGGAGAAGTGTAATAGCAATCCTCTGCATGAGCGAGGAGGAAATGTAAGGAATGGAAGAACACCACAGGACTCTTTCCTTCTCCCACTGTGTATCCATTGAACAGATGCTCCCTTGTGAAGTCTAGTCTATAGTGGCCCATGATCCATGAGCAGGAGACAGTACTGAAACCCACCCTTTTGTCATGCTCTTTTGCAGGTAGCAGTTCCTCCCAAGGAGCTAATTCTAGCTGGGAAAGATGCTGCAGCAGAGTATGATGAGCTAGCAGAACCTCAAGATTTCCAGGATGACCCTGAGTGAGTGTTCAGTTTTTCCTGCTTAGAGATCAGGTCCCAAACATACTTGGTACTTTGTTTTCCTGTCACGTTGGCTTCCACCAAGCTGGAGTGGTGCAGAGGTTTGGTTTCTTGTTTGTACTAGGGGCCCTTCTAGAAACTGTTGTTTCTCTCTGGGTTGCTTAGTGCCAGGACAGGTGTTGGGGGGAGCTTCTGTTACCATGTGTAATCCACAGAACTGCGCTAGCTTTTCCTGCAAAGTTTACCGCCTGTAGTGATGGTATAATTATGCAGAGTGATAAAAATAACCCAAAAGTTGGTGTGGTGCCACTAAGAGTGGATGATGACACTGTCCCTTAACTTGCAGCATCATTGCCTTCAGAAAAGCCAACAAGGTGGGAGTTTTCATCAAGGTCACTCCACAGAAGGAGGAGGGCGAAGTGACCGTGAGCTTTAAGATGAAGCACGAGTTCAAAAACCTCGCAGCTCCCATCCGGCCCAGCGAAGAGGGCGATCAGAGCTCAGAGGTCATCTGGCTCACACACCACATAGAGCTCAGCCTTGGCCGCATGCTCCCATAAGAGGCGCCTGACAGCTGGGTCTCACAAGCTGGCCACTGGACAGATGATCACAGTGAGAATACCCTGGGGAATGCTCTGAAGCCTCCTTTGCCACGTGTATACGCACTACAAATTCAAGCCAAGAGAGGAGGAGGCTGCATGGCTGAGGGGGAAGGAAGCCACTTTCAGCCAATGCATTCTCTCTTTTCCTTGCCGTGATGCCCAGTATGCGAATCCGTGGTATCGCCACACCAACACACGCTTGTTTGACTTGCAGCACAAAGCTGAGCACAGAGAAAGCCTCTAGATCTGCATTCTACTTGGCCAAAGTCACATTAGCTTTACCAACAGGAAAAAAAACCTGCTCTGGCTTTCCTGTTCTCCACGCCAGGCCCACCAAACTAGTCTTAAATGCACAACAAAGCTAATCCTCCTTTCTATAGCAGAGTGCAGTCCATTAGCAAACATTCCAGGGCTCTTCTCAAACAGCAACTCCCTGTGGCATCATCATGGTACTAGTTTGTTTTCTTGGTAGATCTCGTTGGCTTAATAAATTTCCCTGAGCCCTGGGCACTTGGGTATAACTATATGAAAAAAATGACATGTCCTATGTAGTTTACAGGAGGACAAAGCAAGGGATCTTTGATATTTAAAGAAGCATTTGCCTCTTAGTTTAAAGAATAGTCCTCTGTAGCTCTTGTGGGCTTGAGTTATACTTAGTGCCATTTGAAGCCTTTTCTTTTGGAAAATGTGTGGTAAAGCATGATACTTCAAGAGCTGAGAGGGTCATTGGAATGAAGCAGCTGCTGCTGCTGCTACAGTTATTGAAGCAAAGGCACTACTGAAGGACTGAATGGCTGTCTTCACACTCAAGGGTTCTTTTAATGAGGGAGTCAACCGAAGAATAAGAAGTTCTGATGGTTAAGTTTATAGTTGCAAAATACGTAGGACCTCCTTGAGGTGAGTTAGGAGTGGGCAGTGGCAGAGGAAAAGTGAGCTTGAGCAGAACACATTGGGAGAAAAAGTTAGTCAAGCACTTCAGAAGTAAAACCATTTCAAAATAATGCATCTGCTTCCATAAAGTATCATCTGGCCATGAATTTGAGTTGAAAACGGTTACAAATGGCATCGTGTCCTTGACCCTGGATGTAACATGCCTCCAGTACCAGTAGCTAGTATTACAGTGTAGGCAACTCAGGACTCCACTTCCTACAGAGACTTCAGTTGCTTTTTCACTTGCAAGTGGCAACCTGCTAAATATCTCTTGGAGAAACAAATGCAGGTTTATGAAATACTTTGTTCTTGGTGCTCTGCTGTGAAACCTGGTGATATTGTGAAGGGTCTGAAGGCCACTTATTTAGTTACATGCTGTGTGAGGACAATATTGTTATGACTCTACTGTTTAGTATAAGGTGTATCACATCTGTATGGGCGGAATGTATATTTATATCTTAGTGAAATCATAATGTAATATTTTAGGGCATCTTGGGGTGCAGCTGAAAAGTTCTTTTTGGTCAAACAGGAACTGCAACCTTCGTGAGTCCACAGGGTGTGTGATTGAACTGAATACAGTTTGACAGCGTCTGGGAAGGGAGAGCGCCTTATTTGCTAGTCTGTCTGGTGGGTCTGAGCAGAAACTTCATGTTTACAAGTTTGCATAGTTAATACACAGATGTACAGCATGAGATTACAAAGCGTAGCCGAGTATTTATTCTTCAGTGTATGGTGTTAGTGTCTGCGGCTGTCTTACCTTACTAGATAACAAAACACTTCAAAGCTTTGGTCGTGGGCTCTTTTAGAGACCAAAATAACTAGCAAACTAGCAACACAAACTATTTTGAAAAAAAAAAATCAATCTTACCCAAACTATATTTTTGACTGTGTGAGATTTTCATGCTGCAGTCAGGAAAGGCAACTCTGCTTTTAACTAAAGAACTTGGAATGCTGCTGTTGGGAGTTACAGCACATGAGAGGTTCTGCAGCTCTTAATTAAAACTACTTTTAATGTGAGAGAGGATGTAACTTGGTTCGAACTTGCTAGTTTGAAAATAGGGCACTTGGGCTTTGAACAGTGTAATTAATCCAGTGAATCTTTATTTTGATCAGCTTATATAGCAAATAGGAGTAACTTTAGCTGTTTTTCATGCATTTTGTGCAGAAACATCTCATTTGTTCCCACAGGGAACAGTGGAAGCACTCTGCCTTTATTGATGTTGACTCCACTAAGGACAGATTACTGTGTTGCCTTATTGCTTAACTTCATGTAGTGAATTTGAAATAAATAAAGCGGACAATGGTGGCTCTAGTTCTGTTACCTTTATTCAAGAACAGTATTAAAGAGCAATGTAACTATCCTTCCTCCTTGGAGGATACTAGGGAAACTCATACTTGCTGTTCCCTTTCTTAATGATATAGACTAAATTCAGCTTGGCTCACTTGACATTTTTTTACAGCTAAATTTTGGCAAAAAGTTTCTTCTGCTTCTGCTTTGACACAGCTGGTACTGTCCACTGGATGATGCTGTACCCTACCACTTCTGGATGAGAAACGTTTGTCAGATGATGCAACTAATCCCATAGAAATGAGGCATCGCCCTAAGAAATCCTTGCCTCCTCGGCAATTGGCAGCGCTGTGCCAAATATGTGTGAAGCCTTCCATTTTTATAATCTTGGGTTTCAACCTCAGGGCCCCTCCTAAAACTCTTATGCCTGAAGGCTGCTTATGCCCAAAATCTTACAAACAAAGACGTATTTATTTGCAAAAATCTAGCTGGTCTAATAAAAGAGATCACCTCTACCATGAGATGCAAAGTGAGTGGCAGCCAAAAATGAATTTAATGTATGAAATGAAAATTGACTTGTAACAGAATTAATTAACAGCAACTTGTTAAAGAGAGAATAGGTAATGTGGTGGGAGAGAACTTCCTGGGGTTCATTGTCTAGCTGCATAGGAACCAGACAACACAGGTAAAGTTTTACTGCAGTATATTTGCTTGAGCAATGACCATTAAGCCAGCAAAGAGGCAAAATGCACCCCCCCACCCCAAAGGGTGGGGTGATCTTTTATACTTTTTACAACAAGGCAAGACTACAGGGTTAACAAAAGCAATACTTGAGCGGTGCTTCACAGATCTTCATAACAGCATATTTCTGTTAAGCTGAACTAGCACTTTTTAAAAGCTAAAAGTTAAGTAACAGTGACATTATGATACGTTAGCAAGACCTTGCAGGGGTAGATGCTTCTTAAGGACACGATCACTATACTTAGAACAATGGCTTCTTTGTCTTGTCTTGTTCCTTGCTGCAGCTGATTTTACAGCACACAGACACAGATCCACTTGCTGCATTTTACTCAGAAAATGCTTAACACAGTTAAAATGATTACCTGACACAAGCAAAGGCTTAGCTATCGTTCTGCCTTGTGGTCAGCGGCATTGCTAGGCCACAGGTCATGCCTTGTATTCAGCTACAAAGCTAAGACTTCTTAATTATCCAAATTATTGTTAACCTAACAGTATGCTATCAGAAAACTATTTCAGGGCAATAAACACACTTACAGTAACTTTATTAATATTAATAAATATTTTAATAGTTAAACATTTAATGCATTGAATTCATACTTTAATTTTAATACAATTAACATAAACTAATTAATTTCATTGATAAATGTTAAGATATTTATTGATATTAATAACCCAAAATCTAATTCACATTAAATTCATAATTGTAATATAATTAAAAGTAATTCATTAATTTAATTAATAGACATTTAGTTTAATATTGTTTATTAGTTATTAATATTACTAACCCAAATCTAATTCCTATATTAAATTCATAATCTAATCGTAATGTAATTAATTTATTAATTTAATAGATCAAATGTTTATTTTAATGGATACATAATAATGTTATTAACGACTTTATTAATAAATGCATTAATATAATACCAAAAAGCAAACTACTGGAGCCGCCCGCGGGGGGGCCCCCCCCCGTGGGACAGAGTGGTCTCTCCCACTTCCGGCGGGGCAGACCGGGCCACTTCCGAGAGATGCCGACCCCTTCCGGGAGCGAAGGGAGCCTGAGGACGGCCCCTCTCTATGGTCGGGCGAAGGCAAGAGCGGCGCGGGCGGCACTTCCTGCCCGCGCGGGGCCCTGACTTCCGGTTGCTGCTGGCGCCGGCTCCAAGATGGCGACGTCGCTGGGATCCAACACCTACAACCGGCAGAACTGGGAGGACGCGGTGAGGGCGGCGCCCGGGGCCTCTGCTTGGGGCTCGGCCCCCCTACCCCGCCCCTGGGCCTTGTCTGGGGGGCAGGGGG